>CM076850.1:104565286-104946792 GCA_039519185.1 Astragalus membranaceus | reverse complement strand
GAGTTTGAGAGATTTTGGGTTGAAAACCGTTATTTGAAAATATATCGCATTTTGATACAATTCGATTACAATGAGTTTTTGATTGATTTGTTTGATTGTGTGACTTTAATTGAGACTGTTTTTATGGTCGTCAAATCTGTTTTCGGTCGGAACGAGAATCGTTCGAGAACTTTTGAGTCAAAAACCGTTATTTTGGAATATGTCGTATTTTGGTAAAATTCGTTTTGATTGAGTTTTTGATTGGATTGATTGATTGTGTGGTTTGTATTGGATTCATTTTACTGGTTGTAAAATCTGTTTTCGATCGGAACAAAAATCGGAATTGAGCGAAATAGCGGATTCCGTGAAAATCGCAAAATTCTGCACTTGACAGGCCCCCTGTTCTGCCAGTCCACGCGCCGTTTGCGCGCCGCGCGTCACTCGCGCGCTACTGGACAGAACTTGACTGTCAACTCGCGCGCCGTCTGCGCGCCACTCGCGCGCCAGTTGGCAGAATTTTCAGCAACCAAACACTGTTTTTCGTTTCGCGATATCTTTTGATCCGGGAACCCGATTGAGGTGTTCTAAAGTGCGTTGGAAAGCTTATTCAGAGGCCTAACTGAATATTCTATTTTTAAGGCTAAATAAACTGTTTTTGATATTGAAAATTGTGTCGAAAAGTGGTCAACTAGAGTGCGAGTGTGAACTTGAATTTTATAAAATGTGGATTAAAGTGTTTCATTGAGTATCTGATTTGATGGACCGTGGGTTCATAGTATTGTAGATATACGTATATAGTATATCGAGTTGGGTGACGACCCATGTGTAACATACTAGGCGGGGCAGTCATGATCCCCTTCCCTAGGCTCCATGCCAATGGGAGAATGTACTATTGGTAGGGGGGTTCACCGGGATTAGCGATGTTCCGCAGTCGGTGTTATGTTAAAGATTATTGTACGATACACCGGGATTAGCAATGTTCTGCAGTCGGTGCCGTACTTTGTTTATTTTACGACATTCCGGGAGTAGCAATGTTTTGCAGTCGGTGTCGTGTTAAGCTATAAGAGAACTAATAACTGAACCGAGAGAGTTAGCAGGGGTCTCGGTAGAACTCACTGAGATTGTATCTCACTGTTTAAATGTTGTTGTTTTACAGATAAACAGGGACAGAAGAAAAATCAGAGGCACGAGTAGGTGGCCCAGAGAGATGGATGATGACTTAGTTTTACGTTTAAGTTTATTTTCCTTCTGTTGTCCGTGTATCACAATGCTATGGCATTAGTATTATGTTATCTTTCATTCCGCTTTCCTGTATGACTCTGACTACCATAGTTGCTGACAGGTTATGGTCTGAGTACCGTATGGTCTTGTTTGTATATAAGACTGTTTTGTTTTATTCAGCGAAAAATTTATAATGGTATTCAGTGTCTGAGCAGGAAATAATATCTCTGATGTATGTTTAATGTGCACTTGGGTGTTTTTAACAAATAAAAATACCGGGGTGTTACAATTGGTATCAGAGCGGTTCGACCTAGTCGGACTTAGCTTATAGGGTCTTTGCTTTTTCCAGTCGTGATTTTCTTAGTATGCTATTAGACATTGAGCTTGATCAACTTAATACTTTGTGCATATTTCGCAGAATCATGGCCAGAAGAGGTAGAGGCGTTCCTCCTCCTGTTGATCCAAATTTTGAGTGGATGCAGAATGTCATTGAGAACCAGCAGAAAATGATGCAAGACATGATGCTTATGCATCAGCAGCAACAAATTCTACAGCAAAATGCTCAGCAGCATCAAGCTCTAGAGCCACAAGTGAACCCAAGGAGAATTTTCACAGAGTTCCTGAAAATGAAGCCTGTAACACCCCTTTTCTACCCGGTAATTTTGTTTAATAAAAATATCAGAGTTTTCAAAATTTAATTACACCACAAGGGATGTCACACTTACTTCGTTAAACGTCACACTTATAATAACTCGCTTTTCGAAAAACAGTCTTATAATAACTTCAAAACGTCATTATCAATTAGATTACAACTTCGCATCCAAAATCCAACAGTCTAATCATAAAAGGCATTACAACTATGCCAGGCTTGCAATACTAAAATCCAATAACTACAACAGTCACAATAACTTAAACAACATTCTTTCCCCTCCCTAGTGTTACATATCAAAGCATGACGACTCGACTCAAGAAGTGAAGCTAAAGGCCTTCACTGAGAATCACCTGCACGTTACCAACATGGGGGCAACATTCAAACAGGAAAGGGTGAGCATCATTTCAATCCACATAATAGAAAATATGATAAGTACTAATCATAGGCTACACACTAGAACAATCAGCATCCAAAACACTAAATATCACATCACAGTCATCATTCACATCACTTACAATAACTCATCTCATGTCATGTAGGCTTATGAAAATGCAACCCACTCGCGGGTATATGCATGAAGGTACCTTTTTACAAAACGTCGCTTAGCCACTCAGGCCTCATCATCACTTAGCCACTCAGGCCTCAAACGTCATTGGTTTTATGCATATGGGCATGAGACACTATGACATGCACCACTCACTTCACACAATCACACAATTACTCAGATCATAGTCAACAATGTGACCCATCACTTACCTGTTTGCTCGCACGGAGCGCAGCACCTGTCAAATTCATAATCATCACACAACATCACTAGGCCATTTAGACCTTAACATCACTTAGCCCATTCGGGCCCCAAACGTCACTGGTTTTTCATCGACACTCACACATAAACATCAATCAACTCAAACCATAACCACTGAGGGTAAAAACGTCATTTGACTAACCACTAAGGGCATCCTCGTCATTTACACAACATTATCTACAACTTTGGCCACTAGGGGCAAAACAGTCTTTTATACATCATAACTAATAATAATTAGCCACTAAGGGCAAAACAGTCTTTTAACTAGCCCCGAGAGCATCATCGTCAAAATCATCATTTTTGACATTACTTCGCTAAAACTGTTGTTTATACACCAAAAGAGATTTTTAAAGAACTTCATATCATTTTTCAATGTCACTGGGACGATCACCAGGGACGGCCACTTGGGCGCCCACAAACAATCAGAAAATAACAATTTTTCATTTTAAAAATTAGACCCATAGATGGACAACGTAAAGAGCTTCACGACACTTTTTGAATCGTTCAAAACGGACGTCTGAGTCAAAAGTTATGATAAAAATAATTTTGGAAAAATCAGGCAACATCCAGGGAACAGGCGCCTTAGGCGCCCAGGCAACCAGGCAACAAGTGCACAGGCGCCCGGCGCCCAGGCAACAACAACGCAACACAACACGGGCGCCATGCGCCCAGGAGCAACAGCGCGCCACACAGCGCAACACAACACGGACACGGGCGCCTAGCGCCCAGGCGCAACAACGCAACAGGCAACACAGCGCCACAGGCGCCCAGCGCCCAGGCGCGCACAACGCAGCACGCACACGACACGGGCGCCTAGCGCCCAGGCGCGCCCCCACGCGCAACACCACACAGCACAGGCGCCCAGCGCCCAGCACAGGCACTTAGCGCCCAGAAACCAGCAACCAACCCAGAATTTGTCCAACACTTTTTAACACTAAAAATTGGTTTTCTAACAAATTTAAAGTGTAAAAACTCAAATTTTTCCAGCAACTAAAAACGCATTTATCTCATTCCAAATTACCAAAACTCAATTTATCAAAATTCAATTAAAACAAAACAATAACACTAACACCCTCATGGCGCCCTAGGCGCCCAAACACCTACAACCCTTATGCGACTTCACTTCCAACAAATCAAACGCATAGATTAACATCATATTTCTCATTACATACGCATAGCACCATCACTAATACAAACTCGTAGATCAAGAACCAAGCAATATATCAAATCGCATGAACTCATGATATATATATATATACGAAAATTTGCATCAAGAACATCAAGAACGCAAAGAGCATCAAAAACGCAAAGTACATCAAGAGTGCAAAGAACATCAAAACGCAAAGAACATCAAGAAACATACGGTTCTAATACAAGCCCTAGATCTAGAACCCATCATATGAATTATTAGATAGAATGATAGAGCTCCCCTAACCTCGAAGTTGAAGAATAGGCGCCCCCGAGACGATCACGAACGGAACCACGGCAACGGAATCACGTTCTTCTCTTCTCCTTGAAGCTTGCGCCTTCCTCCTCCCTTCCTCTACTCTCCACGGCGCCCTCTTTCTCTCCTCCTCTCTATTCTCAATTTTTTTCGCAAATGATCACCCAAGAACCCTAACCCCTAGGCACCACTTCGCATATGATTGATTCATGGGCTTGGGCTTCTCACTTAAGCCCGAGTCCATCTAATTGGCACCTCCATCTTCTAATACCCCCTACACATTTTAATATAATTTCTAATAATTAAATTATATCCACTTAATTAATTTAAATTCCTAAATACTTAATTAAATAATTTAATTAAATATTTAGGGTGTTACAAAGCCCTCCGAGTTTAGAGGTGGGCCGGATGTCATGAGAGCACAACATTGGCTGGATGACATTGAAAAGATCTTTGTAACAATGCAAGTGACCGATGAAGACAAGTTGAGATTGGCATCCCATATGTTGAAGGGAGAGGCCAATAACTGGTGGACAAATGCTAGGGCCATGATGGAGACAATGGGAACTCCCCCGACTTGGGAAAATTTCCGAACATCATTTCTGGAACAATTCTTCCCCACGGCTATGAGGTTTGATAAGGAAAATGAGTTTTTGGCTCTTACACAAGGAGGCTTGACCGTGGGCCAATACACGGCTAAATTTGAAGAGTTGTATCAATTCTTCGGTCTAGCTGGATATGCCCCCAATGACCAGTGGAAAACTGACAGGTACAAATATGGGTTGAGAGAGGATATTGCTCAAAGTCTTAGTTCTTTTCCAAGGACCAACTATGCAGCCATGGTACAACAAGCCTATATCGCCGAAAGTGATTTGTCAAGGTTGTATGCAAGCAGAAAGGCATTCCATCAGAGCAAGAGGAACACTGGGTCATCTAGTTCTCCGATGGGTCCCAAGCATGACTCGGGCAAGAGTGGTAAGTATAAAGGAAAGCAGGTGCAAACGGCCGATCAAATGAAGTTTAGGAATTGTTTTAAGTGCGGAAGGTATCACCACGGCAGTTGTGCGCAACGACCCGATAGATGCTATGTCTGTAATGAGGAAGGTCACTATGCAAATCAGTGCCCAACAAAGAAGAACTCCCAAAGGGCACCAAATGCTCCTGGTCAGGGGCGGATCAACACACTCGATGCTCGAACCATCACACCTACGGATAATCTTCTAAGGGGTACGGGATCTCTTTTTAATAATTCAGTCAATATTTTATATGATTCTGGTGCAACTCACTGTTTTATCTCGCAAGCATGTGTGGATCGGTTGGGATTAGCATTGTCTGAGCTATCCGAACCGATAACTATTTTAACTGCTGCCAAGGGTCGTGTCCAGACCCAATCATTATGTGAAAATTGCCTACTTGTCATAGGCGACAGACAGTTTGTTGTGAAATTTATTTGCTTGCCTATGAGAAGCATGGACATTGTTATGGGTATGAATTGGATGGCTGAAAATCATGTGACAATCAACTGTGCCGATCGAACTATTAGCTTCGCCTCCGAATCCGTAGGATTGACACAGGCAGATGCTGAAGCGACGATCTCTTACACCGAAGCAAGCCAGTCATTATTCCAAGGTGCGGAAGCTATTCTTATTATGTTATCTGCATCTACTGAAACGGGTTTAGATTTATCATCTGTGCAAGTGGTAAATGAATTTCTAGATGTCTTTCCAGAAGAAGTTTCATCCTTACCTCCTGACCGAGAAGTAGAATTCTCAATCGAATTGATTCCTGGTACAGGATCAATATCCATTGCTCCTTATAGAATGTCTCCTTTAGAGTTGAAGGAACTGAAGTCTCAACTTGAGGAATTGATATCGAAAAGGTTTATCCGACCGAGTGCTTCTCCATGGGGTGCTCCGGTGTTGCTAGTCAAAAAGAAGGATGGTAGCATGAGATTGTGCATAGATTATCGACAACTCAACAAAGTGACGATCAAGAATAAATATCCATTGCCAAGGATAGATGATTTGCTCGACCAACTTCGTGGTGCCGTGGTATTTTCAAAAATTGATCTAAGGTCGGGCTATCATCAAATAAAGGTACGGGCCTTAGATATTCCGAAGACAGCTTTCCGTACGAGGTATGGACATTACGAGTTCGTAGTGATGCCCTTCGGTTTGACTAATGCTCCAGCGGTATTCATGGATTACATGAATCGAGTGTTTCATACGTACCTTGATCAGTTTGTGGTAGTTTTTATTGATGATATCTTGGTGTACTCTAAGACCATTGAGGACCATGTTCAACATCTCCGCATTGTTCTGAACGTACTCCGAGAAAAGAAATTGTATGCCAAACCGTCGAAGTGTGACTTCTGGATGCCGGAAGTGAAGTTTTTAGGACACGTGATTTCCCAATCGGGAGTTGCGGTGGATCCGAGTAAAGTAGAAGCGGTGTTGAACTGGGAACGACCAACATCCGTCACCGAGATAAGAAGTTTCTTGGGTCTAGCCGGTTACTACAGAAGGTTTATCCAAGGTTTTTCACAATTGGTTCTCCCACTTACTCGGTTGACTCGCAAGGCCCAACCGTTTATATGGAATGCCGATTGTGAGGAATGTTTTCAAGAATTGAAGGTTAGGTTGACTTCTGCTCCAATCCTAATTCTTCCAGATCCGTCTTTGGATTTCCAAATTTACGGTGATGCTTCTGGAAAGGGTTTGGGGTGTGTTCTCATGCAGAACCAACAAGTTGTAGCTTATGCCTCCAGACAGTTGAAGACTCATGAAGAGAATTATCCGACTCATGATTTGGAGTTGGCAGCTATTGTGTACGCACTGAAGATTTGGAGACATTACCTGTATGGGTCTCGTTTTGAAGTCTTTAGTGATCACAAAAGCTTGAAATATTTGTTTGACCAGAAGGAGTTGAATAACAGGCAGAGAAGATGGGTGGAATTTCTGAAGGATTATGACTTCGAATTGAAGTATCATCCGGGAAAAGCTAATGTTGTAGCCGATGCACTAAGTAGGAAATCCACTCATATAGCAGGATTAATGATGCATGAAATGGAATTGTTGGAGTCCTTCCGGGACTTAAATTTGGATTCAAAGCCAACAAGGAACCGGTTGGTGTTGAGCCACATGAGGATCTCTAGTTCCCTAAGGGATTCTATTCGCTTAGCACAGGGAGTTGATGTGAAACTACAATCACAGAAAGTGTTGCCAGATTTTACCGAGGATAGTGATGGGGTTATTTGTTTCAACGGTAGAATCTGTGTGCCCGACGATGAGAGTATTAAAAAGCAGGTGCTGGAGGAAGCACACCAAAGTTTATTTTCTGTACATCCTGGATCCACCAAGATGTATAGAGATTTAAAGCAGATGTATTGGTGGCATGGAATGAAGTTAGAGATTGCTGAATTTGTATCAAAATGCTTAACTTGCCAAAGAGTTAAGATAGAGCACCAGAAGCCTGCTGGTCTGCTACGGTCACTAGACGTGCCAGTGTGGAAATGGGAAGACATTTCTATGGATTTTGTAATGGCGTTGCCAAGGTCTCAAGCCGGTAACGATTCCATTTGGGTAGTTGTGGATCGGTTAACTAAATCAGCTCATTTTATTCCAGTTCGTTCGAGCAGTAAAGTATCCAAGTTAGCTGAAGTGTATTTGAAGAGCATAGTAAGGTTACATGGGGTTCCTACCAGTATAGTGTCGGATCGAGATCCGAAATTCACTTCTCGATTTTGGAAAGCTCTGAATGAAGCATTGGGAACTAAAGTACTTCTTAGTACCGCTTATCACCCGCAGACCGATGGTCAGACCGAGAGAACTATCCAGACATTAGAGGATATGCTTAGGGCTTCGGTACTTGATAACGGAAAGAAATGGGAGGATCATCTTCCATTGGTGGAATTCTCATATAACAACAGTTATCATTCCAGTATCGGAATGGCACCTTTTGAAGCCTTGTATGGTAGGAAATGCAGGACTCCATTGTGTTGGTGGGAAGTAGGTGAGAACCGATTGTTAGGGCCCGAAATGATTCACGACACTACTGAGAAGATCCGCCAGATCAGGGATAGAATGAAAACTGCTCAGAGCAGGCAAAAGAGCTATGCTGATAAAAGAAGAAGGCCGTTGGAATTTGAGTCGGGCGATCATGTGTTTTTGAGATTATCACCAACAATTGGCACAGGTAGGGCATTACGGGTGAAGAAACTCAGTCCTCGGTATATTGGACCTTTCCAGATTATCGAGCGAATAGGGCCTCTTGCATACCGTATTACTTTGCCTCCACCATTGTCAAATCTGCATGATGTATTCCATGTGTCTCAGCTGCGGAAGTACATTTCCGATCCTAGTCAACCGTTAGATTTTGAAACGATCGACCTTCGACCGGACTTGTCCTTCCAACCTAGTCCGAATTACATCATGGAACGTGGCGAGAGGACGCTACGGGCAAAGTCAATTCCCATTGTCAAAGTGGTTTGGGATGGTTTCTCCGCCGAGGAAGCTACTTGGGAGTTGGAGGACGACATGCGGACTCGGTATCCGTACTTGTTCTCTTGAGGTATGTTGTGTTTAATTTTGAGGACAAAATTCTTTCAAGTTGGGGAGAATGTAACATCCTCAAAATAATTAATCGAATTATTTGGATGTTAACCCAATTGAATTAATTTGGTGCTTAATTGGTAAAATTATCGAGCGCTAAAATTAATTATTGGCTGTCTCAGGATCGTTGACTGAATAATACGGACCAAGGAAATTTCGAAATCGAAATAAGGGAATCAGATCAATACGGTAATTGGACCACGCTACCACTTATTTATTAATTAAATAAGTGTATGTGTGTGTGTGTTAAATGAAAGAATAAAAGAAAGAAAGGAAAAAGAAAAGAGAGGAAGCGCTGGAAAACAGAGAAAAGAAGAGAAAGAAGAGAAAAGAAAAGAAGAGAAGGAAAGGAGAAAGAAGAAGAAGAAAGAAGGAGGGGAAGGAAGGAGAAGAAGATCATCACCCATCATCCCAAAGTTCCATCCTCATCATCATCCTTGTTTCTCCTTCCATAGGTAAGCTCATACCCTTATTTTTCCCTTTTCTCTTGATTTCGAATTTGAGAGGGACGATGAATAGTGAACCGAGTTTGAGTTGATCTTCATGGTTGAATCATGCCTAGCAGCAAGCCCAACAACGGTTGTAAGCGGATTGAAGCTAAATTCGAAGTTTGGAGCGGATTGGAGATCCTAGGGTTCGATTGGGGATTTTTCGTGTCTCGGTGATTTCGACTCGACAACGACTCTCGCTTCAAGGGTGAGTTCTACTCACGCTTAGGATTTTTATGTTTCGAATTAATTAATGAACTGTTTTACCGCTTTCGCTGGACTGGAATATTATTTGGTAATCGAGTTTGAGAGATTTTGGGTTGAAAACCGTTATTTGAAAATATATCGCATTTTGATACAATTCGATTACAATGAGTTTTTGATTGATTTGTTTGATTGTGTGACTTTAATTGAGACTGTTTTTATGGTCGTCAAATCTGTTTTCGGTCGGAACGAGAATCGTTCGAGAACTTTTGAGTCAAAAACCGTTATTTTGGAATATGTCGTATTTTGGTAAAATTCGTTTTGATTGAGTTTTTGATTGGATTGATTGATTGTGTGGTTTGTATTGGATTCATTTTACTGGTTGTAAAATCTGTTTTCGATCGGAACAAAAATCGGAATTGAGCGAAATAGCGGATTCTGTGAAAATCGCAAAATTCTGCACTTGACAGGCCCCCTGTTCTGCCAGTCCACGCGCCGTTTGCGCGCCGCGCGTCACTCGCGCGCTACTGGACAGAACTTGACTGTCAACTCGCGCGCCGTCTGCGCGCCACGCGCCACTCGCGCGCCAGTTGGCAGAATTTTCAGCAACCAAACACTGTTTTTCGTTTCGCGATATCTTTTGATCCGGGAACCCGATTGAGGTGTTCTAAAGTGCGTTGGAAAGCTTATTCAGAGGCCTAACTGAATATTCTATTTTTAAGGCTAAATAAACTGTTTTTGATATTGAAAATTGTGTCGAAAAGTGGTCAACTAGAGTGCGAGTGTGAACTTGAATTTTATAAAATGTGGATTAAAGTGTTTCATTGAGTATCTGATTTGATGGACCGTGGGTTCATAGTATTGTAGATATACGTATATAGTATATCGAGTTGGGTGACGACCCATGTGTAACATACTAGGCGGGGCAGTCATGATCCCCTTCCCTAGGCTCCATGCCAATGGGAGAATGTACTATTGGTAGGGGGTTCACCGGGATTAGCGATGTTCCGCAGTCGGTGTTATGTTAAAGATTATTGTACGATACACCGGGATTAGCAATGTTCTGCAGTCGGTGCCGTACTTTGTTTATTTTACGACATTCCGGGAGTAGCAATGTTTTGCAGTCGGTGTCGTGTTAAGCTATAAGAGAACTAATAACTGAACCGAGAGAGTTAGCAGGGGTCTCGGTAGAACTCACTGAGATTGTATCTCACTGTTTAAATGTTGTTGTTTTACAGATAAACAGGGACAGAAGAAAAATCAGAGGCACGAGTAGGTGGCCCAGAGAGATGGATGATGACTTAGTTTTACGTTTAAGTTTATTTTCCTTCTGTTGTCCGTGTATCACAATGCTATGGCATTAGTATTATGTTATCTTTCATTCCGCTTTCCTGTATGACTCTGACTACCATAGTTGCTGACAGGTTATGGTCTGAGTACCGTATGGTCTTGTTTGTATATAAGACTGTTTTGTTTTATTCAGCGAAAAATTTATAATGGTATTCAGTGTCTGAGCAGGAAATAATATCTCTGATGTATGTTTAATGTGCACTTGGGTGTTTTTAACAAATAAAAATACCGGGGTGTTACAGTTTAAGTGAGAGGGTGTGAGTGGGTCCAGCTTACTTTGGGGCTGAGGGTGGGTCAAAGGTGCGAAATGACCATAGTGCCCCCCAGCTCCAAATCTTCTTTTAATTCCTTGTTTTGGGACATAATTCGAGGGTTAGAATACTAATATGGTTACGAATCGCGGATTATTATTTTCCTCGGTTAGGAATTATTTAAAGTCCACATAATTCGAAATTTTAAAATTTAGGGATGTTACAATCACCCCAACTTTTAAAATTTTGTCCTCAAAATTGACAAGACGTACCTTACTGAAAGAGATAGGGATATCGAGCACGCATGTCTTCTTCCAGTTCCCAGGTAGCCTCTTCGACTGAAAAGCCATCCCAGATCACTTTGACAATCGGAATAGTCCTAGAACGCAGAGTCTTCATACCACGCTCCATGATATAACTAGGAGAAGGTTGAAAGGATAAATCCGGTCGAAGGTCAATTGTATCAACACTCAACGGCTGAAGGGGATCAGGAATATACTTTCTCAACTGAGATACATGAAAGACATCATGGAGATTGGATAAGGCAGGAGATAAAGCAAGACGATACGCAAGTGGCCCAATACGCTCGATAATTTGGAAAGGTCCAACGTATCGAGGACTGAGTTTCTTCGCTCGCAAGGCTCTACCTGTGCCTATAGTTGGAGAAACTTTCAGAAATACATGATCACCAATCTCAAACTCCAAAGGTCTCCTCCGGTTGTCGGCGTAGCTCTTTTGTCTACTCTGTGCGACCTTCATCCTTTCTCGAATTAATTTGACCCTTTCCGTAGTCTCTCGGACCATGTCCGGCCCCAAAAACTTGTTCTCACCGATATCATACCAACATAGTGGGGTCCTGCACTTCCTCCCATAAAGTGCCTCGAACGGTGCCATACCGATGCTTGAGTGGTAACTGTTGTTGTAAGCGAATTCAATCAATGGAAGATGGTCTTCCCACTTCTTACCGTTATCCAACACACACGCCCGTACCATATCTTCTAGAGTCTGAATGGTCCTCTCTATCTGACCATCCGTCTGAGGATGATAAGCCGTGCTAAGAAGTACCCTCGTCCCCATAGCTTCATTCAGCGCTCTCCAAAACCTAGATGTAAACTTAGGATCTCTGTCTGACACTATAGTAGTCGGAACCTCGTGCAATCTGACGATGTTCCTCATATATTTCTCGGCCAACCTTGACACTTTGAAATTCGAGCGAACAGGGATAAAGTGAGAAGACTTTGTCAGTCGGTCCACTATTACCCAAATAGAATCATTGCCGGCCTGCGACCTCGGCAAGCCCATAACGAAATCCATGGAAATATCTTCCCATTTCCAAACAGGAATATCCAGCGGTTGTAATTGACCGCCCGGCCTTCGGTGTTCCGCCTTAACCTTCTGACAGGTCAAGCACCGAGAAACAAATTCAGCAACTTCGGCCTTCATCCCAGGCCACCAATACAATAACTTCAAGTCTCGGTACATCTTGGTGGATCCCGGATGTACGGAGTATTGACTCCTATGAGCTTCTTCCAATACTTGCCTTTTGATATCATCATCATCGGGAATACAAATTCTCCCTTTAAAATAAATCGTGCCGTCACTATTCTCAGTAAAATCTGGCGATCCTTTCTGAGACTGTAACTTCATATCGGCTCCTTGAGCTACACGGATTTGTTCCCTTAGCACACTGGCTATCCGTATATGCCGCAACACTATGCGGTCCCTCTTTCTTATCACCTTGAGCTTTAAGTCTCTAAATGACTCTAACAAAGTCATCTCGTGAACCATTAACTTTGATGTGTGGATAGACTTCCTGCTCAGAGCATCTGCTACCACATTGGCCTTCCCAGGGTGATATTTTAATTCGAAGTCGTAGTCCTTCAAAAATTCAGTCCACCTCCCATGTCTGTTATTCAACTCCTTTTGGTCGAACAGATATTTCAAGCTCTTGTGATCACTAAAAACTTCGAAACGAGAACCATAAAGGTAATGTCTCCAAATTTTCAGTGCAAACACAATAGCCGCCAATTCTAGGTCATGAGTTGGGTAATTTCGTTCATGCGTCTTCAATTGCCTAGATGCGTAGGCCACAACTTGTTGATTCTGCATGAGAACACATCCCAAACCCTTCCCCGATGCATCACTGTAAATCTGAAATCCCAATGATGGATATGGAAGAATTAGGATCGGAGCAGAGGTTAACTTTTCTTTCAATCCAAGAAAACACTCCTCACAATCGGCGTCCCAAGTAAACGGTTGACCCTTGCGAGTCAATCGAGTAAGCGGAAGTACTAGTTGTGAAAAACCTTCAATGAATCTTCTATAGTAACCAGCTAGACCCAAAAAGCTTCTGATCTCAGTCACTGACGTCGGCCGTTCTCAATTCAACACTGCTTCCACCTTGCTAGGATCAACTGCAACCCCTTCTTGGGAAATCACATGACCCAAGAACTTTACTTCAGACATCCAAAAATCACACTTTGACGGTTTAGCATAGAGTTTCTTTTCTCGGAGTACTCCTAGGACAAAGCGGAGATGCTGCGCATGCTCCTCAACTGACCTTGAGTAAACCAGGATATCATCAATAAAGACGACCACAAACTGATCTAGATAGGAATGAAACACTCTATTCATATAATCCATGAATACGGCTGGAGCGTTAGTCAATCTGAAGGGCATCACCACAAACTCGTAGTGTCCGTACCTCGTACGAAAAGCAGTCTTCGGAATGTCTAAGGCTCTTACCCTGATTTGATGGTACCCTGACCTTAGATCAATTTTGGAGAAAACTTTAGCACCTCGAAGTTGATCAAGTAGATCATCTATCCTTGGCAATGGATACTTGTTCTTGATAGTGATTTTATTCAGCTGACGGTTGTAACATCCGCAAAATAATTAGTAGGAATTATTTGGGTGTTAACCCAATTAAATTAATTTAGTACTTGACTGGTAAATTTATTGAGTGCTAAAATTATTTATTGGTGGTCATCGGATCGTTAACCGGATAATACGGGTCAAGGAAGTTTCGGAATCGAAATAGGAGATTTAGATCAATATGGTAATTGGACCACGTTACCAATTATATATTAAATATATATAAATATAAGTGTGTGTGTGTGTTAAAAAGAAAGGAAAGAAAGAGAATTAAGAAAGAAAGGATGCGAGAGAGAGTTACAGAGAGGAGAAATGAGAGAAAAGAGAAAGAAGAGGAAAGGGGCATGGAGGAAGAAGGGGAAAAGGGAGGACTTCGGCTCATCAAAACGACCTCCTTCCAACACGAAAAACGTTCAGCGTTACTTCCTCTTCGATTTTGGTACCAAGATCTTCATCATCAACTCACTCTCTCTCACTTTGCCATTTTCGAATTTAAGAGCAAAATGGAGGTTTTTGTTGTTCAAGCTCAAAGGAAAGCTTTGGATGGTGTGTGGGAGCGAGTTCAAGGTGGATTACGCGAGTATTGAAGTCCGATTTGGGGTTTATGAAGAATTAAAGGTTAGGGTTCAAAAATTGGATTTATGTGTGAATATGGGTGATTGGAGGTTGAAGATAATGAATAGTAATTCCATGGAAGTTTTGTGATTGATTGTAGGTTCAAGCTTTGGAAGCGGTTTTGTGTGTCACCGGAATGTGCAACGATTTCGGGGAATTCGGTTTTACGGTCGAAAGATTTCTCGAGGTCGAGTGGGAAACTCTGGGAGCGGATACGGATGTCGCCGAAGCGTGGAATTGATTCGGAGAGCGTTCGTGCGGTTATGTCAGAAAAGCGTTTTCACGGAAAGTCTTGGTGTTTCGTGATTTTCATCACGATACGTGAGTTCTACTCACGTTTAGGATTTTATGTTTCGAATTAATTAATTAACTGTTTTACCGCTTTCGCTGGACTGGAATATTATTTGGTAATCGAGTTTGAGAGATTTCGATTTAAAAACCGTTAATTGGAAAATATGTCGCGTTTTGATACAATTCGTTTAAAATGAGTTTTTGATTGATTTGATTGATTGTGTGACTTTGATTGAAACTGTTTTTATAGTTGTCAAAACTGTTTTCAATCGGAACAAGAATCGGAATTGAGCGGAATAGCGAATTTCGCAAGAAAACGGAAAACCTGCACTTTTCTGCAGATGGTCGCGTCGCGACCCGTCCTCTTCGCGTCGCGACCTGGCCCAATTTTGTCACGCAAAAAGTTTCTGTCGTTTTTCGCGTCGCGACGGTAGCAGTTCGCATCGCGACGCTTTGCAGATTTTCAACAGTTTTTCACTGATTTTGTTTTCGCAATAACTTTTGATCCGGGAACCCGATTGAGGTGTTCTAAGATGCGTTTGAAAGCTTATTCCGAGGCCTAACTAAATATACAATTTAAAAAGGTAAAAAGAACTGTTTTTGAAGTTCAAATAGTT
The DNA here is from genome assembly GCA_039519185.1 of Astragalus membranaceus. Lineage (NCBI taxonomy): Eukaryota > Viridiplantae > Streptophyta > Magnoliopsida > Fabales > Fabaceae > Astragalus > Astragalus membranaceus. The sequence goes on along the minus strand of CM076850.1, from coordinate 104,931,391 downwards.
TCGAAAAGCCGAATAATAGTACGCGTGTGCGGATATGTTTTATTAATAATAAAACGAACTATGAGTCCTACGTGATATGGTTTAACCGACGCGGGATGATTATTAAATATTGTCTAAACCGGTCTACGATTCACGATATATAAATTATATCGACTATGGGAAATGACCCGATACGGGTGTTACGTTCAATTATTGGTCTGAATGTAAATGAACTAAATGTTCATATTATTGTAGATATATATATTATATCGAGTTTGGGTGACGACCCATGTTAACATACTAGGCGGGGAAGTCATGATCCCTTACCCTAGGCTCTGAGGCCAATAGCGGAACTGTTATTGGATAGGGGTTCGCCGGGAGACGCAAGTGGATTGCAGCCGGTGGTACGTAGAAAGGCCTAGGATGCTAGTTCATCGGGAGACGCAAGTGGATTGCAGCCGGTGTCTTACTAGGTCGAAGCCTTATTGTATGGTCCACCGAGATTAGCAAGCGGATTGCGGTCGGTGTTGTGTCAAATCGTAAAAATGTTTTAATGGACCGAGAGTGTTAGTAGGGGTCTCGGTAGAACTCACTGAGATTGTATCTCATTGTTTATATGTTGTTGTTTTACAGAGAAACAGGGACGGCAGAAATCCAAGGAGCACGAGTAGGTTGAGCTCAGGCGACTGCTGATGACTTAGCTATTATGCTTAAGTTTATATTTCCTTTTGTTGTCTTTGTACTACAACTATATGTATTGGTATTATAATTTTATTTCCGCTTTCTTGTTTGATATTGAACACTGTATTTCACTGATGGTTTATGGTCTTATTTATGTTTAAGACTGTTCTGTTGTTATTCAGTGGAAATATTATTGTGGTGTTCAGTATTTAAACAGGAAATATATCTCTGATGTTTTAGGAATGGTGCACTTGGGTATTTTTACTCGATAAAAATACCGGGGTGTTACAACGGTAGTCTATGCACAATCTCATGCTTCCGTCCTTCTTCTTGACTAGCAATACCGGAGCACCCCATGGAGAAGCACTCGGTCGAATAAACTTCTTGGAAATTAATTCCTCAAGTTGGGACTTCAATTCCTTTAGTTCGAGAGGAGACATCCTATAAGGTGCCATGGATATTGGCCCTGTACCGGGTGCCAAATCTATAGAGAATTCTACCTCTCGTTCTGGAGGCAAAGAGGAAACTTCCTCGGGAAAAACATCTAAGAATTCATTAACAATTTGAATAGACGATAAATCCAAATCAGCTTCAGTTGATGCAGACAAAATAACAACAAAAGCTTCCGCACCTTGGAATAGAGACTGGCTGGCTGAAGCGAATGAAATAACACCATCATCTGCAGGTAGTGAATGTCCCGCTACTTCAGAAGGAAAATTAATTGCCCGATTGAAACAGTCAATAGTAATGTGATTGGAAGTCATCCAATTCATTCCCAAAACGATTTCCATTCCCCTCATAGGCAAACAGATAAAATCAACAACAAAATCCCTGCCTCCTATGGTAAGCAGACAGTTAAGGCATAATGATTGGGTTCGAACACGACCCCTTGCAGCAGTACGAATTGTGATTGGTTCGGATATAGGAGATACTTCTAATCCTAACCGTTCAACACATGCTTCGGAGATAAAACAGTGAGTAGCACCAGAATCATACAGAATATTAACAATTTGATTAAAGAGAGAACCTGTACCCCTTATAAGATTATCAGCTGGCTTGATGGTCTTGGCATCCAAAGTGTTGACTCGAGCCTGTCTCAGAGCATCAGGAGACTCCAAGAAAGCTTTCCTTGACGGACAATTATTAGCATAATGGCCCACTTCTTTGCAAAGGTAACATTGGTTCGGTCCCACCTGACATTTGCCTCTATGAAATTTCTTGCAGAAGTCGCACTTGTTAGGCCTGACAGAGTCACTTGACTGGATCTGTTTCCCTTTATCCCTATTCCCTCTATATCTAGGGTTTGAAGAAGTCGAATCATTTCCTCTGCGCTTGTCCGTCCAGAAATCCTTCCTCTCAGCGTACATTCTTTTAAGATCGCTCTCAGCTGAATGAGCTTGTTGAACCAAAGCAGGATAAGTGGTCATGGAATAAGAACTGAGACCTTGATTCACATCGCCTCTAAGACCTTGTCTGAACATCACCATCTTCCACTTATCATCAGGAGCGGTGGTCCCCAATTCATAGAATTGTGACAACCTCTCAAATTTGGCAGCATATTCCCCAACTGTCATCTCTCCCTGTTTCAAACTCAGAAATTCCATCTGCTTGGCAAGTCTTTGAGAGTCGGGAAAATAATGACCCAAAAACAACTCCTTGAAATTATTCCACTCAAGAGGAGTTTCCTGAGTTTGTAGCATCCTACGAGCATTAACCCACCAGGTGTGAGCATCCTCGTCCAGAGCGTTAGCAGCACAAGTTACTTTTTCTCCTTCATTGCATTGCAAGGTATCAAAGATCCGTTCCATGGCATCTACCCAGAAATGGGCTTTCATTGCCTCGGATCCTCCTTTGAAGGTTGGGGGTTTCATCTTCAGAAACCGGAAATACACCCTGTTGGGATCCTCAGGTGTTGGTACATTGACTGGCTCAGCTGGTTGTGGTTGAGGCATCTGATGCATCAGCTGCATTTGAGCCATTTGAGCCATCTGTTGCTGTTGCATTAGCATCATGTCATTCATCACCTTCTGCTGTGTCTCGATGACATTCTGCATCCATTCTTGATGAGGATCAACGGGTGGGTTTCTCCTACCTCTTCCAGCCATGATTCTGCGAAGTATGCACAAAGTATTAAGTTGTTCAGGCTCAATGTCTAATAGCATACTAAGAAAAATCAGACTTAGAAGACGTAAAAGACTCTTAACATCTAAGTCCGACTAGGTCGAACCGCTCTGATACCAAATGTAACACCCCAGTATTTCTAACATGTAGAAACACCGAAAATGCACAGATGCGGAAATTCAGAGGACACAGTTCCTGTTTAAGCATTTGGACATACAAACCTTTTCCGAAAAAAAAAACATAATCGGAATAACATTACTTCATAAATAGAAGTTTATCGGTTCCATACCGAATGGATTACAATATCCAAGTCCAAATACCAAACGAAACATAAAACGGTTCATATAACTCATAATCAATACAAGTTTATACAACCAATAGGACAACAAAAGAAACAAGGATCAAATGACTAAGTCTTCAGCACCTCCAAGAGTATACCAACTACTCGTGTACAATAGTCTTCCTTTTTCCCTGCTTCTCTGAAAAACAACAAATATGGATAGGGTGAGATAACATTATCTCAGTGAGTCCTACCGTGCCCCCTCACTGACACTCGGTTCAATTTATTAAACCGTTATAACAAAAGCTGACATAACAATGTCTTATTTATTAATCGAAATGCCGACCGTGCAACAACCACTAATCCCGGCGAATCGTGAATTTCTTATTTAGCATAAACCGGCCGTGCAACAACCACTAATCCCGGTAACCCGTGAGTTGACCACGCCAAAACACATTCAGGGCCTAGGGTGAGGGCTCATGACTTCCCCTCCTAGTATGCTACTTGTCGGGTCGTCACCCAACGAACGATATATATACGACAATACATATCAACGATCACCAAAGGATCAAACATAAGCTTATGATACTTATTCCATTTCATTCCATAGTCCATTTATGAAGAGTTCTATTAACTCCCAGAATTATAATCAATTCCAGGTCTTATATCCATATATAAGTTCAGCACAACCATTACTCGGTGTGCTCACGCGAAATCTAGGGTTTTTGTTCTCGACCAAATAGGTTTCAAGACTCTTTTTTTTTTAAAAATATAGTTTGAACGGTTTGAAATTATGTTTTCAATAGGTTGGTAGCTCTAAAATCGTTTGAGGAAGGGATTAGGAAAGGTTCGGGATTGAACGGAGCGTTGAAACGAGAAAAACGAGAAAAACGGAGTCACGCATTAGAATGAACAGTGGCGCGCGGCGCGCGACTCGTGCGCGAGTTATGCGCCAGTTGACAGAACCAATTCTTCCACAGTGGCGCACGGCGCGCGACTCGTGCGCGAGTTATGCGCCAGTGGACAGAACAAATTCTTCCACAGTGGCGCGCGGCGCGCGACTCGTGCGCGAGTTATGCGCCAGTGGACAGAACCAATTCTTCCACAGTGGCGCGCGGCGCGCGACTCGTGCGCAGGTTATGCGCCAGTGGACAGAACTGCCAGTCTGATGCCCAACTCGAAATTTTCTCACTTTCGTTCTCCGTTCGCTCTCGACTCGATTCCTAATTTCCGTTCCACCTGAAACCCAGAAAATTGGCAATATTCCAGAGTACATTTCAAATGCAAAATCGTTGTCAAAAATCATTTCAATTCGCTTATGATTCTCAAACCGTAAAATGTCAATTTTTCCAAAACTCAGAATTTGTTTCAAACACCTTAAAGACTCGGTTTCCAGTAAAATTTCAGAATATACCAAGGTTCAAAACATTCAATTTATTCCCCTAATCGTAAGTAGAACTCACCGGTAAGTCGAAATCCCGAGAGTTGAGCCGAAAAACGAAGTCACCGAACCGAACACGAAAAATCCCCGAAATTGAGCTCCAATCGATTCCAAGACAGCAACACCTCCTATGGCCAATTTGAACTCAGCAACACTACCACTTCCGAAGCAAATGCAGGTTCGAAATCTTCCTCCTAGTGGCTCCTCCTGAACATGCAAGGTGACCCCTTACTCAATAGACTTCTATTCTCCCCCTATGGAGATGCAAGAAATCGAAAATGGAAGGAAAGGAAATGGCTTGGTTCAGCTCACAATGCTTATACCAGAAGAACAAGGAAGACAAAAGGAATTCAATGGTCTGAAATGTACTTACATGCAACCAGTAGATGAACTCAGCCCAAGTTTTCTTCCTCCTCTCCACTTCGCCCTCTCCTTCTTCTTTTCTCAGATTTTTGGTCCTCTTCTTCTTTCTGTTTTTAGAAATGAGTTTAAGTGAGAGGGTGTGAGTGGGTCCAGCTTACTTTGGGGCTGAGGGTGGGTCAAAGGTGCGAAATGACCATAGTGCCCCCCAGCTCCAAATCTTCTTTTAATTCCTTGTTTTGGGACATAATTCGAGGGTTAGAATACTAATATGGTTACGAATCGCGGATTATTATTTTCCTCGGTTAGGAATTATTTAAAGTCCACATAATTCGAAATTTTAAAATTTAGGGATGTTACAGTTCGTGTGGTTACTCGGTGATTTCGGCTCGATCGTGGATCACCCGTCAAGGGTGAGTTCTACTCACGTTTAGGATTTTTGTTTTCGAATTAATTGATTGATCGTTTTATCGCTTTCGCTGGTCTGGAATATTACTGGATATTGTCTGTTTCAGGTTAGGAATCGATCGGAGCGAGTCTCGAGTTGTGTCGTGTTGAAATGGAATTTTTGGCGATTTGATTTCGAAAGATTTTGACTTAAAAACCGTTAATTGGAAAATATGTCGATCCGAAGCTTACTTTACCACTTGGTAAAACTGAGACAACTTCTCAAACTTAGCGGTGTATACTTCCACCGTTATGTCACCTTTCCTGAGGATGCACCGGTTGGAGGTTCCGATTGTGGTCGAGGATTGCATCTTGATCATCCTACCATAATTCCGCTTATGATGCACTAAGTATTAAGTTGATCAGGCTCAATGTCTCTTAGCATCACAAGTGTAATTACAACCAGGACTAACAAGGAATCGACTCAACCCTAAGCTAAGTCCGACTAGGTCGAACTGCTCTGATACCAACTGTAACACCCCGGTATTTTTATCGAGTAAAAATACCCAAGTGTACCGTCATAAATCAATCAGAGATATTTTTCCTGTTTTAGATATTGAACATAAATAAAAACAACTCATAACTTAGAGTCCAATATCCAAATACCAAGAAATAGCGGAAACGATTTTACAACTTTTACTGATACAAGTTATACAATCGAAAATACAAAAATCTCGAGGGAAAGACAATAACAATGAAAACTAAGTCTTCACCGTCTTCATATGCACACCACCTAGCTGTGCTTCTTCACCTTTTCTTTTTCCCTGTTCCTCTGTAAAAAACCACAAAATATAAACAGTGAGATACAATCTCAGTGAGTTCTACCGAGACCCCTACTAACACTCTCGGTCCATTTTTAAAACGTTTTTAAGATTCGACACAACACCGACCGCAATCCGCTTGCTAATCTCGGTGGACCATACAATAAGGCTTCGACCTAGTAAGACACCGGCTGCAATCTATTTGCGTCTCCCGATGAACTAGCATCCTAGGCCCTTCTACGTGACACCGGCTGCAATCTATTTGCGTCTCCCGGCGCACATAGTACAATACTTTTAACATAACACCGGCTGCAATCTCTTTGCGTCTCCCGGCGAACCCCTATCCAATAACAGTTCCGCTATTGGTCTCAGAGCCTAGGGTAAGGGATCATGACTTCCCCGCCTAGTATGTTAACATGGGTCGTCACCCAAACACGATATAATATATATATCTATAATCATATATAACCACCCTCAGTGGCCGACTCCTTTAATCGATATAATTTATATATCGCGAATTATAGACCGGTTTAGATGATTTAACAATCATCCCGCGTCATTTATACAATATCACATAGGACTCATAGTCCGTTTTCTTTTCGATAAAACATTAAGTCCACATTCGCTCTCGCATACTAACTCGACACTTTTCAACATAATTTTCAATATCAAAAACAGTTCATTTTGCCTTAAAAATAGAATATTCAGTTAGGCCTCTGAATAAGCTTTCCAACGCATCTTAGAACACCTCAATCGGGTTCCCGGATCAAAAGTTATCGCGAAACGAAAAACAGTGTTTGGTTGCTGAAAATCTGTCAACTGGCGCGCGAGTGGCGCGCCGCGCGCAAGTGGCGCGCGAACAGACAGCAAGTTCTGCCCAATGGCGCGCGAGTGGCGCGCCGCGCGCAAGTGGCGCGTGGGTTGACAGCAGGGGGTCTGTCAAGGGCAGATTTTGGTGGTTTCGCGCGAAAACCGCGATTCCGCTCAATTCCGATTTTAGTTCCGATCGAAAACAGTTTTCACACACATATAATCAAACCCAATCAACATCAAACAATCAATCAAAATCTTAATCAAATCGAATTTATCAAAACGCGACGTATTTTCCAAATATCGGTTTTTAAGCCAAAATCTCTCAAATTCAATTACCAAACAATATTCCAGTCCAGCGAAAGCGATAAAACAGTTAATTAATTAATTCGAAACGTAAAATCCTAAACGTGAGGAGAACTCACCCTCGACGCGTGATCCACGATCGAGCCGAAATCACCGAGTAGCCACACGAACGCTCCCCGCTCCGGCGACACCCAATCCGCTTCCAAAGCTTTCCACTCGATCACGAAACCGCTTTTGACCGGAATGCCGAATTCCTCGAAATCCTCCATGGACACTATTCATCATCTTCTTCAACCTCAAGTCACTATTCACAAAAACCCCAATTTGCTCCCTAACCCCTTGATTCTTCACAAACTCCAAATCGGACTTCAATATTTGCGCTATCCACCTTGAGCTCGCTCCCAAACACCATCCAAAGCTTTCCTTTGAGCTTGAACAACAAAACCTCCACTTTACTCCACATTTCGAAAATGGTGGATTTGAGGAGAGTGAGTTGATGATGAAGATTTTGGTACCAAGACGAAGAGGAAGGAACGCCGAGCATTTTTCGTGTTGGAAGGAAGTCGTTTTGATGAGCCGAAGTCCTCCCTTTTTCCTCTTCTTCCTCCTCACCCTTTCTTTCTCTTTTCTTTCTTTTCTCTCATTCTCTCTGTTTCTCCTCTCTGTCACTCTCTCGCATCCTTTCTTTCTCTTTTCAACACACAACACACACTTATATTTATTTATTTAATATATACGCGGTAACGTGGTCTAATTACCATATTGATCGAAATCTCCTATTTCGATTCCAAAACTTCCTTGGTCCGTATTATCCGGTTAACGATCCGCTGACAACAATTAAATAATTTTAGCACTCGATAAATTTACCAGTTAAGCACTAAATTGGTTTAATTGGGTTAACACCCAAATAATTCTACTAGTTATTTTGCGGATGTTACATTCTCCCCAACTTGAAAGAATTTTGTCCTCAAAATTTCGCTAAGTCTTTCATTTGACTAACCGAGAATCGACATTCTCAGAAAGGTCTAAATTTGCTGGAACACAATCTTGAATTAACGAAATAAGCGTAGGAACTCTTCCCAAGTGGGCACATCAATCTCCAAGTATGATCCACTACTACCTTGATACGAACTTCCTCGTTACGAATCTACACAAGAAACTCCTCTTTCGCCTACATAGGCTCGGCACCGCATTCGAAAACACTTCCGAAGCTTCATTCCTCACTTGCTCCCCAACCTGATTAACCCAAATCTTTGATTAATCTAAATCAAATGGTCTAATACAAGACACTTGATAGAATACAGGTTGAAAATGAGATCCACAAACTGGTACTCCTCGGTAGAGGTGAAAACAAACACGATTTCCTCGAAGGGTGTAGACACGTTCTCCGCAATTTTTCTAAAAATCCATAACAGTTCCCATACACATTGAAAAAGCGTGACGGAAAGGTCATCTGTGAAACTTCCTGACTCACCCTTGGGATTTCGAGATAGAACTCTTCAAAAGATGGGATGAGGATTTACCAGAAACGTTTATCTTAAACGTAGGAATAAACCACGGGGACATCAAATAAATTGAACGTAATGAAAACCACCTCAGTTGTTCTCCAAACAACTATCAAACAGAACTCAGAGCTCCCTTCCGAATTAGTCAATAGCGTTGAGAGCTTCCCCTCAACCTAAGTAATCCTCCAAAGATTTTTCCTCCTCAATCATATCCTATTAGCCTCTTAATTCGTTCCCAAAATTAACTTTAGCATGCGGGTTTTCACAAAAACGATTTTTTTCAAAACTATTACACCGCACGCCAAGCTTCACTTCGGAAATTTCTGTCACTTGCAAGCAGATCCATCAATTAATCCTTTGATGGTTATTCGCAACGTGAAAACAGTCAGCAGTTACCCCACTTACATATTCGTATTCACGTTCGACTTGTCAAACGGAATCACATAATGCTATCTCCTTGTTAACCTTCACAAGGAGAGGTTAACAAACTAATACCTCGCCACTGATACATCTGCTTTATATTCTGTACACCCTGGAACAGAATATAAACTTCGGTATGCTTCCTCTAACACTTGCCTTTTATCGTTCTCATCATCGGCCGCACAGATTCTACCGTTGAAACAACTGACTCCATCACTATCCATGGTAAAATCTGGAAATACCTTTGTGATTGTAGCTCCACATCAACTTCCTGTGCTAAGCGTATAGAATCCCTTAGGGAACTAGAGATCCTCATATGGCTCAACACTAACCGGTTTCTCCTTGGTCTTGAATTCAGTTTTAAGTCTCTGAAAGACTCTGATAATTCCATCTTATGCATCATAAACTCGGCCATGTGGATGGATTTCCTACTCAGTGCATCAGTTACAACACTAGCCTCTCTTGAATGCTACATCGACACGAATTTATAATCCTCCTGAAACTCAACACACTTCTCTACCTGCTTCTCAGTTCTTTCTGATCGAACAGATACCTTAAACTTTTGTGATCACTAAAGGCATCGAAACGAGACCCACACAGGTAACGTCTCCAAATCTTCAGTGCATACACAATAGCTGCCAATTCCAATTCATGAGTCGGATAATTCCCTTCACGAGTCTTCAATTGTCTGGACGCATAAGCTACCACTTATTGATTTTGCATTAGAATACATCCTAAACCCTTCCCTGAAGCGTCATCGAAAATTTAAAAGTCCAATGATGGATCCGGAAGAATCGGGATTGGAGCAGAAGTCAAAATCTTCGACTCTATAAAACATTCTTCACAATCGGCATCCCACGTAAACGGATGACCCTTACGAGTTAACCGAGTAAGTGGAAAACTAACTGTGAGAACCCTTTAACAAATCTCTTATAGTAACCGGCTAGACCCAGAAACTTTTGATCTCTGCGGCTGATGTCGGTCACTCCCATTCAACACCGCTTCCTTCCTACTGGGATCTACAGAAACTCCCGACTTGGGAAATCACCTGTCCCAAAGACTTTACTCTGGCACCCAAAAATCACACTTCGAAGGTTCAAGTACAACTTATTTTCTCGGAGTACTTTCCGAACAATGCGGAGATGTTGGACATGCTCCTCAATGGTCTTCGAGTACACCACGACATCATCAATGAAAATGACTACAACTGATCAAGGTACGCGTGGAAGACTCGGTTCATGTAATCCATGAATACCGCTGGAGCATTAGGTAGACCGGAAGGCATCACTACTAACTCGTAATGTCCATACCTAGTACGGAAAGCTGTCTTCGGAATATCTAAGGCTCTAACATTTAATTGATGATAACCTGACCTCAGATCAATTTTAGAAAACGCTGTAGCACCTCAAATTACTTAAGCAAATCGTCTATCCTTGGTAAGGGATATTTATACTTGATCGTCACTTTGTTCAGTTGTCGATAACCGATGTACAATCTCATGCTGCTAACTTTCCTTTTGACTAACTACACCAGAGCACTCCTTGGAGAAGCACTCGGTTGAATGAATTTCTTTAACATCGACTCTTCAAGTTGAGACTCCATTTCCTTTAATTCTCAAGAAACTTTCAAGAAGAAACAATAGATATTGATCCTGTACCGGAATCAATTCTATAGAAAACTCTACCTCTCGCTCTGGATGTACAGAAGAAACTTCATCCAGAGAACCTCCAAAAAGTCATTCACAACTTGTACAGATGATAAATCTAATACTAGTTCCAGTAGATGCAGATAACATACTAACCTGTGCTTCCGCACTTTGGAATGAAGATTGACCGTCTAAGGTGAACTAGGTAACCGCTTCAGAATTTGTCCTAGACAATTCAACTGATTTTGAAGCGAAGCTGATAGCTAATTAACACGGACATTTGTCACATGATTCGCAGTCATCCAATTCATACCCAAAATGGTGTCCACACTCCTCATAGGCAAACGATAAATTCTACAACGAAATTTCTGCCTCGTATGACAAGTAGACAATTCCATACAAAGATTAGGTCTGGACACGACCCTTAGCAGCAGTTAAAATAGTTATCGACTCGGATAGCGATGATAAGGCTGATCCCAACCGATTCACATGCGATCGGGATATACAACAATAGGTTACACCCGAATCATATAATATACTGATTGAGTTATTGAGAACTGATCTCATATTCTTCAGTAGATTGTCTGCAGTTGTAACTGTCTAAACATCCAGATTGTTGACTCGTCCTCGTCCTGGAGCTGCTTGTGACTCCCGGGAACTTTTCCTTGCAGGGCACTCTTTTGCATAGTGACCCTCTTCCGCATATACTACTATTTCTAAATTGTGTCGCTTTCCACAATTAGAACATCTTCTGACCTTTGAAGAATCAAAGAATTGCATCTGCTTTTCCTTTGATGAAATTATCTTAGGACTTTGCATTCGGAGTTGATATTTCAACTACCTTCTTTCCTTTCCCATATTTCCTATGAGATCATCCTCGGCGACATAGGTTGATTGCACTAAGGCAACATAATTGGTAGCAGTATAAGAACTGAGACCATAAATCATAAAAGCACTTATGCCCGTCTTATTCTTCTGCATTCTCCGTTCGTCATCCGAAGCTTACTTTACCACTTGGTAAAACTGAGACAACTTCTCAAACTTAGCGGTGTATACTTCCACCGTTATGTCACCTTTCCTGAGGATGCACCGGTTGGAGGTTCCGATTGTGGTCGAGGATTGCATCTTGATCATCCTACCATAATTCCGCTTATGATGCACTAAGTATTAAGTTGATCAGGCTCAATGTCTCTTAGCATCACAAGTGTAATTACAACCAGGACTAACAAGGAATCGACTCAACCCTAAGCTAAGTCCGACTAGGTCGAACTGCTCTGATACCAACTGTAACACCCCGGTATTTTTATCGAGTAAAAATACCCAAGTGTACCGTCATAAATCAATCAGAGATATTTTTCCTGTTTTAGATATTGAACATAAATAAAAACAACTCATAACTTAGATTCCAATATCCAAATACCAAGAAATAGCGGAAACGATTTTACAACTTTTACTGATACAAGTTATACAATCGAAAATACAAAAATCTCGAGGGAAAGACAATAACAATGAAAACTAAGTCTTCACCGTCTTCATATGCACACCACCTAGCTGTGCTTCTTCACCTTTTCTTTTTCCCTGTTCCTCTGTAAAAAACCACAAAATATAAACAGTGAGATACAATCTCAGTGAGTTCTACCGAGACCCCTACTAACACTCTCGGTCCATTTTTAAAACGTTTTTAAGATTCGACACAACACCGACCGCAATCCGCTTGCTAATCTCGGTGGACCATACAATAAGGCTTCGACCTAGTAAGACACCGGCTGCAATCTATTTGCGTCTCCCGATGAACTAGCATCCTAGGCCCTTCTACGTGACACCGGCTGCAATCTATTTGCGTCTCCCGGCGCACATAGTACAATACTTTTAACATAACACCGGCTGCAATCTCTTTGCGTCTCCCGGCGAACCCCTATCCAATAACAGTTCCGCTATTGGCCTCAGAGCCTAGGGTAAGGGATCATGACTTCCACGCCTAGTATGTTAACATGGGTCGTCACCCAAACACGATATAATATATATATCTATAATCATATATAACCACCCTCAGTGGCCGACTCCTTTAATCGATATAATTTATATATCGCGAATTATAGACCGGTTTAGATGATTTAACAATCATCCCGCGTCATTTATACAATATCACATAGGACTCATAGTCCGTTTTCTTTTCGATAAAACATTAAGTCCACATTCGCTCTCGCATACTAACTCGACACTTTTCAACATAATTTTCAATATCAAAAACAGTTCATTTTGCCTTAAAAATAGAATATTCAGTTAGGCCTCTGAATAAGCTTTCCAACGCATCTTAGAACACCTCAATCGGGTTCCCGGATCAAAAGTTATCGCGAAACGAAAAACAGTGTTTGGTTGCTGAAAATCTGTCAACTGGCGCGCGAGTGGCGCGCCGCGCGCAAGTGGCGCGCGAACAGACAGCAAGTTCTGCCCAATGGCGCGCGAGTGGCGCGCCGCGCGCAAGTGGCGCGTGGGTTGACAGCAGGGGGTCTGTCAAGGGCAGATTTTGGTGGTTTCGCGCGAAAACCGCGATTCCGCTCAATTCCGATTTTAGTTCCGATCGAAAACAGTTTTCACACACATATAATCAAACCCAATCAACATCAAACAATCAATCAAAATCTTAATCAAATCGAATTTATCAAAACGCGACGTATTTTCCAAATATTGGTTTTTAAGCCAAAATCTCTCAAATTCAATTACCAAACAATATTCCAGTCCAGCGAAAGCGATAAAACAGTTAATTAATTAATTCGAAACGTAAAATCCTAAACGTGAGGAGAACTCACCCTCGACGCGTGATCCACGATCGAGCCGAAATCACCGAGTAGCCACACGAACGCTCCCCGCTCCGGCGACACCCAATCCGCTTCCAAAGCTTCCCACTCGATCACGAAACCGCTTTTGACCGGAATGCCGAATTCCTCGAAATCCTCCATGGACACTATTCATCATCTTCTTCAACCTCAAGTCACTATTCACAAAAACCCCAATTTGCTCCCTAACCCCTTGATTCTTCACAAACTCCAAATCGGACTTCAATATTTGCGCTATCCACCTTGAGCTCGCTCCCAAACACCATCCAAAGCTTTCCTTTGAGCTTGAACAACAAAACCTCCACTTTACTCCACATTTCGAAAATGGTGGATTTGAGGAGAGTGAGTTGATGATGAAGATTTTGGTACCAAGACGAAGAGGAAGGAACGCCGAGCATTTTTCGTGTTTGAAGGAAGTCGTTTTGATGAGCCGAAGTCCTCACTTTTTCCTCTTCTTCCTCCTCACCCTTTCTTTCTCTTTTCTTTCTTTTCTCTCATTCTCTCTGTTTCTCCTCTCTGTCACTCTCTCGCATCCTTTCTTTCTCTTTTCAACACACAACACACACTTATATTTATTTATTTAATATATACGCGGTAACGTGGTCCAATTACCATATTGATCGAAATCTCCTATTTCGATTCCAAAACTTCATTGGTCCGTATTATCCGGTTAACGATCCGCTGACAACAATTAAATAATTTTAGCACTCGATAAATTTACCAGTTAAGCACTAAATTGGTTTAATTGGGTTAACACCCAAATAATTCTACTAGTTATTTTTGCGGATGTTACACTTCGCGTCGCGACCGGGCCCAGTTTTGTCACGCAAATATTTCTGTCGCTTTTCGCGTCGCGACGGTAGCAGTTCGCGTCGCGACGCTTTGCAGATTTTCAGCAACTATTCACTGTTTTTGTTTTCGCGATAACTTTTGATCCGGGAACCCGATTGAGGTGTTCTCAGGTGCGTTTGAAAGCTTATTGAAAGGCCTAATCAAATAAATGATTTAAATTGTATAATGAACTGTTTTTGAAGTTATAAATTGTTTCCATAAACCGAAATAATAGTACTCGTGTGCGGATATGTTTATTAATAATAAAATGGACTATGAGTCCTACGTGGTACGGTATAACTGACGCGGGATGATTATTATTTATTGTCTAAACCGGTCTACGATTCACGATATATAAATTATATCGACTATGGGAAACGGCCTGATGCGGGTGTTATGTTCAATTATTGGTCTGAATGTAAATGAACTAAATGTTCATATGATTGTAGATATATATATTATATCGAGTTTGGGTGACGACCCATGTTGAAATATTAGGCGGGGAAGTCATGAACCCTTACCCTAGGCTCTGTGCCATTAGGAAACACTATTGGTAATGGGGTTCGCCGGGATTAGCAAGTGGATTGCGGTCGGTGTTGTGTCAAAAGTTTGTACTACGTTCATCGGGATTAGCAAGTGGATTGCGGTCGGTGGTACGTAGAAAGGCCTAGGATATTAGTTCATCGGGATTAGCAAGTGGATTGCGGTCGGTGTCCTATTAGATCGAAGCCTTATTGTATGATTCACCGGGATTAGCAAGTGGATTGCGGTCGGTGTTGTGTCAAATCTTAAAAATGTTTTAAAACTGGACCGCGAGTGTTAGTAGGGGTCTCGGTAGAACTCACTGAGATGTTTATCTCACTGTTTATATTTTGTGGTTTTTACAGAGAAGCAGGGGAAAAGAAAAGGTGAAGAAGCACAGCTAGGTGGTGTGCTTATGAAGACGGTGAAGACTTAGTTTTCATTGTTATTGTCCTTCCCTCGAGTTTTTTTGTATTTTCGATTGTATAACTTGTACCAGTAAAAGTTGTAAAATCGTTTCCGCTATTTCTTGGTATTTGGATATTGGACTCTAAGCATGAGCTGCTTTTATTTATGTTCAATATCTAAAACAAGAAAAATATCTCTGATTATTTTATGATGGTACACTTGGGTATTTTTACTTGATAAAAATACCGGGGTGTTACAGTTGGTATCAGAGCAGTTCGACCTAGTCGGACTTAGTTTAGGGTTGAGTCGATTCCTTGTTAGTCCTTTTTGTAATTACACTTGTGATGCTAAGAGACATTGAGCCTGATCAACTTAATACTTAGTGCATCATAAGCGGAATTATGACTGGATGATCAAGACGCAGTCCTCGACCAAAATCGGAACCTCCAACCGGTGCATCCTCGGGAAAGGTGACATAACGGTGGAAGTATACACCGCTAAGTTTGAGAAGTTGCCTCAGTTTTTCCAAGTGGTAAAGTATACACCGCTAAATTTGTCCACGAATCTTGGAAGTATCAGAAGTTTTGATGTTGAGTTCATAAAAGATCACAGATTGAAAGACATTCATAAGGAAGAAATTTCTTTGAAGCGTGGACAAAAATCAGAAATAGCTGAGGTTACTAATCAACACAACAAAAAAATGCCTTATTAGCGACAGATTTTTAGCAAGGGAACCAAAATCCGTCGTTAATGTTTAAGTAGCGACGGATTTTAGCGAGGGAACCAAAATCTGTCGCTAATAATGACGAAGGCGCGCTTTTCTTAACAAAAAATTTAAATTCCATCGCTAAATTTAAAATCCGTCGCAAAAAATCCGTCGCTAATTCCTTGGAAATTGCACCAATTCTGAATCCGTCGCTAAGGCACTAATCCGTCGCTAATGGTCCGTCGCTAATGCTAACGTGATCGTTGCGTAGACATTGGAATGCGTAAAATTCTGAGTCCGTCGCTAAGGCACTAATCTGTCGCTAACAGTCCGTCGCTAATGCTGACGTGACCGTTGCGTAGACATTGGAATGCGTAAAATTCTGAATCCGTCGCTAATTTGAATTTCCGTCGCTATATTCTAATTTTTGTATTAAACCGAATCCTCCTCACTTCTTCTCTCTTATCTTCTTCTTTTCTTTTCTCACACTTCACTCTCTTTCTCCCTTACTCTCCTCTCTCTCTACCCAAACCCACCCTACACCACCACCCTACTCTCCTCTCTCTCTCTTCTCATATTTCACCTCCACCACTACTACTACCACCACAAAATTAATTTCCACCCTCACTCCTCTCTTTAACCATACCCCTCTCTCTCTCTCTCTAACCCTCTCTCTCTCTCTATACACAAACTCCTTCCCATATTTCACCACCACCACAAAATTAACTTCCACCCTCACTCCTCTCTTTAACCACACCCCTCTCTCTCTCTCTCTCTACACAAACTCCTTCCCATATTTCACCACCACCACCACAAAATTAACTTCCACCCTCACTCCTCTCTCTAACCATACCCCTCTCTCTCTCTCTCTCTAACCGTCTCTCTCTCTCTACACAAACTCATCCCCATATTTCACCTCTACCATCACCATCACCACCACCACCACCACCACCATATTTCACAATAATTTTATAAAAAATTTATAACAAAATTATAATTTACTAATATTATAACAATAATTTTATAATATATCGAATATTAAAAATATTATAACAATTATTATAACAATAATTTTATAATTATTATAATGATATTATAATATTAAAAAAAATCACGAATTACGAGGTCATTAGCGACGGAAAATCTGTCGCTAATTTTAAGCGGGATTTCAAAAAACACGAATTACGAGGTGATTGGCGACGGAAGTTTCCTCGCTAAATTCCGTCGCTAACCAGTAGCGAGGCCCTTTTTAGCGAGGGATTTGTTCTGTCGCTAATTCCCTCGCTAAGGCACATTAGTGACGGATTTTTGGTCATTAGCGACGGAAAAATCCGTCACTTATACTGCTTTTTTTTGTAGTGCAACCTGACAATGGTGACATTGATGACCCTGCTCAGGAAGACCATGAAAACTTCCATGACAATTACAATCAGAGCTAGAGAAAGATAACCTTATATACAAGGTACATTAGTGGTGAGTATGTTTTTGGCGTCTGATGGAGGCAAGAGTGTTTTGATGAAGCTATCTATGAAGCACGGACACCGACACGGACACCGGACACGACATGGACACGGACACGTGGACACCGCTAATGTTAAAAACACAGGACACCGACACGGCCATATATATTAAATTATAATTATTATAATTAAGTAAAATAAAATAAAATATAAACATCTTTTATAAAATTTTCATAGATGTTTTTTAAAAAATATACATATGCCTCATTAATAAATATTAAATAACTACCATTATTCATGTACCAACTATCTACAAATATAAAACTTTAAAAGCACATGTGCTCAGAGGTGCATTCAGTCAAAAAAAGAAGCATTTGTCAAAAAATCAGCTGCAACTTGAAAGTTGAAATCCACTTGTGGTTATGATAGAAATATAATAATATCATAATATAAAAAGTTGCCACAAACTCCACAATAAGTAAATAAGAAAAATAATGAATTCACAGAGAATAATAAATAATAAAATAATACCAAACGTGGCATCTTGCAGCTTCAGAACACAAAGAAAAAAGCAAATGAAATGGGTTGTGGTTACCATCTCTCTATTAAATAGACTCACAAAGAAATAGAAGCACAAACGCAGCGAAAAGGTTCAGATGACAGAACGAAAGTAAAAGAAGAGACTCTTGGATGATGGCAGCAGCGATGAATCAGTCGGAAGGAAGAAGATGAAATCCTAAATAAGAATGTGAAGCACCAAGGAAGATGAAACTTGTACTTTTTTATGGGGAAGTTTCAACTAAAACCTATTATTTTATTTGTTTTACTTTTACAATTTTTTTCGTTTTGCAAAATTTGTTCCCGTGTCCCGCTTCCTTCCAGCTTGCTTCATGCCGTGTCCCTGCGTTTCGGCTCCCGTTTCGGCATTTAAAAAAAAATAAAAAAATAGGACACCTTGCACAAGTGTCTGACACGTGTCGCACGCGTGTCGTACACGTGTCAGACACCGACACGTGTCAGACACCTAGACACGCCAGTCAACTGCGGTGTCCGTGCTTCATAGGAAGCTATTCATGACGAGCATAAAGAAAAGTGGATGGAAGTCATGTGAGATGAGACAAATTCCTTGCGTGAGAGTCATACATACGGATTGATAAAAATTGTCTAAGGAAAAGAGAGCATTGAGCAATAAATGGCTGTACAGGTTGAAGTTTGATGAGAATAGTGTGAATTCTCAATACACAGTAAGGTTGGGGGTCAAAAGTTTTAACCAGAAAAAAAGTGTTGACTTGATGACATATTTTCTCCATTGGTGAATATATATGGCTTCCATTCATACCGTGTTTGACCTAGCGGCCAGTTTTGACTTACAAATAGAGCAAATGAATGTCAAGATTGTCTTCCTCCATGGTGACTTAGAGGAAGAGGTCTATAAGAAGAAACTAGGAGGCTTTGCTTTAAAAGGAAAAGAAGATAATGTATGCATATCTAAAAGGTCTCTACGGGGGTTGAAGCAAAGTTCCAAACAACTCTGATGATGTTAAACAATGGTATAATTAAAAAGTTTGAATCAGTCGTGGGGGAGCAAGGCTACCAGAAGACGAATCCATATCACTATGTGTTTGTCCAAACAACTCTGAATCTGATGATGATTTTATTATTCTCCTACGGCCTGTTTGGATGGGATTAATTTTGGCTTATTTGGGCTTATCTTATGGGATAATAAGCTCTTATGCACCTGTTTGGGAATGCATATCATAAGTGCTTATTGTCTCGTTAGTGATTTATCATTTATGTTGAAATGTTGGCTTTGTTGATATATCATTGGTCGCTATCTAGAACTTATGCATTGTATTATGCATGTACTACTTATTTCTTAAACCATGTTGGGAAAAATCCATGTAGAACTTATGCATTGTCAGGACATGATTGGATTCATGAGATTCTTCACGGAAATGATAATGTAATGGATGATCAGGCAATATGGAGCAAGCACAGAAAATAGAAGGAAGTGGTACTGTTTTATTGGATTCAGAGTTGCAAAATAGAAGTGATTACAAGCCAATGGAAGAAGAAGAAAGCAAGTCCCAAAGGAGTACAGAGAGAAGGAGCAAAAATATTCAGTTAGAAGAGAAATGGTTCTAATACAATTCACTTGACCATCTCCTCTCCATGCATAAGTGTCTATTTATAGTTGTGCCATAATTCCCAAGCCTCCCTTGTGCCTTCACTTGCATTCCCTTAGCCTTTGGGTTCATTACAGATAACCGTTGTTTTGAACTATTGAGGGATGAACAAACCGGTGTTCCTACAATTGTGCAATGTTTTGGAACAAGACTATATATGGTCTCAAACGTACAAGGGGTATGGGAATTCATGAACAAGTTGGCAGTTTCTTATATAAGTTATACCAGCTTCAATTCACAATACACAAGAGAGACTTCAACATTCTGGGGAAACTATTTCTAGGCAATTCCATAAAGTCTTAGAGGCTATACTTGCCCTTTCTAGAGATGCCATAAAGCCCGTTGACCCTTCCCTTAGAGATATATATTCCCCTTCAAATTAGAAATGATGATCGATATTATCCTTACTTTAAGGATTGTACCGGTGCTATAGATGGAACTCATGTGAAAATCATTGTACCTGCTAAACAACAAATTCCCTATACATGCAGGAAAGGGTATACATCAACAAATGTAATGGCGGTTTGTGATTTCAACATGTGCTTCACATTTGTATTAGCAGGATGGGGAGGATCGGCACATGATACTAGGGTCTTCATGGATGCATTACGCACGCCTAGCTTTCATTTTTCATATCCTCTTCCAGGTCAGTAACTTGTACTTTTTAGTGTTATGTCAATATGGTTGTGTGAATATAGTTAGTTATATTATTTTTCAGGTAAATATTACCTTGTTGATGTTAGTTATCCTAATTTTATGGGCTACATGGGACCTTACAAAACCACTAGGTACCATCTCCCTCAATTTAGATTAGGTCCAAGAGCTAGAGGAAGAAATGAAGTGTTCAATTATATGCACTCTATCTAGCCTCCGAAGCACAATTGAAAAGGCATTTGGGTGTTGTAAAGCTAAGTGGAGAATACTAGACAACGTGCCTCAATATTCATTAAAAACTGTGACTCAAATCATTGTTGCTTGTATGACATTGCATAATTTCATAAGAAGAAATGATATGGATGATGAAGAATTTCGTTTATTTGACAGAAATCTTGATTTGGAGGACAATACTGATGTGCATGATACTATAGTTGGGGATATCGTGTATCAACAACCATCTCAAAAAAGTACTAGGCAAATGGAGCAAGTCAGAGATACTATTAAAGGTTTGGAATGAAAGGGGCTAAAGTTGTTGGCACTCCCCTTGCACCACACTTCAAGTTAAGTGTGAAACAACCTCCCACCAAAAATGAAGAAAAAAAGTTCATGGAGAGAATTCCTTATGCCTCAACGGTTGGTAGCTTTATGTATGTCATGGTATGTACACGACCAGATGTAGCTAATGTAATCAGTACAACCAATCGTTTTCTCTCAAATCCAAGTAAAAAGCATCAAAATGCAGTGAAATGGATTGTGAGATATCTTTGAGGCACTTGTAATTTTAAGTTTATCTCTGATGACAAAGATTTTGTGCTTGTTATACATACTGATACTAAAATGCCAGGAGATGTTGATTCTCACAAGTCTAATTCATGTTTTTTGATTACTTTTGTAGGGGAGTTGTGCCATGGCAGTCAAGACTGTAGAAGTGTGTTGTTCTATCTTCTAAGTGTGTGTTTGGATGGGCGGTGGGATTGCCGCGCGGCAACACAAAAACCACGGCAGAACCACGGCAGAATCACGGTGAAGGCAATGCTCCAATTTGTAGCTTCGGAGCCACCGTGGTTTTTCCGCGGCGAAACACCCTGCGAACGTGCGTTTGGGTTGCAAACGTGCAACCAAACACACGCTAAGGCATATTATATTGTTGCAACTCAAGCTTGCAAGGAATTTTTGTGGATGAAAAACTTTCTTCATGACTTCACTCGGACACAATCTATATATATATATATATATATATATATATATATATATATATAACATCCGCAAAATAATTAATAGAATTATTTGGGTGTTAAATTAATTTAGTACTTGACTGGTAAATTTATTGAGTGCAAAAATTAATTATTGGTCGTTATCGGATCGTTAACCGGATAATATGGATCAAGGAAGTTTCGGAATCGAAATTGGAGATTTAGATCGATATAGTAATTGGATCACGTTACCACTTATATATTAATAAATATATATATGTATGCGTATGTGTGAGTGAGAAGAAAAAGAAAGAATTAAAAAGAAAGAAAGAAAAGAGAGAAGGAAGCGTGAGAAACAGAGAAGAAAAGAGAGAAAAGGAGAGAAAAGAGAAAGAAAGGGTGAGGAGGAAGAAGAAGAAAAAGGGAAGGGTTCGTTTCATCAAAACGACTTCCTTCCAACACGAAAAATGCTCAGCGTTACTTCCTCTTCGATTTGGTACCAAGATCTTCATCATCAACCCTCTCTCTCTCACTTTGCCATTTTCGAACTTGAGAGGGAAAATCGGAGTTTCGATGGTTGTAACTCAAGGGAAAGCTAAGGACGATGTTTAGGAGCGAGCACGAGGTGGATTACTCGAGTATTGAAGATCGATTGGGTGATTTGGAGTTGAAAATCAAAGATTGGGGTTATGGATGAATAGTAGCTTTTGGAGGTTAGGGATGATGAATAGTGTCCGTGGAGGATTTCGAGGGGTTTGGCATTTCGGTCAAAAGCGGTTTCGTGATCGAGTGGAAAGCTTTGGAAGCGGATAGCGTGTCGCCGGAGCGGGGAGCGTTCGTGTGGCTACTCGGTGATTTCGGCTCGATCATGGATCACGCGTCGAGGGTGAGTTCTACTCACGTTTAGTGTAACACCCCGGTATTTTTATCGAGTAAAAATACCCAAGTGTACCATCATAAAATAATCAGAGATATTTTTCCTGTTTTAGATATTGAACATAAATAAAAACAGCTCATAACCTAGAGTCCAATATCCAAATAACAAGAAATAGCGGAAACGATTTTACAACTTCTACTGATACAAGTTATACAATCGGAAATACAAAAGTCTCGAGGGAAAGACATTAACAATGAAAACTAAGTCTTCACCGTCTTCATAAGCACACCACCTAGCTGTGGTTCTTCACCTTTGCTTTCACCCCTGATTCTCTGTAAAAACCACAAAATATAAACAGTGAGATACAATCTCAGTGAGTTCTACCGGAACCCCTACTAACACTCTCGGTCCGTTTAAAACATTTTTAAGATTTGACACAGCACCGACTGCAATCCACTTGCTAATCCCGGTGAATCATACAATAAGGCTTCGATCTAATAGGACACCGACTGCAAACCACTTGCTAATCCCGATGAACTAATATCCTAGGCCTTTCTACGTACCACCGACTGCAAACCACTTGCTAATCCCGATGAACGCAGCACAAACTTTTGACACAACACCGACTGCAAACCACTTGCTAATCCCGGCGAACCCCATAACCAATAGTGTTTCCTAATGGCCCAGAGCCTAGGGTAAGGGTTCATGACTTCCCCGCCTAGTATGTCAACATGGGTCGTCACCCAAACTCGATATAATATATATATCTACAGTACTATGAACCCATGGTCCATCAATTCAGACAATCAATGAAACATTTTAATTCTACGTTTTGTAAAATCCAAGTTCACACTCGCACTCTAGTTAACCGCTTTTCGACACAATTTTCAATATCAAAGACAGTTCATTTTGCCTTAAAACTAGAATATTCAGTTAGGCCTCTGAATAAGCTTTCCAACGCATCTTAGAACACCTCAATCGGGTTCCCAGATCAAAAGTTATCGCGAAACGAAAAACAGTGTTTGTTTGGTGAAAATTCTGCCAACTGGCGCGCGAGTGGCGCGTGGCGCGCAAACGGCGCGCGAGTTGACAGCCAAGTTCTGCCCAGTGGCGCGTGAGTAGCGCGCGGCGCGCAGACGGCGCGTGGACAGGCAGAAAGGGGGCCTGTCAAGTGCAGAATTTTGCGATTTTCGCGAAATCCGCTATTCCGCTCAATTCCGATTTTTGTTCCGATCGAAAACAGATTTGACAACCATAAAAACAATTCCAATCAAAGTCACACAATCATTCAAGTCAATCAAAAACTCATTCAAAACGGATTTTATCAAAACGCGACATATTTCCCAATTAACGGTTTTTAAGTCAAAATCTCTCGAATCAAATCACCAAAAATTCCATTTTTAACGCGACGCGACCCGAGACTCGCTCCGATCGATTCCTAATCCGAAACAGACAATATCCAGAAATATTCCAGTCTAGCGAAAGCGATAAAACAGTTAATTAATAATTCGAAACATAAAATCCTAAACGTGAGTAAAACTCACCCTTGAAGCGTGAACCACGATCGAGCCGAATTCGCCGAGTAACCACACGAACATTCCCCGCATAAACTTTCCGTTCCGACGTCGCTCCAATCCGCTTCCAAAGCTTTCCACTCGATCACGAAACCGCTTTTGACCGAAATACCGATTTCCCGAAATTCTCCATGGGCACTATTCATCATCTTCTTCACCTCAAGTCACTATTCACATAAACCTCAAATCTTGATTTTTCAACCTAACTCACCCAATCGATCTTCAATACTCGAGTAATCCACCTCGTGCTCGTTCCTAAACATCGTCCTCAGCTTTCCCTTGAGCTTGAACCACAAAACCTCTATTTTTTCCTCTCAAATCGAAAATGGTAAAATGAGAGAGATTGAGTTGATGATGAAAATCTTGGTACCAAATCGAAGAGGAAGTAGCGCTGAACATTTTTCGTGTTGGACGGAAGTCGTTTCGTTGAGCGGAAGTGCCCCCTTTTTCCCCTTCTTCTTCCTCCCCCTTTCTTTCTCTCTTCTTTTCTTTTTCTCTTCTTCTCTCTGTTTTCCTCTCGGTTCTCTCACTGTCTCTCCCTTCTTCTTTCTTTCTTTCATTTTAATTAATTATTTTCTTCTCCTCTCACATGCACACACGTATACACATATATATATATTTATTATATAAGTTGCAACGCGGTCAAATTACCATGTCGATCGAAATTTCCTATTTCGATTCCAAAACTTCCTTGGTCCGTATTATCCGGTTAACGATTCGATGACAACAATTAAATAATTTTAGCACTCGATAAATTTACCAGTTAAGTACTAAATTGGTTTAATTGGGTTAACACCCAAATAATTCTATTAATTATTTTGCGGATGTTACATTCTCCCCAACTTGAAAGAATTTTGTCCTCAAAATTTCGCTAAGTCTCTCATCCGACTTACCGAGGGTTGACATTCCCAGAAAGGTCTAAATTTGCGAGAAAACAATCTTGAATTAACGAAATGAGTGTAGAAAATCTTCCCAATCCGGCACATCAATCGTCAAGTATGATCCACTATTACCTTGATACGAACTCTCTGGTTACAAATCAACACGAGAAACTCATCATTCGCCTACATAGGCTCGACACCGCGATTGAAAACACTTCCGAACTTCATTCCAATTATCCTCGTTTACTCCCCAACATTGATTAATCTAAATCAAAGGGTTTAATACAAGACACTTGATAGACGTACAAGTTGAAAACGAGATCCACAAACTGGTACTCCTCGGCAAAGGTAAAAACAACCACAATTCCTTCGAAGGGAATAAACACGTTCTCAACAAACCTTCTTAAAATCCATAACAGTTCTCGTACACACCGACAATGTGACGGAAAAGTCACTTGTGGAACTTCTTGACTCGCCCCAAAGATTTCGAGATAACACTTTTCGAAAGAAGATGGAATGAGGGTTACCAGAAACGTTTATCTTAAACGTCGAAATAAACCACGGGGACGTCAAATCAATTGAACGTAATGAAAATCACCTCAGTTGTTCTCCAAACAACTATCAAACAGAACTCAGCTCCTTTCCGAATTATTCTATAGCGTTGAGAGCTTCTCCTCAACCTAAGTAATCCTCCTAGGATTTTCCTCCTCAATCATATTCTATTAGCCTCTTAACTCGTTCCCAAAATTAACTTTAGCATGCGGGTTTTCACAAAAATGATTTTTCAAAACTACCACACCGCACGCCAAGCTTCACTTCGGAAATTCCAGTCCCTTGCAGTAGATCCATCAATTAATCCTTTGGTGCTTATTCGCAATGTGAAAAACAGTCAACAGACACCTCATTTTCGTATTCGTATTCACGTTTGGCTTGTCAAACGGAATCACATAATACTATCTCCTTGTTAACCTTCACAAAGGAGAGGTTAACAAACTAATACCTCGCCACTGACACATCTGCTTTATATTCTGTACACCCTGGAACAGAATATAAACTTCGGTATGCTTCCTCTAACACTTGCCTTTTATCGTTCTCATCATCGGCCGCACAGATTCTACCGTTGAAACAACTGACTCCATCACTATCCATGGTAAAATCTGGAAATACCTTTTGTGAATGTAGCTTCACATCAACTTCCTGTGCTAAGCGTATAGAATCCCTTAGGGATATAGAGATCCTCATATGGCTCAACACTAACCGGTTCCTCTCGATCTTGAATTCAGATTTGAGTCTCCAAAAGATTCTAATAATTCCATCTAATGCATCATAATACTGCCGTGTGTAGCGATTTCCTATTACTCGCATCAGCTACAACATTGGAATTTCCTGGATGATACTTCAACCCGAAGTCATGATCCTTCAGAAATTCTACACACTCCTCTGCCTGCTATTCAGTTCTTTCTGATCAAACAGATACCTTAAACTCTTGTGACCACTAGAGACTTCGAAACGAGACCCATACAGGTAACGCCTCCAAATCTTCAGTGCATTCACATCAGCTATTAACTCCAATTCATGAGTCGGATAAATCTTCTCATGAGACCTTAATTGTCTGGACGCATAAGCTATCACTTGATGATCTTTGCATTAGGATACATCCTAAACCCTTCCCTGAAGCGTCATCGAAAATTTAAAATCCTAATGACGGATCCGGAAGAATCAGGATTGGAGCAGAAGTCAATCTAACCTTCAATTCTTGAAAACATTCTCCACAATCAGCATCCCACGTAAACGGTTGGCCCTTTCGAGTTAGTCGAGTAAGTGGAAATCTAACTGTGAGAACCCTTCAACAAATCTCTGATAGTAACCGGCTAGACCCAGAAACTTTTGATCTCTGCGGCTGACGTCGGTCACTCCCATTCAACACCGCTTCCTTCTCATTGGGACCTACAGAAACTCCCGACTTGGGGAATCACATGTCCCAAAGACTTTACCTCTGACATCCCAAAAATCACACTTCGAAGGTTTCAAGTACAACTTATTCTCTCGGAGTACTTTCAGAACAATGCGGAGATGTTGGACATGCTCCTCAATGGTCTTCGAGCACATCAAGATACCCTCGATGAAAACGACTACAAATTGATCTAGGTAATTGAGGAAAACTCGGTTCCTGAAATCCACGAATACCGCCGGAGCATTAGGTAGACCGAAAGGCATCACTACTAACTCGTAATGTCCATACCTAGTACGGAAAGCTGTCTTCGGAATATCTAAGGCTCTAACTTTTATTTGATGACATCCTGACCTCAGGTCGATTTTTAGAAAACACAGCAGCGCCTCAAATTGTTCAAGCAATTCATCTATCCTTGGTAAGGGATATTTATTCTTGATCGCCACTTTGTTGAGTTGTCGATAATCAATGCACGATCTCATGCTACCATTTTTCCTTTTATAAAACCACACCAGAGCACTCCTTAGAGAAGCACTCGGTTGACAGAATTTCTTTAACATCGACTCTTCAAGTTGAGACCCCATTTCCTTGAATTCTCAAGAAACCTTCAATAAGAAACAATAGATATTGATCCCGGGCCAGGAACCGATTCTACAGTAAACTCTACCTCTCGCTCTGGAGGTTCAGAAGAAACTTCATCGTGAAAACATCCAGAAAGTCATTCACGACCTGAACGTTCGCCAAATCTAAACTAGTTCCAGTGGGTGCAGATAACATACTAACATGTGCTCCCGCACCTTGGAATGAAGATTGACCGTCTAAGGCGAACTAGGTAACCGCTTCAGAATTTGTCTTAAACAATTCAACTGATTCTGAAGAGAAACTGATAGCGATGATAAGGCTAATCCCAACCGATTCACACGCGATCGGGATATACAGCAATAGGTTGCACCCGAATCATATAATATACTGATCGAGTTATTGAAAACTGATCCCATACCCCTCAGTAGATTTTCTGCAGTTGTAACTGCCTAAGCATCCAGAATGTTGACTCGTCCTTGTCTTGGAGCTGCTTGTGACTCCTTGGAACTTTTCCTGGCAGGGCACTCTTTACCATAGTGACCCTCTACATTACTGTAATAGCACCGATTAGATCTTCGCTTGCAATCACCACTGTGAGGCCTTCCACAGTTAGAACATCTTCTGACCTTTGAAGAATCAAAGAATTGCATCTGCTTTTCCTTCGATGAAATTATCATAGGACTTTGTATTCAGAGTTGATAAATCAACTACCTTCTTTCTTTTCCCATACTCCTTATGAGATCATCCTCGGCGACATAGACTGGTTGCACTAAGGCAACAAAATTGGTAGCAGTATAAGAGCTGAGACCATAAGTCATAAAAGCACTTATGCCCCTCTTATACATCTCCATTCTCCATTCGTCATCCAGAGCTTACTTTACCACTTGGTAAGGCTGAAACAAATTTTCCAAACTTAGCGGTGTATCCTTCCACCGTCATGTCACCTTTCCTAAGGATGCACCGGTTGAAGATTCCGATTGTGGTCGAGGATTGCATCTTGATCATCCAGTCATAATTCCGCTTATGATGCACTAAGTATTAAGTTGATCAGGCTCAATGTCTCTTAGCATCACAAGTGTAATTACAAAAGGACTACCAAGGAATCGACTCAACCCTAAACTAAGTCCGACTAGGTCGAACTGCTCTGATACCAACTGTAACACCCCGGTATTTTTATCGAGTAAAAATACCCAAGTGTACCATCATAAAATAATCAGAGATATTTTTCCTGTTTTAGATATTGAACATAAATAAAAACAGCTCATAACCTAGAGTCCAATATCCAAATAACAAGAAATAGCGGAAACGATTTTACAACTTCTACTGATACAAGTTATACAATCGGAAATACAAAAGTCTCGAGGGAAAGACATTAACAATGAAAACTAAGTCTTCACCGTCTTCATAAGCACACCACCTAGCTGTGGTTCTTCACCTTTGCTTTCACCCCTGATTCTCTGTAAAAACCACAAAATATAAACAGTGAGATACAATCTCAGTGAGTTCTACCGGAACCCCTACTAACACTCTCGGTCCGTTTAAAACATTTTTAAGATTTGACACAGCACCGACTGCAATCCACTTGCTAATCCCGGTGAATCATACAATAAGGCTTCGATCTAATAGGACACCGACTGCAAACCACTTGCTAATCCCGATGAACTAATATCCTAGGCCTTTCTACGTACCACCGACTGCAAACCACTTGCTAATCCCGATGAACGCAGCACAAACTTTTGACACAACACCGACTGCAAACCACTTGCTAATCCCGGCGAACCCCATAACCAATAGTGTTTCCTAATGGCCCAGAGCCTAGGGTAAGGGTTCATGACTTCCCCGCCTAGTATGTCAACATGGGTCGTCACCCAAACTCGATATAATATATATATCTACAGTACTATGAACCCATGGTCCATCAATTCAGACAATCAATGAAACATTTTAATTCTACGTTTTGTAAAATCCAAGTTCACACTCGCACTCTAGTTAACCGCTTTTCGACACAATTTTCAATATCAAAGACAGTTCATTTTGCCTTAAAACTAGAATATTCAGTTAGGCCTCTGAATAAGCTTTCCAACGCATCTTAGAACACCTCAATCGGGTTCCCAGATCAAAAGTTATCGCGAAACGAAAAACAGTGTTTGTTTGGTGAAAATTCTGCCAACTGGCGCGCGAGTGGCGCGTGGCGCGCAAACGGCGCGCGAGTTGACAGCCAAGTTCTGCCCAGTGGCGCGTGAGTAGCGCGCGGCGCGCAGACGGCGCGTGGACAGGCAGAAAGGGGGCCTGTCAAGTGCAGAATTTTGCGATTTTCGCGAAATTCGCTATTCCGCTCAATTCCGATTTTTGTTCCGATCGAAAACAGATTTGACAACCATAAAAACAATTCCAATCAAAGTCACACAATCATTCAAGTCAATCAAAAACTCATTCAAAACGGATTTTATCAAAACGCGACATATTTCCCAATTAACGGTTTTTAAGTCAAAATCTCTCGAATCAAATCACCAAAAATTCCATTTTTAACGCGACGCGACCCGAGACTCGCTCCGATCGATTCCTAATCCGAAACAGACAATATCCAGAAATATTCCAGTCCAGCGAAAGCGATAAAACAGTTAATTAATAATTCGAAACATAAAATCCTAAACGTGAGTAAAACTCACCCTTGAAGCGTGAACCACGATCGAGCCGAATTCGCCGAGTAACCACACGAACATTCCCCGCATAAACTTTCCGTTCCGACGTCGCTCCAATCCGCTTCCAAAGCTTTCCACTCGATCACGAAACCGCTTTTGACCGAAATACCGATTTCCCGAAATTCTCCATGGGCACTATTCATCATCTTCTTCACCTCAAGTCACTATTCACATAAACCTCAAATCTTGATTTTTCAACCTAACTCACCCAATCGATCTTCAATACTCGAGTAATCCACCTCGTGCTCGTTCCTAAACATCGTCCTCAGCTTTCCCTTGAGCTTGAACCACAAAACCTCTATTTTTTCCTCTCAAATCGAAAATGGTAAAATGAGAGAGATTGAGTTGATGATGAAAATCTTGGTACCAAATCGAAGAGGAAGTAGCGCTGAACATTTTTCGTGTTGGACGGAAGTCGTTTCGTTGAGCGGAAGTGCCCCCTTTTTCCCCTTCTTCTTCCTCCCCTTTCTTTCTCTCTTCTTTTCTTTTTCTCTTCTTCTCTCTGTTTTCCTCTCGGTTCTCTCACTGTCTCTCCCTTCTTCTTTCTTTCTTTCATTTTAATTAATTATTTTCTTCTCCTCTCACATGCACACACGTATACACATATATATATATTTATTATATAAGTTGCAACGCGGTCAAATTACCATGTCGATCGAAATTTCCTATTTCGATTCCAAAACTTCCTTGGTCCGTATTATCCGGTTAACGATTCGATGACAACAATTAAATAATTTTAGCACTCGATAAATTTACCAGTTAAGTACTAAATTGGTTTAATTGGGTTAACACCCAAATAATTCTATTAATTATTTTGCGGATGTTACATTTAGGATTTTACGTTTCGAATTAATTGATAAACTGTTTTATCGGTTTCGCTGGACTGGAATATTATGTGATACTGTCTGATTCGGGTTAGGAATCGATTGGGGCGAGTCTCGGGTTGGGTCGCGTTAAAATGGAATTTTTGGTGATTTGATTCGAGAGATTTTGATTTAAAACCGTTATTTGGAAAATTGACGTATTTTGATAAACTTCGATTTGATTAAGATTTTGATTGATTTGATTGATTGTTTGATGTTGATTGGGTCTGATTATATGTGTGTGAAAACTGTTTTCAATCGGAACGAGAATCGGAATTAAGCGGAATCGCGGTTTTCGCGCGAAACCGCCAAAATCTGCCCTTGACAGACCCCCCTGCTGTCTGTTTGCGCGCCGCTTGCGCGCCGCGCGCCACTCGCGCGCCACTGGACAGAACCTTACTGTCAGCTCGCGCGCCGTTTGCGCGCCACGCGCCACTCGCGCGCCAGTTGGCAGAATTTCAGCAACCAAACACTGTTTTTCGTTTCGCGATAACTTTTGATCCGGGAACCCGATTGAGGTGTTCTAAGATGCGTTGGAAAGCTTATTCAGAGCCCTAACTGAATATTCTATTTTTAAGGAAAAATGAACTCTTTTTAATATTGAAAATTGTGTCGAAAAGTGGTCAACTAGAGTGCGAGTGTGAACTTGGTTTTTATAAAATGTGGATTAAAGTGTTTCATTGATTGTCTGATTTGATGGACCGTGGGTTCATAGTACTGTAGATATATATGTATATATATATATATCGAGTTGGGTGACGACCCATGTTTTGACATACTAGGCGGGGCAGTCATGCTCCCCCAACCTAGGCTCCGTGCCAATAGGAGAATGTACTATTGGTAAGGGGGTTCACCGGGATTAGCACTGGATTTGCAGTCGGTGTTATGTCATGAGTTTGTTGTACGTTCACCGGGATTAGCACTGGATTTGCAGTCGGTGTCGTACTGTGCGATACACCGGGATTAGCACTGGATTTGCAGTCGGTGCCGCACTTTGTTTGTTCACGTTCACCGGGATTAGCACTGGATTTGCAGTCGGTGTCGTGTTGATTTTAAAAAAAGGATTTTTAATTGAACCGAGAGAGTTAGTAGGGGTCTCGGTAGAACTCACTGAGATTGTATCTCACTGTTTAAATGTTGTTGTTTTACAGAGACACAGGGACAGCGGAAATCCAAGAGGCACGAGTAGGTTGAGCTCGGATTGGTTGCTGATAGCCTAGCTTTATGTTTAAGCTTATTTCCCTTCTGTTGTCTGTATACTAGAACATTATGTATTTAAGGTATATCTTTCTTCCGCTTTCTTGTATGATACTGAATACTATAATTGCTGATGGTATATGGTCTGAGAACCATATTGTCTTGTTGTAAATAAGACTGTTTGGGTTTTATTCAGCGAAAAATTTATAGTAATATTCAGTGTCTAAGCAGGAAATATATCTCTGATGTGTTACTAATGTGCACCTGGGTATTCTCAGTAGAAAGAAATACCGGGGTGTTACAGTTGGTATCAGAGCAGTTCGACCTAGTCGGACTTAGTTTAGGGTTGAGTCGATTCCTTGTTAGTCCTGGTTGTAATTACACTTGTGATGCTAAGAGACATTGAGCCTGATCAACTTAATACTTAGTGCATCAGAAGCGAAATTATGACTGGATGATCAAGATGCAATCCTCGACCAAAATCGGAATCTTCAACCGGTGCATCCTCAGGAAAGGTGACATGACGGTGGAAGAATACACCGCTAAGTTTGAGAAGTTGTCTCAGTTTTACCAAGTGGTAAAGTAAGCTCTGGAAGACGGTTGGAAAATGCAGAAGTATAACAAGGGCATAAGTGCTTTTATGACTTAGGGTCTCAGTTCTTATACTATTACCAATTATGTTGCCTTAGTGCAATCAGCCTATGTCGCCGAGGATGATCTCATAGGAAATATAGGAAAAGAAAGAAGGTAGTTGAATTATCAACTCCGAATGCAAAGTCCTAAGATAATTTCATCAAAGGAAAAGCAGATGCAATTCTTTGATTCTTCAAAGGTCAGAAGATGTTCTAACTGTGGAAAGCCTCACAGCGGTGATTGCAAGTGAAGATCTAATCGGTGCTATTATAGAAATGTAGAGGGTCACTATGGTAAAGAGTGCCCCGTAAGGAAGAGTTTCAAGGAGTTACAAGCAGCTATAAGGCAAGGACGAGTCAACATTCTGGATGTTTAGGCAGTTACGACTGCAGACAATCTACTAAGGAGTATGAGATCAGTTTTCAATAACTCAATCAGTATGTTATATGATTCGGGTGCAACCTATTGCTGTATATCCCGATCGCATGTGAATCGGTTGGGATGAGCCTTATCATCGCTATCCGAGCCGATAACTATTTTAACTGCTGCTAAGGGTTGTGACCAGACCTAATCTTTGTATAGAATTGTCTACTTGTCGAAGGAGGCAGGAATTTCGTTGTAGAATTTATTGTTTGCCTACGAGAAGTGTGGACACCATTTTGGGTATGAATTGGATGACTGCGAATCATGTTACAAGCGTTCGCGTTAATTAGCTATCAGGTTTGCTTCAGAATCAGTTAAAATTGTCTAGGACAAATTCTGAAGCGGTTACCTAGTTCACCTTAGACGGTCAACCTTCATTCCAAGGTGCGGGAGCACATGTTAGTATGTTATCTGCATCCGCTGAAACTAGTTTAGATTTGGCGAACGTTCAGGTCGTGAATGACTTTCTGGATGTTTTCACGATGAAGTTTCTTCCGAACCTCCAGAGCGAGAGGTAGAGCTTACTGTAGAATTGGTTCCTGGCACGGGATCAATATCTATTGTTGCTCATTGAATGTTTCTTCAGAATTAAAGGAAATGGAGTCTCAACTTGAAGAGTCGATGCTAAAGAAATTCATTCGACCGAGTACTTCGCTAAGGAGTGCTCTCGTGTGGTTAGTCAAAAGGAAAAATGGTAGCATGAGATTGTACATCGATTATCGACAACTTAAGAAAGTGACGATCAAGAATAAATATCCCTTGCCAAGGATAGACGATTTGCTTGAGCAATTTGAGACGCTGCTGTGTTTTCTAAAATTGATCTGAGGTCAGGACATCATCAAATAAAATTTAGAGCCTTAGATATTCCGAAGACAGCTTTCCATACTAGGTATGGACATTATGTATTTGTAGTGGTGGCCTTCGGTTTGACTAACGCTCCGGCGGTATTCGTGGATTTCAAGAACCGAGTTTTTCATTCGTATTAGGATCAGTTTGAAGTCGTTTTCATCGATGATATCTTGATGTGCTCGAAGACCATTGAGGAGCATGTCCAACATCTCCTCATTGTTCTGAGTGTACTCCGAGAAAAGGAGTTGTACTTGAAACCTTCGAAGTGTGATTTTTGGGTGTCAGAGGTAAAGTCTTTGGGACATGTGATTCCCCAAGTCGGGAGTTTCTGTAGGTCCCAGTGAGAAGGAAGCGGTGTTGAATGGGAGTGACCGACGTCAGTCGCAGAGATCAAAAGTTTCTGGATCTAGCCGGTTACTGTAAGAGGTTCGTTAAAGGGTTCTCACAGTTAGTTGTCCACTTACTCGGTTAACTCGTAAGGGTCATCCGTTTACGTGGGATGCTGATTGTGAAGAATGTTTTCAAGAATTGAAGGTTTGGTTGACTTCTGCTCCATTCCTGATTCTTCCGGATCCGTCATTGGAATTTCAAATTTTCGATGACGCTACAGGGAAGGGTTTAGGATGTATTCTGATGCAAAATCAACCAGTGATAGCTTATGCGTCCAGACAATTAAGGTCTCATGAGTGGATTTATCCGACTCATGAATTGGAGTTAATAGCTATTGTGTATGCACTGAAGATTTGGAGACGTTACCTGTATGGGTCTCGTTTCGAAGTCTCTAGTGGTCACAAGAGTTTAAGGTATCTGTTTGATCAGAAAGAACTGAATAGCAGGCAGAGGAGTGTGTAGAATTTCTGAAGGATTATGACTTCGGGTTGAAGTATCATCCAGGAAATTCCAATGTTGTAGCTGATGCGAGTAATAGGAAATCGCTACACACGGCAGTATTATGATGCATTAGATGGAATTATTAGAGTCTGATAGAGACTTAAATCTGAATTCAAGATCAAGGAGAATCCGGTTAGTGTTGAGCCATATGAGGATCTCTAGTTCCCTAAGGGATTCTATACGCTTAGCATAGGAAGTTGATGTGAAGCTACAATCACAAAAGGTATTTCCAGATTTTACCATGGATAGTGATGGAGTCAATTGTTTCAACGGTAGAATCTGTGCGGCCGATGATGAGATAGTATTATGAGATTCTGTTTGACAAGTCGAACGTGAACACGAATATGTAGGTGAGGTAACTGCTGACTGTTTTCACGTTGCGAATAACCATCAAAGGATTAATTGATGGATCTGCTTGTAAGTGACTGAAATTTCCGAAGTGAAGCTTGGCGTGCGGTATAATAGTTTTGAAAAATCGTTGTTGTGAAAACCCACATGCTAAGGTTAATTTTGGGAACGAATCAAGAGGCTAATAGGACCTGATTGAAGAAAATCATAGGAGGCGCACTTAGGTTGAGGGGAAGCTCTCAACGCTATTGACTAATTCGGAAAGGAGCTCTGAGTTCTGTTTGATAGTTGTTTGGAGAACAACTGAGGTGATTTTCATTACGTTCAATTTACTTGATGTCCCCGTGGTTTATTTCTACGTTTAAGATAAACGTTTCTGGTAAATCCCCACTTCATCTTCCTTCGAGAAGTATTATCTCGAAATCTTGGGGGCGAGTCAAGAAGTTTGACAAGTGACTTTTTCGTCACATTGTCGGTATGTACGAGAACCGTTAAGGATATTAGAAGATTTGTTGAGAAAGTGTTTACACCTTTCGAGGAAATCGTGTTTGTTTTTACATCTACCGAGGAGTACTTTGATTTGGATTAATCAAGTTGGGGAGCAAGTGAGGAATGAAGCTTCGGAAGTGTTTTCGAATGCGGTGCCGAGCCTATATAGGCGAAAGAGGAGTTTCTCGTGTTGATTCGTAACCAGAGAGTTCGTATCAATGTAGTAGTGGATCATACTTGGAGATTGATGTGCCCACTTGGGAAGAGTTCCTACGCTCATTTCGTTAGTTCGAGATTGTTTTTCAACAACTTAAGACCTTTCTGAAAATGTCGATTCTCGATTAGTCAGATGAAAGACTCGACGAAATTTTGAGGACAAAATTCTTTTAAGTTGGGGAGAATGTAACATCCGCAAAATAATTAATAGAATTATTTGGGTGTTAACCCAATTAAATTAATTTAGTACTTGACTGGTAAATTTATTGAGTGCAAAAATTAATTATTGGTCGTTATCGGATCGTTAACCGGATAATATGGATCAAGAAAGTTTCGGAATCGAAATTGGAGATTTAGATCGATATGGTAATTGGATCACGTTACCACTTATATATTAATAAATATATATATGTATGCGTATGTGTGAGTGAGAAGAAAAAGAAAGAATTAAAAAGAAAGAAAGAAAAGAGAGAAGGAAGCGTGAGAAACAGAGAAGAAAAGAGAGAAAAGGAGAGAAAAGAGAAAGAAAGGGTGAGGAGGAAGAAGAAGAAAAAGGGAAGGGTTCGGTTCATCAAAACGACTTCCTTCCAACACGAAAAATGCTCAGCGTTACTTCCTCTTCGATTTGGTACCAAGATCTTCATCATCAACCCTCTCTCTCTCACTTTGCCATTTTCGAACTTGAGAGGGAAAATCGGAGTTTCGATGGTTGTAACTCAAGGGAAAGCTAAGGACGATGTTTAGGAGCGAGCACGAGGTGGATTACTCGAGTATTGAAGATCGATTGGGTGATTTGGAGTTGAAAATCAAAGATTGGGGTTATGGATGAATAGTAGCTTTTGGAGGTTAGGGATGATGAATAGTGTCCGTGGAGGATTTCGAGGGGTTTGGCATTTCGGTCAAAAGCGGTTTCGTGATCGAGTGGGAAGCTTTGGAAGCGGATAGGGTGTCGCCGGAGCGGGGAGCGTTCGTGTGGCTACTCGGTGATTTCGGCTCGATCGTGGATCACGCGTCGAGGGTGAGTTCTACTCACGTTTAGGATTTTACGTTTCGAATTAATTGATAAACTGTTTTATCGCTTTCGCTGGACTGGAATATTATGTGATACTGTCTGATTCGGGTTAGGAATCGATTGGGGCGAGTGTAACAGCCCAGGTCCACCGCAGCGGCCACCCCGGTCCCACTGTTACCTCACGGTCTTCTCTACCCCTCTTGTAGAGTTTTTGCCTTCCGTGGGAATCGAACCTTGCACCTGAGGCATAAGTGCAAGTTAAACTTCCGTGGGAAGCGCGCGCTCAATTGGTAGTGGGAAGGGGGTTTAACTTGCACTTATGCCTCAGGTGCAAGGTTCGATTCCCACGGAAGGCAAAAACTCTACAAGAGGGGTAGAGAAGACCATGAGGTAACAGTGGGACCGGGGTGGCCGCTGCGGTGGACCTGGGCTGTTACAGCGAGTCTCGGGTTGCGTCGCGTTAAAATGGAATTTTTGGTGATTTGATTCGAGAGATTTTGATTTAAAACCGTTATTTGGAAAATTGTCGTATTTTGATAAACTTCGATTTGATTAAGATTTTGATTGATTTGACTGATTGTTTGATGTTGATTGGGTCTGATTATATGTGCGTGAAAACTGTTTTCAATCGGAACGAGAATCGGAATTAAGCGGAATCGAGGTTTTCGCGCGAAACCGCCAAAATCTGTCCTTGACAGACCCCCCTGCTGTCTGTTTGCGCGCCGTTTGCGCGCCGCGCGCCACTCGCGCGCCACTGGACAGAACCTTACTGTCAGCTCGCGCGCCGTTTGCGCGCCAC
Source organism: Astragalus membranaceus (assembly GCA_039519185.1). Taxonomy (NCBI): domain Eukaryota; kingdom Viridiplantae; phylum Streptophyta; class Magnoliopsida; order Fabales; family Fabaceae; genus Astragalus; species Astragalus membranaceus. The sequence continues at coordinate 104,893,548 of CM076850.1, read as the reverse complement.
TCGCGCGCCAGTTGGCAGAATTTCAGCAACCAAACACTGTTTTTCGTTTCGCGATAACTTTTGATCCGGGAACCCGATTGAGGTGTTCTAAGATGCGTTGGAAAGCTTATTCAGAGCCCTAACTGAATATTCTATTTTTAAGGAAAAATGAACACTTTTTGATATTGAAAATTGTGTCGAAAAGTGGTCAACTAGAGTGCGAGTGTGAACTTGGTTTTTATAAAATGTGGATTAAAGTGTTTCATTGATTGTCTAATTTGATGGACCGTGGGTTCATAGTACTGTAGATATATATGTATATATATATATATATATATATATATATATATATATATATATATATATATATATATATATATCGAGTTGGGTGACGACCCATGTTTTGACATACTAGGCAGGGCAGTCATGCTCCCCCAACCTAGGCTCCGTGCCAATAGGAGAATGTACTATTGGTAAGGGGGTTCACCGGGATTAGCACTGGATTTGCAGTCGGTGTTATGTCATGAGTTTGTTGTACGTTCACCGGGATTAGCACTGGATTTGCAGTCGGTGTCGTACTGTGCGATACACCGGGATTAGCACTGGATTTGCAGTCGGTGCCGCACTTTGTTTGTTCACGTTCACCGGGATTAGCACTGGATTTGCAGTCGGTGTCGTGTTGATTTTAAAAAAAAGGATTTTTAATTGAACCGAGAGAGTTAGTAGGGGTCTCGGTAGAACTCACTGAGATTGTATCTCACTGTTTAAATGTTGTTGTTTTACAGAGACACAGGGACAGCGGAAATCCAAGAGGCACGAGTAGGTTGAGCTCGGATTGGTTGCTGATAGCCTAGCTTTATGTTTAAGCTTATTTCCCTTCTGTTGTCTGTATACTAGAACATTATGTATTTAAGGTATATCTTTCTTCCGCTTTCTTGTATGATACTGAATACTATAATTGCTGATGGTATATGGTCTGAGAACCATATTGTCTTGTTGTAAATAAGACTGTTTAGGTTTTATTCAGCGAAAAATTTATAGTAATATTCAGTGTCTAATCAGGAAATATATCTCTGATGTGTTACTAATGTGCACCTGGGTATTCTCAGTAGAAAGAAATACCAGGGTGTTACAATATATATATATATATATATATATATATATATATATATATATATATATGTAAAGGAGACCCCAATGGAGCCTCCACATTGCTTCTCACAATTTTTATTTATATTAATATATATTTATAATTTAAATAGGTGACTTTAATTTTAGCTTTTAATTAGATATAGTGAAAACACATAATTACACACTATAACTTATTGAATGATGATTTAGTGGAATATTATTCTTGGATGGAAGCTCACAATACTTCTCATTATTTCTATTTATATTAATATTTATTAATAATTTATATATGTATTTTTTAAATATATATTAATAAGGGAAACTATGATGGAGTATAATTACAAAAATTGATGTATATAAGTTGAAATCAAACTTTAATGAAATCTTAAATTTTAAGTTCGAACATATATTTTTTAAATTTAGTTATTAAAAAATTAACCTAAAATAACTTAAATTGTGTATATAGATTATTTCTTATATAAATAGGTCATAAAACACAAAAAATAATCTGTATATATTTATTAAAATTTATAAGTTGAAAGGAAAGTTTATTATAATTATACTATTTAACTTCAAATATATATATATATATATATATAATTTTTAAATTTAGTTATTATAATCCCATCAAAACAAATTAGTTATTATGAAAGAACCCTAAAAAAGTCAATGCTTTTGGCATTCACGGTAATCCAAAGACATATATATTGAGCATTGATAATAAAACAGTTTTATAATTTATTTGGTCATTTTCTTTACAAGGTTATGGCCATGAAATGAATAGTCACCTAACAAAAAAAAAAATTCTCCCATCCTACGTATTCTTAATTTTTTTATTTGATATAATTTATAATCTTTAATTCATACGACCGTTATAGATTTCAGCCACTAAATAGCCACACCATCTATCTATATATCTATATATAAAGGAAACCCCAAAGGAAGCTCCACAATTTATCTCAAGATTTTTATATATTAAAATATGTATATATAATTTAGACATAAAGAAGAGTTTAATTTTAATGAAAACAATCAATTGCTAACTATTCAACTTCCATCTATTATTAATTAATTTTTCATATTTGTGTCAATACACTAATAACTATTAAACTATTAATTTATTATTCTGATTTTATTAAAATTCTTTTTTTTGTGTAATTTAAGACCACAAAATTCTACAAATTTATCTATATATATGTGTAAAGGAAACTCAATGGAGCCTCCACAATGATTCTCATGAATTTATTTATTAAAATATTTATTTAAAATTTGCTCATAAAGAAGACATTAATTTTAATGAAAGCACATAATTGGCACTACTTTAATGATGATTTTAGTGGAATATTATTTAATTATTTTTATATTAATATGAAAATGATATTTTTCTTATTGGAATATAGAAATTGATAAAACCAATTAACAAAATATAATATTATTTAACAGATTATAATATAATATAATATATAATAGTTTCATAAAACCTTCTAATGTTCTCATATATATATATATATATATATATATATATATATATATATATATATTAATTCAATTTGTTATTATTTGTATAAAATTACATGCACCTGACCCTTGAACTCTTAATACATATACATGATGCTTGAGTTTGAAAACATGCTTGATACAATTTTTAGATGAAAGAAACTATTGACATGCCTTTTAGATATCAAAAGGTTTAGAACAATTAATGCTCACTACAAGAATAACTGTTGTTTCTTGCCATTTTTTCCGACGAACTCTTATTCGTCGCAATTTCCGACGGATTTCCGACGAAAAAGTCGTCGCAAATGTTCAGAAAAAGTGGCGCTTAAATTCCCACTTACGTTTCCGACGAAAACGTGTTTCGTCGCAAATTTCCGACGGACACTTCCGTCGGAAGACACTAAATATCCGTCGGAAACCATAACACCCAAAGTAGAAAAAACCTAAAACCCTCGATGCTCTCTCACTCTCCTCAAACCAGCGTCTCTCACTCTCCTCTCACACCTCGAAGCTCTCCTCCTCACAGCGCCTCTCACCCTCGAAGCTCTCCTCCTCTCCTCCCTCTCACCCTCGAAGGCTCTCCTTCATCTTCTCCCTCTCTCAGTGCCTCTCCTCCTCTCCTTTCTCCGCGCCTCTCACCCTCGAAGGCTCTCCTTCATCTTCTCCCTCTCTCAGCGCCTCTCCATCACTCTCCTCTGTCGTTCTCTCCATCACTCTCCTCTGCCTTCCACTCTCCCTCTCCTTGCGCCTCCACTGTTTCCATCGCCTCCACTGTTTCCTTCTCCTCCTCTTCCAACGCATCCCATTTCTTCTTCTTCGAAACCCCCCCACTCTCTCAGTTTTGACCACCTCACACCCTCACCCTTTTCCCTCAGCCGCGCACCTCCGTCTCAAGATCCACTCCGCCGCAAGCTCTACCTCCATGCCTCTCAAACTCTCAAGGTCAGAGTTGTATGTTCTCCTGAAACCCTTAATCCCTAATTTTGATTCTGATTTCTCTTGATAAATGTTTATATTGAATCTGTTGATGTTGAATTTAGGGTTTTATTCTTGTGAATCTGTTGATGTTGATGAAAATTTGTTCTTGTTTTGTTTAGGTTTTTTTTGTTTATATTGAAATCTGTTGATGTTGACGTAATTTGCACAATATTTGCAGGTTTATTTAGAATCCCAAATGGAGAAAGTTTTGTAGAAGCTCTTCATCTTAAGGTACTTTTCTTTTAAGTTGCTTGAGAACACATTATGCTTATGCACATTAGAACCTCTTGCGTTCTGATAATTTTAAAGGGATACTGGGATAGTTGGCTGATTCAAGCCGCTTAACTTTGCAGGGAATCCCATATGTTATATTTTGGAAGAATGCCTTTCCTGTAAAATCTGTGAATCTAGTTTACATGTCATGGTAGTTAATCTATGAAACTTTAATCTGTAGTGCAATTTGATAGCAACGGGTCAAGAAGAATTCATGGTCAGGTTTAACAATTGGTCCCAAATTTAATTATTCAAATTTTGATATCTGTAGTGTGTTTTAATCTGCGCAGACCATTGCACTTTAACACTAGTATGCTATGAAGATAATTTAACTCAGGTGCATGTTGTTGGAAACAACAATAAATTTACATTTACCCCTTTACCTCAAAACTTCTCACCAGACACTTTATTTACGACACTATCTAGTTTATCAAACTTGAAAGTTCTTTCTTTGGTTTCTCTTGGTTTATGGGGTCCTTTACCTGAAACTATTTCTCAATGATGATCTTCACTTTGTTCACTTATCTTCAAATCTTTTAAATGGAGAAGTCCTCACTTGTTTACTTAGACCAAAGACCAAGGTTGTTTTGTATGCTAGAAATTGTTTATCAAGTGAGAAACAAGATCAGATTCAGAACCTTTTTCATAACCTTTTCCCATAGTCTTCTGCAAGGAATGCTTTGCTGATTGTCTATTTCTATTGGCATTAATTGAGGTGATTGGATTGATTATTTGTGCAGGATTAGGGATGCAGACCAGAATGATGTCTATGGTATTGGGGTTATTTTGCTGGAAATCATTCTGAGACGACTAATAATGTATCACAATGAAGTTGGAATATTAGAAGATCTTGTGAGTATTACCTTAAATCTTTTAGACTAGTTTGTGAACAACTTTTCTATTTTGATATTAAGCATTAAAATTTGACATTAAGACTAGTGGATATATTGATGGAAGCATTAAAATTTCTCGGTACCCTAAAAAGCAAGAACATTTGCTAGAATATCCAACTATTGTGCTAAGCATTAAAATTTCTATGTGCAGTTGTTGAAGTCAATGCTAAGATGTTGTGTACGAGATGTTGTGAATTTCTTCAAAGGCTGATCGGAGTTTACTATGGAGCTGAGGTAAGAATATTTTGATAGTCTATTCTTCTAATGAGGTTACTAATGGGCTTGACATGAAAGTTCTTATACTTGAATGGGAAACAGCTTGACATTGTTGCATTTCTTTAAGTGTTGGTTGGTCATAATAGCATTGTGCTTTTACCACATTATACATGTTTCCTAATACGAAGTACTTTAAAATTGTCATATATATCACACGTATATACATATGCCTTTTGCCTACTATTGATTCTAAATGAATTCACTGTCATTGTATTCCACCTCTCTTTCTCTCTCTCATGCAGTCTTGGAATTCAATTTTGCTGACAGCCTTCACATTTGAGATACTCTTAAGTATTCCAGACTCCAGAGGGCCCGCACTACAGGTACAGATCTAATCCTGTAACCTAGAACTATTTAATCATAAACTAGTTTTCACCTGTTGCTGAAGTGTGTTGTCATTTGTCCTCTGTTGACTAGTTCGTATCCATATGTTTCCATCTAGTTTGTTACAAATGATCAATTGGGTGTAAGTTATTATTTGAGTTGATTCTTCAAGTCTTCTAAAGTCATTTTCCTTGCTTGATTTACTCTGACTTTACAAGTATTATTCCGAAGTGTAATGTTGTTATATCCCAGTAAAGAGGTAACAAGCACAGGCTGCACACATGACAGCTGACCTGGTTACCGAGAGAATGTTGAGTGATTCTTTTCATATTAGTAATAGAATTTTAAAAGACTAATTAGTAATTGCAATTTAGAGAATGGACACTTAGCAGGAATATTTGCCTTTTGTGTCTGCTATGCTATGAACTCTTCTTCTCTCTTGTATTGTTATTTTATTTCCTTTTGTCATTGATGAACTCAAATTTCTTTGTTATTTATGATTCACGTAGAATTTAGTACTACAGTGGAGATTCACATTGCTTTCTCGTGTTTACTATTGATTGTGTTGGGGTAGTCATTGAATTAGTGCTTCCATGGCAATCTGATAGTGGAAAACACAAAAAAGAAAAAGTCAATGCTGAATCATTTTTATCTTGTTTAATTTTTGGGTGGTGGAGAGGGTAACTAAGAATCTGAAAGTAGGTAGAGTTTTTAATACATTAGTGGAAGAGATGAAAGCAATGGGACTTGTAACAAATGATGAGAATAGATGCAGAGAGGTGATGGCACCAGTAGCTCACAGTGATAGAAGTCCGGTGCTGCTTTTCATGTGTGGTGGTATGGGAGCTGGCAAGAGCACGGTACTTAAAGATATTCTCAAAGAGTAAGACAAGTTCCAAACAATAATGAATCATCAAATTAAAACAAATAGCAAGAATCTGATGTTTTTTGTTTTTCTATGAATGAAATTTAAACAGATGTTCTATGTTTTTCTATGAATGAAATTTAAACAGAAATTTAAATAGCAAGAATCTGATGTTCTATGTTTTTGGTTTTTATTGGATTTTAGTTTTGTGATTTGTTTTTGGTTTTACTGTGAGTGTTGCCATTTTAATTTCTGTCTTTATTTTGCAGGCTAGGTTTTAAAGAACCCATAAATCTAAGCTCAATCACGGTTAGATTCACTTATTCTTGTTTACTTTGCACTTAATCTATTGTATTTTAGCTGTTTTTGATTTAAAAGTTCATTTCAATTTTGTTAGGGTTGTTGTTTGGTTTGTATTCTTATTTTGTATTATGATTTCTCAATTGAGTAGTGTTTGACTTGATTTGAATGTATATAACGACTTGGCTAACTACTGCTTTATTTTAGGAAAAGGAGAAGATGGAGGCAGAAGTTGAAAGCTCAGAAGATGAAGAAGACAACCTACCCTGAGACCTTTAAATATAGAAGACATGAGGCAAGCAAAGGATAGGGTATGTTGGAATGAAAATCATTCACTTCAGTTGGTATAGTGTACTTGATTTAGGTGCATTACCTTGCACTGTCTAGCCATTGTCTTATTAAAAGGCTTGCACTCATTTTAAAAATCTCACATCAGATATGCATTTTGAATTAAAATATACTTGAGTGTGTGTTTTGATTGTGATTTTATTTTCATCAATTATTGTTCCTTATGTATATGTATGTATGCACATGGAGAGTATATTAAGAGGAATTCATGTTAGGATTCACTTTGTGTTATGATTTCATGTTTTGCACAATAATAGAAGTGGTGCACAATAATAGAAGTTAACAAGTTCAGTTTTTGTGATTTGTTTTTCCCAATTGTATGTTTTTTACTGCATTGAGAATTATTGCTAAGCTGGAGAAACAAATCCCAAATCCCTTTTCATTAACTCAATTTAATAGTGTATAATAATATACCTCATACTTTCAACCACAATAGTGTTCACTTCCAGAAAAAGAATATGCTACTTGAACTTGAATCTCATTAATACTAATGTTACAGTTATTGACCCTTGAAATTATTGAATACTAATGCTTGAGTGAATTAAGTTGTTATCCCCTTTTCTTGAACAATTAGGCATCATGGTGTTGCTTATATCTTTTGTTTTTGGAGGAAATATTGAAATAGGTGGAAAAACTATGTGCAACAGAAGCTAAGCATGAGAGATGCACCAAGTCATTAGCTACCATCTGGAAAACAACCTTCATTATATTTGGTTAACTTTGCCATGGATTCAAAGTATTTGTTAATATTTTGAGCAGAATTGGTTAAAGAATTACCCAAGAGGCTTATTTCCACAATTGTAGTTCTTCTCTGTCGCATCTCCTTGTATTTTTGTTTTCATGGTTTGGTGCCCATTGTCTTTGGCTAGGCAACACAACTAGAACTTGTTCTAATTTGTTTGACTCTTTTTAATTGTATCTTTTTGATTTGATACTAAGCCAGCCTTTGTATGTGCGATTAGTTTCAGGAAGGCTTTTCATAAAGGCTTCATCATATGCTTTGTTGAAAGTTTGTGCTCCTTTTGTAATCAGAGGTGTATCCCCTTGAGGTGATGAGGTTTGCTTAATAACTTGTCTTTATTTGCATTAGTTTTTTTTATGTACATTGAGTCATTGACTATGGTAATTGATAATGCATGTAGTAAATCAGTTGTAGTATTGATAATTTTGTGCTTCAGTTAAATTGAGCTGTGAAGGGGGTTTTCTTTATCTGTTGTGGCTTCATTGATAATTTTGTGCTTCAATTAAATTGAGTGATATCCAAATGCTCTGTCTTCGTTGATTATTTTTTATTTATCTGAGTAGGGTGTCATAAGCAAACCACATTTAGTTGGCCTGTTTTATTTTTTATGGTTTCCAGGGCATGCTAATTGTGATTATGTCCCTAGCATTTAAAATAGCACTCCACTTTTCCCTCTTGGTTCAAGGACTGTTTTTATTCCTAAAGCAAAAGCACAAAGTGGACTTGCCTTTAGTGTTAAATTTGTGGGTCTTTCTGAGTGTATCCCTCATAAACCTTGATATACTGTCATGCCACCCTTTTCTATACGTAATGTTTGTTACAAATAAGAACTTCATTGTCTGATATACTGTCATGCAACAGAGAAGGGGAAGAATCTTCCAAATAGCAAGAGAAGAGATGCATGCCATGGTCGTCTCTTTGAAGTTGGTCCATCAGAGAGTGGCCTTGAAGGACTCAATGTCATGCTTTCGGTTGATTTACTGTTTTGCTTCATTATTGCATAGTCTATCTGTATCTGTTTCGTTTTTTGTTGTTGAAACATTCATGCTCCACATTTTCAGAGTAGTATCAAAGAATATGGCCTCTTCATTTATTTTGTAATTTCAAGAGGGGAATCTATTATTTTATGTGAATGTTTTGATTTACTTAATGCTTTGGCATGTTCTGTTATGTGTTTATGATGAATTTACCACAACCCTTTGTAGGTGAAGTTACCACAACCCTTCAGAAGATTTTATTTTTTTTTTTATTTTTTTTTAAAAATTCCGACGGATTTCCGACGGAAATTTTCGTCGGAAATGGTTTTTTGCGACGAATTTGCGACGAACATTTGTGACGGATTTGCAACGAATTTGCGACGAAAATTTGTGACGGATTTCCGACGACTTTGCGACGGAGGCATTTGCGACGAAAAAATCCGTCGGAAACAATTTCCGACGAGTGATTTTGCGACGACTTTTTGTCCGTCGGAAAGTTCGTCGGAAACGTCAATTTCCGACGAAAATTGCTGCATTTGCGACGAAAATCGCCGTCGGAAACCGTTGATTTTCTTGTAGTGGCTTGGTTAAGTTTTTTAACTCCTTTTAATTTATTTATCCAGTTGGATAGTTGGCTAGGTAATTACGTTTTAATTATCATGTTAATGGGTTTTTAAACTTTTAACTATTTTTGGTCAAAAAAAAACTTTTAACTATTCAAATTCATTTTATCTACAGCTATTTATATGCTATAAAGAGTGCTTCAAGAGACATTGTACCATATCTACCTTTGTTTGACATTTTCACGAGTAGTTGTTTGCTTTGGTGCAGGTCTATCAACTTTCTACCTTAGTTCAAAATAACATAGGAAGAGATTGCTAATTAAACCCCCTTGGTTTCAATTTAAGCTTTTTTTTGTCAACTTTTTGTTCTCCTACTTTTCTGAATTATTAGAAATTAATTTGGGTCCTATGGCTTTCCAAATTATCGTGCTTACTTTTTATTGTCAACTTTTAGGTCTCATTCTTTGTTGCTATCTATTCCTTCTTTCGATTGTTAGATAGGGAATCCCCCATCCAAGACTTCAACAAGAGTGTAGCAGTTGTTTTAGCCTTTCAAGTGAGTACTTTAGAGGTTTGTTATTTTCTCATTTCCTATTTTAATTATGTGAGTTTTTTATATCTCATTTCCCATTTCTCCAATCAAGGTACCAACTTCATTTTTCTACCTCTTCTTTTAATTTTTTTCAAGTTGCAGGCTGATGAAGAATCAAGTAATGTGCAAGAAAAAGAAGAAAATGAAGTAATAAAAAAAGGAAGAAAAGGAAATTCTAAAAGATCTATATGAGTGAAAAAATAGTTTCTATTTCAAGAAATTTACTGTATTTCTTCATTAAATTGATAGCACCGGACATTTTTATTTTTGTGTTGGAAGATCTATATTTGATTCTTCATTATTTAAGCTTTATTCTTTTTGACGAATAATATATCTTAATTTTTTATTCGGATAAAATTACCATTATATTTGATGACTTTGATATCACCATGTGAATTTTGGTGTCAAAAACTTTATACGTTAAATTATTATCCACCCAATTTTGATTACTAACTAAGTGAATATCTTATCAAATCAATGGATAGTCCGCTAAAATAGATTGTGGATAATATATATATATATATATATATATATATATATATATATATACATTTCTCTTAACACGTGGATATTTTACTCTTCCATGTTTGATGACATGAGAGTCTTTTAGTGCATACTCTATGGTAAGAATTGTCCTATATATTTTTGAACTCATTCTTCAATTAATATTCACACTCCAAAGTAATGATTTTTTTAAACATTCTTTGGCACTTTTGATTTTAGGATTGAGTTCTTTGTATGACGATTAAATATATGATGATGAGCTTTACACTAGCAATTTCAATTAAAGAGATTGTAAGTAAGTTTTCTTCATCTTTCATGTCTATTACAATGTATATAAGGTATGGATTAATATTGCTTTGGGTTCTATTTTGTATTTAAATTTTATTCTCTTTCCGATTATAATGTAATGTTTTCTTATTGTATCCAAATGAGATTCCACAATGCTTCTCAAGGTTTTTATGTATTAAAATATTTACTTATAATTTAAACATAAAGAAGGTTTTAGTTTTAATGGAGACACATAACTGCTACTAACGTATTGACATAAAGAAGGTTTTAATTTTAATAGAGACACATAATTGAGTGAAAATATAGAGGTTGATAATAAAAACTAACAATATAGTTACGTATAATATAATATCATCTGTAAACAAGTTTCTATATTTTGATAAATTATGTCTACTTATTGAAAGATTACAGTTTCAAATTAGTATAAATTATTTCATTAATTATCAATAAACGAATGCGTTAGTATAATATGAGTGAAAGAAGTAGAGATTTAATTAATTCATCATATATTTAAATAATTTTTTATTAACTATTGTATTTTATTTTTATATTTAAGTTATGTATTTGTTTCTTTTTTAATAAATTATTCATACGTTTCTTTAACTTATATTTCATAAGTTTATATATGTGCTTTTATATTTATTGTAATTATATAAAATAACTTCAACATATTATATTGACATATAATTTAATCAAATTTTATTGAACTAAGAAATAATGAGTGGGCCTTTGAATTTTTTTTTTTGGAGTAAGTGTTATGCAATGAGAGTGGAGAGTTTCACATTAATGTGATTCATTTCTTAGTTTCCATAAATTCATGAGTTAGTAAAATATAAGTTGAAAATTTATAGTTTTAATCGGTTATAATATATAAGACACAACTATTTATAGAAGAAAATTTTAGATGGTGTGGGGAGAGATTTTGGTGGAAAGTTTAGAACAAAAAATGGGATGTGCAAGTGAGCATTAGAAAAGAGTGGTCACTCGAGAAGATGTAGAGTGCGCAGAGAGAAATGTTAGAGTGTGCAGTAAAGAGAGTGAAAGTCACGTTTACATGCATAGGAAGATAAAAAGGAATCTCTAGTATATTGGACCTAAGTTTCAACTTTTGATAGGTTATTTTCAATTGTAATTGTCATTCTTCTTCTACAAGCATTTGTGTCTCTCTTAGTTTCAATCGAAGCATTTTTCTAATTTTCAACTTCTAGGTACCTTTATTCTCTGGAGTATTAAAAATAATTTTGGCCTCATAGATATATTCCTCAAATTATTGTGCTGAATTTTTTGTGGTACCTTTTTTATGTTGCCTACTATCAATACCCTCTATACCTCAAAGGTGGAACATTTCTTAAACCTTCTCTCTAAATCTGGGTTGTAATGAATCTTATGGAATTATGTGCTAATTTTTCAATTCATATTAAGAGTTCATTTCCTTACTTAAATTTTTTATATGATTTTTTTATTTGAGAATTCACAATGAGTGTAAGTTGTCTCTTTATTGCGGAAATGAGTAATATATTCAAATAAAATATTGAAATTGTTATATAAAAACATTACATACTAATTATAATTTTCCCTCAAAAATACTAATTATCATTTAAGAAAAATGCTTCAAAAATATTTAAAATGAACTATACATAATAAATATTCCAATTGAATATAAAACGTTGTGATATTTATTAAATTTTTACTGATTTTTTATTTTATGTTTTGAACAAATTTTGTTATCAAGTCTTTGTTTATCTTCTCTTCCACTTTGACTTAAATTTATTATTAATTCAATATTTAAGTAATATTTAACTAATTTATATAATTATTTAACAATAAAAGTGACTAAAACTATAATATTCTTGAGAATCGCTACAACGAAGTTATGTCTAAACTTTTATGCATGTATTTAAATTATATCACATTTACATATTTTTAGAAAATTTATATAAAATATAAATAACATGAAAATATAATGAAAAGTATAGTACCACTATAATAAAACATATAAATATATAGATATATATTCGATAAAGTTATATAAGAGATATTATAATTTATGTATTTTTATATGTTTAAACTTCATAAAATTTAAGAAAATAATATTTGAATAACCCGTGCAACGCACGGGCATTCCGCTAGTTAAGTTGTATTATGACAACCGAAGAGTTATCCACCTTGGCAAGAATTCTAACGTTTACCAGAGGTCAAAACACATTGATGCCGGGTATCATTGAATTCGCTGGAACTTGGAAAGGTTCATACCAATGACAATGGCGCTGATAAGATGATAAAGGCGCTACCAAAATGGAAGTTTGAGATGTATAACATGATTGTCGGGATGGCATAGCTTGGCACCACCCGAGTCGTGAGAGAGAGTTTTCTATGTTAAAAATTTGTGATGTCCTTGTTTATAGCTTTATGCTCCTTTGTTGCTATTATTACGGTGGTCGTGCTTGATAATTTTCTTGTCCAGGTTTTCACAAGAACAGTGAATTTTGTGCTCTAAACATTTTGTTGCGTGTTCTAGTACAAACAATGAAGCAATATTTAGACTGCAGAGTCCAAGGTGACTCTCACCATTTTTAGTATTTTCCCTAACAATCAAATGGCTTCTAGACAAGTGGTTAACTTGGATGTTTTAGTGACAATTTTTAGTCGAAATAACAAGATAGATGTAAGGACTTAAGGTTATTGTTCTAGAGCTATTGACTATTTCGTCCGTAATCATGTTTGAGAAATATTGTTCGTAACTATGTTTGAGAAATATTGTATGGTCGGAAAATACGATTTAGGGCGTGTTTTGATTGAGAGAGAAAGAGAAAAGAGAGAAAGAAGGAAGAGAGAGTGAGGGAAGAGAGAAAGAGGTGAGAAATAGAGTAGATTAGGAGGGTTGTTTGGTTTAAGGGAAATAGGAGAGAAACAGGAAATAGAGAGTCGTGTCTCTCGATTTGGTTGTAGCGAAAGAGAAAAGAGAGAAAGAATACTAGTTTTGAAAGGACAAGAACACCCCTATGTGTTTGATTTAATTTTTTAATTTAATTAGTTTAATAGTTATTTTAATTACTTAATTAAATTATATAAATATTTATTTTAATTAGATAATTAATTATTTTAATCATATAATTTAACTAGTTAAATATTCATTTTAGTTATTTAATTTAATCATAATAAAAAGAATTGGGAAATCGGGGTGATAAAGGGAGGGTATGGTGGTAAAAGCATAATTGTTGAGCCTTTTCTTCCCATTTTCTTACCACAATTGGAGAGATTGCAAAAAATACTAAAACAATCATCCTGATCACTCTCTCTTCCCTTATTCTCTCTTCTCTTACTCTCTCTTCCCTCTTTCACCTCAAACAAATATACCCTTACACTTTGTTTGGATGCAAAGAGATAAAGAGGGAAATAAGGAAGAGAGAAATAGGAGAGAAGAGATATAGCAAAGAAATAGAAGAGAAATTGTTAGTGGTTTGGATGAATATATTTAGTAAAGAAAAAAGTATAGAAAGAAATAACTACAAATAGTAAAAGACAAGTTTATCCTTATTAGTAGAATTTAAACTTTTAAATAGTTAATATATATTTTTAATTGGTTCAATCTAATATATATATGTTCTATTTTTGTTTGTTAAAAAAAGAACAAATATTTTTTAATATGCTCAGAATTGACAAATAAAGAGAACTACAGTGTCACGCAGAAAAAATAAACAAACAAAAGTCAAAAAACAAAGGTAACCAATTATTATAATAAAAGTTGGTAAAAAAATTATTATCATAAAAATATATGGTAACTCAATTAATAATTAATAATAGGTTTAAATACGTTTTTCCTCCCTACAAATAGGGGGTGTTTTGCTTTTACCTTCTGCAAAATTTTTTTAAAAAAAACCCCTTGCAAATGTCAACAATTTGGCAAAGAACCTTCTGTTAGGATGTCTGTTAACACTCTGTCTACGTGTCAGTGAAGTATCTATGTGGCATTTTTAATTGCCAAATGGATTGCCACGTGTTAAAAAACCCTAGACGCATGTCCTCTTCTTCTTCTTCTTCTTCCCATTCCTTTCTCTTCTTCCCTTCGTTTCTTTGAACCATTTGTTTCTCTTCTTCCCAAGTTACTTCTTCTTATTCCCTTCGTTTCTCTTCTTCCCTTCGTTTCTCTGAACCATTTGTTTCTCTTCTTCCGAAGTTACTTCTTCTTCTTCCCTTCGTTTCTCTTCTTCCCTTCGTTTCTCTGAACCATTCATTTCTGTTCATCTCTTCTCTTCTCTTCTCTTCTCCATGAATACGCACAGTGAAGGTTCTTCATCAAATGCACACATACCCAGAAGACGATTTCCAGTTTGTCCATGTGGGAATACGATGAAGTTTTACATTTCTGGATCTACACAAAACCCAGGACGCCCCTATTGGAAGTGCCTCCACTGGGTATGTTGTTAACTAATTGTAATATTCATTGTTGTTCCTCTCACTGTAAAACTGTAACTGTGTATTTTCCATTGTAGAAGTTAAAAGACAGCTGCAAATTATTTGTGTGGGATGATGAACTAAGTGAAGCACGTTTTACAACTCTCATGGATTCTCCTTCAACGGAAGCAAGATCCCATGAAATTCAAAGCTGCAAAGTTTGTCATTATGCTGAGAAGTTAATTGAAGCAAGCACCAAAGAGAAAGAAAAGCTGAAGACAAAATTAGCAAATGAGAGGGAAAGGGTTAGGGGGCTTACATCTAGGTTTCAAGGGGTTCAATTTGTCTTGATTGTATCATGGGCTGTGTTTGCTGTTTATGTTGTTTGGGTTAATGGAAATTAGTGTCCTAGGATTTGTTGTTGGTTAAGTTTTCTATTGATGATTAGTGTTTGTAATTTGAATCAAGTTATTAATGGAAGTTTGTTTGTTTTTTCTTTGTTGTGATCATTCTTGTCCATAGGACCCCAGGTGCCTGTGAGTGTGGCATTGTGCAACATTATGCTCCCAGCGCCCATGGCATGGGCGCCGTGTTCCTTGGAGACAGCAAGGGCGCCTGGTGTTTGGGCGCCGTGTTCCTTGGAGACAGCAAGGGCGCCATTTTCTTTGTTGTGATCATTCTTGTCCATAGGACCCCAGGTGCCTGTGAGTGTGGCATTGTGCAACATTATGCTCCCAGCGCCCATTGCATGGGCGCCGTGTTCCTTGGAGACAGCAAGGGCGCCTGGTGTATGGGCGTCGTTGAGCTTCGTTTCACTTCGTCTTCGTTGTTGCTTCGTCTTCGTCTTCTTCTCTCGCAAAACCCTTTGTCTTCTTCTCTCGCAAAACCCTTCGTCTTCTTCTTCTCAGTGTGTTACTGCATTCTCACTCTCACTCTCACCCTCTACGCTCTACTCAGAAAGCTTTCCATTCTTCCTCTGTTTCTTCTTTCTTTTACTTTCATTTTTTTTAATTGATAATTTAACACGTGGCAAGCCATTTGGCAATTAAAAATGCCACATAGATACTTCACTGACACGTAGACAGAGTGTTAACAGACATCCTAACAGAAGGTTCTTTGCCAAATTGTTGACATTTGCAAGGGGTTTTTTTAAAAAAAAAATTGCAGGGGGTAAAAGCAAAACACCCCCTATTTGCAGGGGGTAAAAACGTATTTAAACCTTAATAATAGCATACAAACTATTGGGTTTGTTTGCATATGGCAGTGAGAAGCGATGCAAAGAAAAAATAGTAAGAAGCGGTGGATAAAAAAATATGAAGGGTGTATGGTCTAGTATCCACTTTTCCCGGGTTATGAGTTACATGCTTTCTTCACATGTCCTCAGATTGGGCCATAATCTCAGTTATGTATGACGTAGTATCTACTTTCTTGCTTGGGCCATAATCTCAGTTATGTATTGCGTAATATCCACTCTTCCCAGGTTGTGGTAAATTTGGGATCACATTGGAGGTTAGGCGACGGTGCTACTGTCTCGGTTTGGGCTCATCCGTGGTTAAAGGCCGTAAGGATGCATTCATTCGTTCTCCTATTGTGATGGGAACGTAGCATATGAAGGTTAATGAGTTGTGGAATGTTTCTAATGATGAATGGAATGAGGTGTTGATAGACTCTCTTTTTAATAACCATGAAGTAAGATTGATTAAGAAGATGCCCCTTTACACGTGCTTTAACTCAGTTCCCAAAAAAAACCTCTGCTAAGGTTTTGTTAGGGTTTTGTTCCCTTCCAGGGTGTTGTCTCCTCTAAGGAAGTCGTTGCAACCTCAGCTCTCATTATCCCTTCACTAATATTTAGCGCTGGAAATCCATTTTTTTCGGTTCTTTTGCTCTCGTTTCAAAATGGCCAATCTTCAAAACTTTATACAAAGCTATTACAAGCTTATTACAGGTTACTAAAATATTACAAACAGCTCACCCCCTTTACCTTCTAACCAAACACTCACCATCTTGGTGTCCCAAAGACTGGTATCGAAACAAATCCACCATAGTCATTTACACCTTAAACCTTCAAAGTCTATTATTGATCAAACCCTAATTTAGACAGAATCTGGTCTAAACAACCCCTCACAAAACATCCTTCACGACCCTTAGTTTCTCATCAAGAGTGATCTTAGCTGACTGGGAGGGATGGCTTCTAGCTCTGCATCTAGCTCCAACCACTGTCACCAGATGTCTCTAACTAGGAAATGCTGGATGAAGTACAGGTACCTGCAAATCCAAACAATGTGTCAATAGCAAGAAGAACCCTAGTTGGGAAAATCATTACAAATCGAGCTGTAAACAAACCAGCAGCAAAAGAAATAATCGCAAAGGCATGGGCTGAATATGATAAGGTAAATATCTCGGATTTGGGTGCAAACAAGTTCTTATTTACCTTTGAAAATGAAAACCATAGTAGAGAAGTCATGAAAAAAGCTCCCCGGTTCATCATGAATCGGCTGATGTGCGTGGAATATTGGATACTAGAGGTTTCCCCTCGTGAGGTCTATTTTGACCTAACCCCATTTTGGATTCAAATCCATAATCTTCCTATGGAATATTTGAATAGTGTGAATGCAGCCACAATACTGAAGAAGGTGGGGACAGTGAAGGAAATAGAGGAGCCTATTGTAGAAGGCAGGATCTTGCGAACTTTTATAAGGGCTAAGGTAGCCATAGATATAACAAAGCCGTTACCATCTGGATGCTGGATACCAAGGAGAGATCTCCCTAGAACTTGGGCAATCTACAAGTATGAAAGGCTACAAGACTTGTGTTTTAGTTGTGGAATCATTGGACATGACCAGAGGTCGTGTAAGGTCCCTAGAGTGATGTCTGCGTATTGTTCCTCAATCCTAAAATATGATCAGAGCTTAAGTATAGTAGCTGCCAAACCCATTGTAGTGGTACTTAATGAACATGTAAGGAAATATGGTAATAGCACAGTGAATACAACAAGTAAATTCTCCAAAGGTAAAGAGCCAGAGCAGAGAACAGCCAAGACAAAGGTCTATTGTGAATCTACTGTAGCAAAGGAAAAAATGAAAGAAAGGGAAGCAGAAAAACAGAGGTGGGGGGAGCTGGTGGCAAACTCAAGGGTGATGAACACAAGTCACTGGGGAAGAGACAAGAACCTCTCAGGATTAGAGAGGCAGACAATTCGTACAAGGCTGGAGGTTCCTATCAGGTAGCTGATGGTGTGCACATCAAAGTCCCTATGGAGAATATACCAAGGCAAAGTTGGTTACATGGATTGGGAAATAAACTCACAAGAGAGCAAAAAGAGAAAATGGAGGAGATAACAAACAGAATACCCTTAATGGTGTAGGCTGGAAGGCTTGCCTGTGAGAAGAGGGAGAGGGAGTCTATAGAAAAAGTGGATCCAATGCTTGAATCAGAAGTGCATCAGCTACAGAAGCCCAGGAGTGGGATCAACAAACTATCAACCACTATCCCTCTCAATTCCACACAGATCATCCCGGGTTTAGGCCCAGAAAATATTGAAGACTTGGACTTGGTAAAAGAGGATATTGGTTTGAAAGAACCAATAATAATCAGTGATTATCCAAGCCCCGCAGATGAGGAGACAAGATATGGGGGAGCAAATATTTCACCATCAAGAGCTAGGGAGGTAAAGGAAAATCTAGAGAGGTTACCTGGTGGGAGTAAAGGTATCAAAGTCCATTTGCTGGATCCTCAGGAAGCGACAGCAACAGAATCTTCTAGCTTACTAGCAGAGAACCAGATCTCAACAAAGCATATTGAAAGATTGACGTGGAGGGAGCCTGCTAAGATCTTGCCTCAATCCCCAACACCGTATCTGGTGGAATTTCCACCTGAAGAGAGCAGCCCTACTAAGGTGGATGCAAGTTTACTTTCTGAAGAAGAAAATGCTATGGCAATGACAATGTTCACTGGTTTAAACCTGAAAAAGAAAAGAAAATATGAGGTCAGCAATCTACAGAATTCACAAACCCTGTACAACAACAAGAAAAGTAAAATAGAAATGGAGTTTACTGATTCTAAAAGAAGCCTTGGTGATTTTGGTTCCTTCCAAAATGGTCTCAACATCTCAAAGAAAGAGGCAGCAGGATGTCCCCTGCCCCCTCCATCGCAATGACTTGTATAAGTTGGAATTGTCGTGGTTTGGCGGCGGCCGCGACAAATAGGGAACTATATAGTGTTTCTATATGAAACAAGAGCCCGTAAGGAACGGGTGGAAAGAATTAAAAGAAGGTTTAGATTCCAAAACTGGTTGTGTTGAGGCTGTGGGTACTTTTGGAGGTCTTGCTTTGTTCTGGAGTGATTATTATGAGATACAAGTTCTGTCATACTCTTTAAATTTCATCCATGTGGCTACTAAGGATAGAAGAACTGGACAGATGTTTGAGATGACTTTTGTCTATGGCAATCCTATCACTTCTGATAGGAGAAGCCTTTGGCCAAAACTGTTAAGCCTAAAACCCACTCAATATGGATCACGGTGTTGTATTGGTGACTTTAGTGAAATGGTACATAACATGGAGAAAGATGGTTTGAGGCCAGTGGATCAAGGCAGGCTGGACAGATTCAAATAATTCCTAGATGAATCTGAGCTGATGGACATGGAGCTTCAAGGCAGTAAGTACACATGGGTAAGCAATAGGGGTGGGAATAGGCTGGGCCGAGCTAGGATTTGCATGGTCTGGGCCTGGCCTGCATTGAAAATGTTGGGCCTGAGCCTGGCCTGTGGCCTGTGATAAGCTGACTTTTGAGGCCTGACCTGGCCTTTTGGAAAGCCTAACAAGGCCTGCAAGTCTGTTTAAAAGCCTGTTTCACCAAAAAAAATTACGAAAGTCTACAACTTTTGGGTAGTGTAGACTTTGTAAATAGACGAACAAGATAATCGATCAATGAAATTAAGATCTAATTCAAGATCTAACATAATCTTTTAGAGAATTATCTTTATAGGACATTTTATTTAAAATTTATTTTATAATAATACTTTTAAATATGTTAAAAATTGATGTAGGTCATCATTTTGAATAAACATAAAATGTAAGCAAATTTATAAGTTAAACAAAGTAGAAAATTTAATATAATAATAGTAGTAATAAAAAATATTATTAATATTTATTTAAATAGGCCGGCCTGGTAGGCCTAGAAGGCTTTTTCGATGGCCTGTAGCCTGGCCTTTTTACCTAAATAGGCTTTTAAAAAAGCACTGGCCTTATCTATTTAGAAAAAAGCCTGGCCTGGCCTGGCCTGGGCCTGATGTAGGCTGGGCCGTAGGCCCCTGTAGGCCGGCCTGACCTATTCCCACCCCTAGTAAGCAACCCAAGAAATGGTTTTGTTACAAGAGAGAAGATTGATCGTGTTCTTGTGAATTGGAATTGGAGGCAAATGTTCCCACATGCTTTAGCTATAGCCCTTCCCATTGTTAATTCAGACCATGCTCCAATTGTGCTCAAGCCTAAACCTCCTTTGCATAGTGGGAGGACATTCAAATATGAAGCAATGTGGGAGGATCATGAGGAGTGCAGGAATATAGTTCAGGAAGGGTAGACAGGCAGTAATGAGGATAGTTGGAAAGAGTGAATGAGAAGGTCAAGACTTGCAAATCCCACCTCTCAAGGTGGCACAAAAAGACTTTCAAAAATGCTGCAAAAGAGATCCACAGATTGAAGCATCAGATTCAAGAAATTACTAACCTCCCTACAGCCCAGATTGATTGGAGTTTGGTGAGCTCTCTGAGAAAAGAGGTGGATTCTTTGTGGAAGCAAGAGGAGAAGTATTGGCGACAGGGATCAAGAGTGAAATGGCTCAATTAATGGGACAAAAACACAATTTTTTTTCATGCCTCTACGGTTCAAAGAAGGGACAGGAACAAAGTCTTCTGGATCATGAACACTGAGGGGGAGTGGCTGGAAGGACAGGAGGCAGTGTTAAATGGTATAAGAGACTATTTTTCTAACATTTATACTCCTGAAACGGATTGTGACTTAAGTACATGTTTGAGTGTTATTCCTAGATGTGTCTCTGATGATATGAATCTGTCCTTAATCTCTGAGGTGACTGAGAATGAAATAAAATCAGCTGTTTTCAATTTGGGCACTCACAAAGCCCCTGGTCCAGATGGACTGAATGGGCTTTTTTTTCAAAAAAACTGGGATATTATTAAAAATGATGTTGTAAAAGCTGTCAAGAATTTTTTTCCTAGAAGGATCTCTTGGAGAAAATATCAACCACACCTTAGTGGCTTTAATTCCCAAAACTCCTAACCCTGAAACTATTTCCCAATTGAGACTAATTAGTTGCTGTAATTTCATTTATAAAGTTGTCTCTAAGGTCATTGTGGGTGGAATGAAGCCTCTAATAAATAGCATAATCACTCCACAATAGAGTGCATTTGTTGGGGGTCGTATGATCCAAGACAATCTAGTGGTGGCTCATGAAGCCTTCCATTACTTGAAGAAAAAACATGGATCTGCTGGGAGAGGGATTGCTATAAAGCTTGATATGAATAAGGCTTATGACAAAGTTAGTTGGAGGTTTCTTGAAAAATCCCTGGTTGCCTACGGATTTGATGCCAATTGGATCTCAAGTGTCATGATTCTAGTTAACTCTGTCACATACTCATACCAAATAAATGGGTTCCCCTCTAGAAAGCTCACTCCTCATAGGGCCTGAGGCAGGGAGACCCCTTGTCTCCATATCTCCATTTTGGTCTTTGATGTGCTGTCTAGACTTATTTCAAATGCTTATGATAATGAACAGGTGAAGGTTATAAAGTTAGCTCCATATGCCCCAGCTCTCACTCACTTATTCTTTGCAGATGATGCCATCCTCTTCACAGGAGATTCAGCTGAAGAAATTTATAATATAGTCTCTATCCTCAATGTATTCACAAGTGCTTCAGGCCAAAAAATTAACACGGCAAAATCTGGCATCATATGTGGCCACAGGGTGAATACTCTACTCAAATCAAGATTGACAGATATGACCTCTATTCCAATATGGGACAACCCTAGGAAATACTTGTGAATTCCAGCAGAGTGGGGAAGAGCAAAAATACAAAGTCTGGACTGGGTCAAAGAAAGGGTTCTGAATAAGATGAAAGGGTGGAAGGGCTCTCTTTTAAATCAAGCAGGGAAGGAGGTTATGATAAAGGATGTAGTCCAGGCTATCCCTAGCTATGTGATGTCTATACTTAATCTTCCAAAAACTTTCTGTTGTAAGTTAACAGCAGCTGTTGCAAGATTCTAGTGGGAAAAAAATTGTAAGCAAAGAGGAATTCATTGGAAGAGTTTCAAGGTTTTATGCTCCCCAAAGGCTCTAGGGGGTTTGGGGTTTAGAGATTTCAACAAAATGAACAGTGCCCATCTTTCTAAACAAGCTTAGAGATTGATTCAGGAACCTCAGTCTTATTGAGCAGCAACCCTAAAGGGTATCTATTTCCCCAATGGGGATTTCTGGGATGCAAAGGAGAAGAGAGATGCTTCTTGGGTGTGGAAGAGCATTCTCTAAGGGAGACAATTGCTCAAAGATTCTGAGAGATGGTCTATAGGCTCTGGGGTAAGTATTCATGTCTCACAGGATAATTGGTTGGCCACGGGGAAAAAGGCAGAGCTTAGAAGGGAGGCAACCATTACAAGAGTTAGTGAGCTTATCAATCAACATCAGCAATGGGATACTAACTTACTAAGAGAGAATCTGAGTCCAACTAGTGCAATTGCAACACTCCAGATGTAACGCCCCGAATATTTAATTAATTATTTAATTGAATTGTTTAGGAAATTAAGTTGTAGGAAAATATTAGAGTAAAAATATATTTTTGTATGTGGGCCTATTGTTGGTGTTAGGAGTAGTAAAATAAGGGGGGTGTAAAGAAGGCCCATGAAGCTAAAATCGCATAAGTGTATGAGAAAGCCCATAAGACTAAATAAATTATAAATAGGTGTTATTTTAGGGTTTGCTCATTTTAGAAGAAAAAAATAAGAATTTGGAGAGAAGAGCAAGGAGGGGGCGGCGAAGAGAGCTAGGGCAAGGCCAAGGAGAGCTTCGAATTCTTCAATCCAAGGTAAGGGTGGGGTTCTAACTCTATAATCGGGTATATGAAGGGCTTTATGTAGGAAGGTTAAGGGATCCTATGTGTTGTTAATTCTTGAAAACCCTAGTTGTAGATATTGAACCCTAAATGTTGATATTGAATCCTATTGATGATGTTTGTTACCTATTAATGATGTGTGAACAAGTTTGTTGATGATTGAGAACCAAAAATCGGTCCTGGGCGCCTTCCTGGGCGCCATCTTGTTGTCCGTAGGTTGCTGGGCGCCATGGGCGTCGATTGTGGTTGTTGCTGGGCGCTGGTTGCTGGCGCCATGGGCGCCAATGTTGTGGCCGCCCTGTGTTGTTCTGGCGCACTGGGCGCCATGGGCGCCAAGTCTGGCTGCCCTGTTGCTGATGTTCTGGCGCACTGGGCGCCATGGGCGCCATGTTGGCTGCCCTGTTCTGTTGCTGGGCGCCTTGGGCGCCAAGTGTGGCTGCCCTGTTGTTGTTCTGGGCGCAGTGGGCGCCAAGGGCGCCAAGTGTGGCTGCCCTGTTGTTGTTCTGGGCGCAGTGGGCGCCAAGTGTGGCTGCCCTGTGTTGCTGCTGGGCACTGTGGGCGCCAAGTGTTGCTGCCCAAGGGTGAATCCTATGGTTGTTGCTTGAAACGAATCGTTGATGTTGAATATATATATTTAGGCCCACGGTTGCTAAATTGTTGATAAATTGCTAAATTGTTGATAAGTTGCTAAGTTGTTGAATTGTTGTTGATAAGTTGTTAACCGTTGGTTGAACTGTTGATAATGTTGCACCTAGTTGGATTTGCCTCTATTTATTGGCAGATTTTTACGTTGGGAGTTCTGCTCCGATGGTACCACATGCATGTGCATAGTATTGAGTCGCATTCATATTGCACCCTTAAGTGACTATGTTGATAACTGTGATTGATCGAAGTTGATTGTTGGCTGAGAAGTGGTTAATTTTGATCCTCTGATTCTAATATATTGTTTTTCATATGTCCTATTATATGGTTTGATATCTCACCCATTCTGTTTGAATGTTACCCCTATGTTGGTAACGTGCAGGTAACCATGAATGAAGGCTGTGTACCTTCGTTTGATCGAGTCGGTGTCGTCGCTCTGATACGTAACACTCGGGGGGGGAAATGAACACCTGTTTTCATTATTGTTTGCTATGTTATTTTGTTTGTTGGAACTTTAAGTTGTCACTTTGCCGTTTTTGAACTGTCTTAAGTTAGTTGAAGACGCCACGTTTACTTGAATTGATTTTGTTGCGAATCCGCTGCGTAGTAATGAAGATGATTTATTTTTAAAGACTAAAAAGTTGTTTATCGGTTCATCCAAAAGTAAGTGTTATGTATTTGTCTTCGCAGGCGAATTAACCTATTTGTTGTTTTTACGAAGCAAGTGTGGCACTCCATTGTATGTTGGAAATTTTTATAAACCCTGATTTTCGTATTATTTTACCGGGTAGAAATGGGGTGTTACACCAGACCCCAATCTCTTGGACTTCTACTCAAGATCAACTATACTGGCCCTACACTTCTAATGGCTTATTTTCCATTGAATCTGGATACAGAAGGCTAGTGGAACTAGATATCACACAACTTAACAATGCTTCTAGCTCCCATACAATTGACCCCCTGGTGTGGAAAGGGATTTGGCATGCAAAGGTGGCTGACAAGGTTAAACACTTTAAGTGGAGTTTGTATATGAATGCCCTCCCTTTAAAGGAGACTCTCTTTAAGAGAAAGATCTCAAATAACCCTATGTGCCCTATCTGCTATTTGGAACCCGAGAGCTCAAAACATGTCTTCTTACTTTGCCCTTGGACTAAACCTTGCTGGTTTGCCCTACAAATCTGCCCCTCACCATCTAGGATAGGCCTACAATCTATTCAAGAGTGGATCCAGAATCTAATGGAAAGGTTTAAAGAAGACCCTCCCTCATATGACTACAAAGTCTCAACCCTATTCTATGCTCTTTGGTCTACCTGGAAGATAAGGAATGATAATGTCTTTAATGAGAAAAGCCCTAGGCCTATGCAGGTTATTCTCCAAACACAAAATCATCTTACTGAATTTCTTCAGTCCATGGATATTAATAACCTTGTCAGAGGGAATAATGGAAACAACAACACTGCTTCCTATTGGAGACCACCACCAGATAATTACATCAAGGTTAATACAGATGCTGCCTACAGCCAAAGAAATGGAAAGGGTGCGATAGGAATTATCTTTAGGGATTCAACGGGTACCTGTCTTACAGCTGCTGCAAAGCCAATTGTAAGCCACTTCGCCTCTGGTTGCTGAAGCACTAGTCCTTAGAGAAGCCCTATCCATGGCAGTGAATCTCCATATTCCATTGGTGGTGTTTGAATCTGATAATCAAAAATTAATTGAAACATGCAGAGGAAATTCTATCAAGGAAGAGATTAGAAGTATCATTACAGACATTGAATTCATGAAGAATCGGTTCCAAAATTGTGGATTCACCTCGACTCATCGAGAAGGCAACAGAGTAGCCCATTGTATTGCTTCTATGGCTGATCGAGACGAACTCACTGGGAACTGGTTCGCCAACCCACCGTTGATGCTTCATCGGGCTATCATCAAGGATAGAAGAGCGTTGCTTGAGGGAAGGGGATAAGCTTCAACCGTTGCTCCAGTTAGTGTGGTTTGGCTTGATGATATTGAAGAATGAAGACTGAGGTGCGATGGTTGCAAGATGTGAGTATGAGGAAGATGTTCAGATCCAAAGCTGCAATTATTGGAGGTAGATGGGAGGTTGGTGTAGAGGAGAGACGAATGAAATTATTGCCGGATTAGGGTTGACTTCCCTTTCAATCTGTTTTCAATTATTTATTATTTTGCTTTTTTTAGTGAAACTTAGCTGGATCTAGTTCACTTTGGGTCGGTTTGTGATTTGTTTTGGTGTAAACCGTTGGGCCAAGTCCCACTATGGGCCTTTTGGCATTTTTGTATTACCCACAATAGTTGGGATTGGATCAACTTTGGAGTTGTATTGGTTTGGGCCTTGCCCAGTTTCATCTAATCAATCAACTTTTGGACCAAAAAAAAAAGAAGATGCCCCTTTACAATGTTTCAGGTAATGATAAGTTGGTTTGGTGGAGAAGTCGTAATGGTATTTATTCAGTTCGCTCTGCCTATTACGGAGTCATGGAGGACGTTATTGATAGTAGCAATTTACGGGTTCCAGGAAATTGGATGATTATTTGGCAAGAAAGTGGTTTTGCACATCAGGTTCAAATTGAAGTGGATCAGGCAGGTAACTTTAATTCATGCTTTTTCAATTTATTAGAGCACATGCAGCATGAGCAACGAAAGCAATTTGCCATGATTATATGGGCATTGTGGAAACGGCGTAATGAGAAGGTGTTGGAGGGTCTTGTGAAGCCAATCAAAATTTCTATACAACTAGCGCTTGATTATCTGAATCAGTGGGAGATTGCCAAGCAATGTTCAAACCGAAATATTGGGATGGTTACAACTGTGCGGAATTCACCTACTAATTGGCAAAATCCAGCAGCTGGAACTTTAAAGTGCAATGTGGATACTGCACTTTTTGAGCAAGAAAATAAGTATGATATTGGCATGTGTATAAGGGATGAAAATGGTAGTTTCATGGAAGGAAAGACTATGTGGTTTGTAGGAACACCAGAGCCTCAAGAAGCTAAAACAATGGGATTATGGCAAGCACTTAATTGGTTGAAGGACTTAGACTTGGAGTCGGTTACTATTGAGATGGACTTCATCTCAGTAGTCAATGCAGTAACCAAAGCAAATTCCAACAACATAGATTTTGGTGTTCTCATTTCTCATTGTACTAATTTTATTTCTCAATTCTCAAGCTATAGGATTAGCTTTGTAAGGAGACAAGCTAATATTGTTGCCCATACTCTTATTAGAGCATTAAGATTATATGCTAGCTCCCAATTACATTATTTCAGTCTAACCTGTATTACGCACATTATTAAGGATGAGTAAAACCAGGGCCGACTATGGGCCTGGGCACCCTGTGCTACAGAACAGGGCCCAGCCCAATATTATTATTTTAGAGCCCAAAATTAATTACAGATTATATATATTGTAGTTAGTCCAACAAATAATATACCAAATGGGTCTTGTTTCGGTTGTAGAGTTCCTTTCTTTTCAACGCACGTATGCAGGTTCGATTCCCTGCGTTGCTATTTTTTTTGTTTTACGTTTTAGTACTAGGGGAATGCCCGTGCGTTGCACGGGTTGATATATTAATTTTTTTTTTAAATTTATAAAACCTTTATATAAAGATATATAAGTTGTTGATATAAATGATGTATTTTAAAAATATAGTATTTCATAAATATATTGTTGATTTTTATATTCAAAAATCATTTATTTTGAGTAAAAATCTTATATAGTGTATTATTTTTATAAATATAAATAACTGGGAATATTTTTATGAGCTTAATTGTTGAAAAAGAATTTTATTAAACTTCATTAGACTTAGAAATAGTAATTGTAATTCTATTTTATATGTAAGTTTATGTGCACAAATTTTAATAGTAAAGGCAGATGAGTATGGCAAAATATATATCATAGTAAACAAAAATATATTGATCTTTATTATTTTCTTTCTTTGATTTTTAGCACCAATTAATAAATCATAAATTGAAAGTAAAACAATAAAAAAAATTAAAATAAAATCTTAAATAAATTTATTTTAATTTTAATTTATAAGAAGAAAATAATCAAAATAAAAATCTATTCTTTATTTTTACTTTTTATAATGATATGAAAACGAAATCATGACTTTTTTATGCTCATAACTTTAACGAACAATATTAAAATTACATAATTTCTCAATGCCTATAACTTTACACATAAATTGTTGCATGAATCACTAAGTGATCCAAATTTATTTTTCTGCCTCTTTGTCCACTTCAAAGCTGTCAAGAACATGAAACTCTTTATCTTTTTGTGTATTCTACATTTTTTCGCGAAACTCGCTCCTTTCTCCTACTTCTTATTTTTCATTATGAATATTTGTTTGGCAAAATCTCTTCCATGACCATCCAAAATTGTCTCTCTTAAATAGTTATTTCTTGCTATAATTGACTAAAACTCTACCTCTTCCTCTTCCTCTCATATTCTACTAACTCATGATAATATTGTAAATTAAAGAAATAATTCATATGAAAGTGAAACCCCTCACTTTCAATGCATAATTGTTACATAAAAATTAATTTTAAAGGCCAACTAATTAGTTGTTATTTCAAAAACAACTTATATGAATTTTGATGAAAAAGAGAAATACATGGTATTGTAATATTTTTATTTCATCTAAATAATTATAATATATAAATATATTTTTTTCAAATAATTAATTAGATTTTTACAAATTTTAATAACATTATAATTTCTTTGTGAATAAATATATAACTTCGAATCTCAAAAAAAAAAAATATAACTTCAAAAACTATGTTGAGATTTATCTCTCTCTCTCTCTCTCCCTCTCTCTCTCTCTCTCTCTCTCTCTCTCTCTCTCTCTCTCTCTCTCTCTCTCTCTCTCTCTCTCTATATATATATATATATATATATATATATATATATATATGTGTGTGTGTGTGTGTGTGTGTGTGTGTTTGTGTGTGTGTGTGTGTGTTTTGAATATATATAAAAGAAATCAATAAATAAAAGTATCATCTCAAAAGTCTTGTGTCAATTGAAAGAAAAATTTTATGGTAAATTTTAAAGTCAACTAATTATTTCTTATTTCAAGAACAACTTATATTAATTTTGATTAAAAAAATAAATACATGTGTATTGCAATATCTTTATTCATCTATACTATTATAATTGGTAAATATTTTTATTCAACTAATTTATATTTTTACAAATTCTCATAGTAATATAATTTATTTGTAAATAAAGACATAATTTCAAAAATACGTTAAGGTTTATATATATATATATATATATATATATATATATATATATATATATACACGCTTTTAAAAATGGAATGAAAACAATAAATAAAAACGTTATCTCATAAGCCTCATGAATTTACTATAAATAAAAACTTTTTCTTATATATATATATATATATATATATATATATATATATTTAATTGTATATTTTGAATAAAAATGAAAGCTTCATTTATATAATAATTACAATAAATAAATATATATAGGTAAAAATAATGAGGAGTGTTATAACCAAAATCTTCTTTATGTGTAAATTATAAACAAAATATTAGATTACTTGAAAGATAATCATAAGTATTATATATATATATATATATATATATATATATATTAAATCACCTTAAGGTAACCAAAGAAATAAAAGAAAATAGCATTAGATGGAGGGGTTCCTACACAAAAAAAAAATGAGATGATAATATTTTATGACAATCATTACACACAGCTAGGCTAAATAAAAGATAGGAAGAGAACCGAAGAAGAATTTGAACATCCTATAATCTAAGTTACATCAATAATCTTTTCATAAATGTTACAATTACAACAACCAGACCATATGAGTGACAACCTCAAAATTATATCCTAAATTTTCACCTATTTACTAATCAAACTTCAAGCTACTACATATAATAGCTCTAATCTCCAATTCCATACATACCCCTATATTCTACAAATTAAAACCTCCAAATCTCATAAGCCTCATGCACCAAATACTTTCCATGCATCATTTGCTTATGGAAACACAAATCACAACCCATTGTAGCTGATGTGCTAATGAGTCCAATTGACAACAATGTTCAAGACTTTGTTGTTTATATAGCCACTATTTACTTAAATGATCAATGTAACATTCCTTTTTACCATTTAAAAAATGTAACATTCATTTTATTTTTCAATGTGTTTGCCTTTTTGTCTTACTATTATTCATTGTGGCTACTTTATGGTTCATAATTAAATGGATATGAAAAGATGCATGTTTAGACAATAATAAGTTTTAATTTTGTTTTTTTTTTAAGTTTTATTGACACCTATAAAATTAATTTTCGTTAAAAAAATTGGTATAAAATAATAACATCTTATTTTCTTCCTACTCTATGGAGTATATATATTGTTATTAATTTTTTAATAATTTTTAGACCACCCTTCTTAAGTATTTATAGTATTTCTTAAAGAAGACCTAAAGTGAAGGAAAAATGAAAAGATTGTAACTATATCTCTATTAAAAACCAACTATAATAATTAGGACTAATTATAATAATAATTTAGAGACACTAAAAGACAACCAAAATCAAAACATCAAGTAATGAATTAAGAGTAATAAATAAAAGAGGAAGTTTTGTAAAATTAAATAAAAAATGAGGAAACCTCACAATTCAAGAGTCAAGCTTCTTTTATAAAAATTAATATTAATGTTGCAACATGTTTATAATATAAATAATAATATTAGTTCCGTTAAAAATGTAATAATTTTTTTTAATATATTAAAACTAATAAGTTCTACAGTAATAATATTTTAAAAAAATTAAAATTATCAATTACGGTTAAATTAAAAATTTACAATTATATTATACCATTAATATGATGTATATGCAATACAAATAAATCAATTAAATATATAATAAAATTAAACACTAATAATAACCTGATAAAAAATACTAATATAATTGATCAAATATATATATATATATATATATATATATATATATATATATATATAAGTCATGTATGTATAGAGTATAGTTTGATATAAATCTGAGTTTCTTTTTTAAAATCAAATTTATTATATTTAGGCAATATTCTTACATATATTATGTGTTTTTAAATATATATATATATATATATATATATATATATATATAAAAGTCATGTATGTATAGAGTATAGTTTGATATAAATCTGAGTTTATTTTTTAAAATCAAATTTATTAAATTTAGGCAATAGTGTTACATATATTATGTGTTTTTAAATATAAATAACTGTTAATAATTTTTATCAAATTAATTGTTTCGAAATATAATTTTACAAAAGTGAAATAAATTTTACATAGTTGATTAAATACTTTAAAATAAGGAAGTTGATATTTAATACAAAAATAAATTATAAAAATAAGGATCAACCTAAAGGCTCCATTAGAGCTTCCTACACAAAATATTTTGTTTACAAAATGTTTATACAATAAATTAGAAAAGGTATATAAAATGTTGATTTTATTTAAATACATAAAGTTTTAATAATAAAAAAAGTCTTTATAAATTTTGAAATACAAAAAATCTAAATTGAGGTTTGAAAGTTTGATCAAATAATTAAATTTAGATGAATATTTTTATTTTATGAATTAATAGACTTTTGAAATTCTCGTATGCTTTGAAAGAGAAAAATTTCATATTAATATGAATTATTTTTTTAATTGTCAATAATATCATGAGTTATTAGAATATGGGTTGAAGATGTAAAGTTTTAATCAATTAATCACATATTTAATTCAATTTTTTTTGTAATTATTGCATATTTTGATAGGTAACTTACTCTATTCATACTTCTTTTAGTATGGGTTATTAGAATAGGGGTTGAAGATGAAAAGTCATAACTATATGTGAATGTTGTTGTTAAATATATTACATTATTTAATATTTTATTCATAACATATATATAATTTTATGTATCAATTATTTAATTTTCACATCTATTATTAATATAATTATATTGATAAGATGAATGGCCAAAAATTTAAAAATATTACTAATGGAAATTCATGCATTTATACTTGAAATATGAAAAGCCAATTTATTAAGTCATTTAATTAAAACCTAGTACGCTTGTCATTCAAAGGCGGAGCTAAATTTCTCAAGTCTCCTTTACAATATATATATATATATATATATATATATATATATATATATATATATATATATATTATTTTTCTCAAAATGACGTTTCTATCAAATTGGGGACAATTTATGAATTTATTTTTCTTTGTCCTCTTGGCTAACTTTCCACCAAGGGTCTCTTCACAAATATCATGATCATTATATTCTCTCACAAATGATTGTCTATTGGAAGATGCATCAAGGAATGACATAAAAGATCAAAACCATTAGAAGAACATCTCAAATAGAAAGCAGCATATGTTATGAAATAATTTATTATGGATGCAAATGCCCAAATTTCTATAAAATACTTCTTTAGCAAAGACTGCGAATAAAATTTATAACATCTCAATTACAGTTGCACCATACATCAAGAAGATAACAATTAATAGTTGAATACATACTCCAATCCAAGAAGAGATAGTTGCTTATATTTACAGAATATTAAAATATAATCATGAAACTTGAAACCTATAATGATTTCAATACCAAATCAATAATGAACAAAAGCTTAAGAAAAAAAGACAGATATACATAACAAAGTTGGAACTCCTACTTCTGCAATGCCTTTCTTCAAACCTGGGTATTAGTAATGTAACAACCAAAAAAGGGGCTGTAAAAAATAGAAAGATAAGTGGTGACCCCTCTTCTCAAATATTTTAGGTATTTATAGTATATCTGAAAGAAGACTTAAAGTCAAGGAAAATGAAAAGATTCTAATCAATGTCTATTATAATATAACCTAAATAATTAATAATAATCACAACAATAATTTAGAGATACAAAAAGGCAACCAAAACCAAAACATGAAGTGATGAATCAATAAGGGATAATTTTAAAAAAAATATATATTAATATAAATTTTATGTATATATATAATCCAAATGGTAAAAATAAATAAAAAGTGAAGCTATAAAGTTAGAATGAATGTATTTAAACGTTACCAATATTCTACATCTATTTTTTTGTCAATTTTTTTAATATTTATTTCCAACGTATAAAGATAATTGACTGAATAAAATATTTAATACCACAAACTATTTATTAAATATTTAAATTTTTAAAATCAATTTTATTCATGTTCCAATATTTGATTAAAAAATTATCTCATTATTTTTTGGAACAAAAAATCAACTTATTTTTCAAATAAATTACTAAAGTATTAATATTTTTAAAATATTAAAATAATCAACTATTTTTAAATTGAAAATTTAACAATTATGATATACATTAACCATTCTATTCTATTCTATTATATTATATTATATTATAATATATTATATTATAACTATCTATATCAGTAATATAATATAAAATATTTAATTAATATTCCACTAAGAGAATCATTTAATAAGTTAGTGGGAATTATTAGCTTTCATTAAAATTAAATTCCTCCTCATGCCTAAATTATAAATAAATATTTTAATACACAAAAAAATTGAGATTCATTGTGGAGGCTCCCTTGGGGTCTCCTTTACATATATATATATATAGATTGTTTTAGAAAAATAAATAAATGAGACATAAAAAATTCCATTTTGGGAGTTGAATCCAGTTACTACAAGCTGCAACTTTCAACCATACCATTCAACTACTACTAGTTTAGTGTATTTATTTCCAAGTAAAACTTATATATTGTTAACACTAAAATATATTTATATAGCAATAGAAAATACCAAAAAAAAAAGTAGGAGCCTCCGGTGCTTGTTAATTGTATGTCTTCTTAAAAATTATTTTTTCTAAGAAAATAAATTGTTAATAAATTTCTTATGTGAATTTTAATTTATCTTAAAAAAATAGAATAATCTGTGGGGGCTAATTTGATAAAAAATAGGACCCAAATTTTACGATTTGATCAATGCCTCTAAATTCTTTGGGACGACCCTGGAAAAAACGGATCATCTCTCTCATTTCCGCAAAGTCTCGCCTATTTAGGAGATAATTATTTTCCAGTGGGTCTCACCCCAAAAAACCTCTCTCTCTCTCTCTCTCTCTTCATTTCTCCCCCTCATCCAAACAGTAAAAATGACTTATTTCTCTTCTTATCTTTCTCTTTGCTAAATCTAGCGAAACAAACACGGTTAGAGTTAATTAGAGTTAATGACTATTTCATCCATAAAACACAAGTGTTACGTCGATACCCAAAAAATTGAGTCCACATTGACTCTATTGTCTTCTCTCCTCTTCTTTCCACTCCATTTCCTTGATAGATAGGACAAAAAAAGAAGAGAGATAAACTCACAGTAATTACGTAGTTTGGTAATTGGCGCCGTTTAAAAGAAGAACAATTGTTCTTTTTTCGATAAGCAAAAGAAGAACAAGTGTGAAGAGGGGGGGGGGGGAGCGATGACATTTTTTAGGGTGTAGGAAAGGAACAAATGAGGGGTGCGAATTGCAATGACATATATAATACATACTGTACGTTTGGAACTGGAGGAAGGAAGTGAAACACAGTTTAGTTGAACAAACAAACAAGCACTCAACAACCATTTCCTTTTCTCAAAACCAAACACCTTCGATGGAGGACAAACGCCCTCCATCCGCCGCCGATTCACCGGCGTCGGAGTCCACACCATCTCGCCGCCGTGCCGGAGGAAACAAAAGAAAGTCCAACGCTCTCGGCTCCTCCAATTCCTCTTCCACGCCTTCTAAACGCATTACTCGCGAGAAAGCCTCGCCCCTCCACTTTCCTCCCCTTCACAATGGTCCCTTGACCAGAGCTCGTCAAATCCCTAACAATCTTGCCGCATCGTCTTTTGCGGCCGTCGGTAGTTCCGCTTCTGCCCCCGCTGTGGTGAAACATGCTTCGCAGGTGCAGGCTTTGGGTGGAGACTCGGTGGCTGTGGCGGAGCAACTTAAGAAGGAAAGTGAGTGGGAGTCTCTGGAAGCTTCGATTGAAGCTGAATTTGAAGCTATCAGATCTCGTGGGGCCAATGCTCATGCTGTTCCTACTCATTGTGGTGAGGCTATGTCCCGATTTTGGAACCCTAATTTGTTTGGGGACCTATATTCGGATTTTGCTGACATGATTAGTGTATAGCTTGATTTTATGTGATTGTTATTCGTCTGGGGTTCTGCAAACTACTGATTCTGCTGAATTGCGGTATCTTTCAAGTTTTGATTTTGCCATTTGCAATTTTCTTGTTCTTTCTAATTGTGATTCACAATTTAAATTACGTTACCCTAGTTGTTTGGAAACTTGAGGTGGAATTTTCCTTCCCACCAGGCATTCAATTAATTTACATTGTGGTACTATTAGAAAAGGAGCAGGATTGACGCAGAATACTGTTTGCGGTTGTTCTAAATTGTATAATTTGGTGTGGCCCGGCTGACTTAGTGTTACTTTGCAACATATTTTGCGCATCTTAGTAATAGAACTTTAATCACATGATTAGTGGTCTTGTATTGTAATCTATGTATTGAGCTTTTGATTTGAATAGTTTATATAGACTGTAAAGGAAGATTGAGAAGAACACTGACTGAGAATTTCTGTTCAGTTTATTAATAAGTTGAAAAGGACGAAAAATATTTTGCGAGGCTAAATCTTTAGCTGTTTCAATATTTAACTTAAGTATGTATACTTTAAGTTTTGAACCTGCGGTCAATACCTTCATTCTTAAATTATCCATTATTATTTTTGGAATTGAATTTCAGGTTGGTTTTCTTGGTTGAATATCCATCCAATTGAGAAACGGATGTTGCCTTCTTTCTTTAATGGCAACACTGAAAATCGGACTCCTGATATGTACATGGAGATACGAAATTGGATAATGAAGAAGTTTCATTCAAATCCAAACGTGCAAATTGAACTGAAAGATTTATCAGAGCTTGATGTTGGAGACTTGGATGCTAGGCAAGAGATAATGGAGTTTCTAGACTATTGGGGTTTAATCAACTTCCACCCATTCCCTTCAATGGATCCCATTGTGGCCGGCACCAGTGATGATGGGGAAGCAAAAAAAAATTCACTGCTTGAAAAATTGTATCACTTTGAAACTCTCCAATTATGCCCGCCAGTTGTTCAAAAGACTAGCCTAACGACTCCGGCTATGACCCCAGGCTTGTTTCCTGAGACAACAATTTCTGAAGAGTTGGTGAAGCTAGAGGGCCCAGCAGTCGAGATGCTTGAGTACCATTGCAACTCTTGTTCTGCTGATTGCTCTCGCAAACGATACCACTGCCAGAAGCAGGTAGTTATCTTAACTGAACATGTTATTGAAGTGCATAATTTAGTTATGAATTGAATATTTAGCGTAATTTTATATATATCAGGGTCCCTTGCATATTTATCAAATGTGATGCCATACCTAACCTTGTGTTCTTACAAAATCTGTAGCGATAATTGTTAGAATCACATGATGTGTGGCAAGCCACCAATTTTTATCATGCGATGAATGTCAAATGGCAGGAAATGGTGCAAATCATACATGAATTGGTGCGATTCTGCATCTTCGATATGAACCGCATGGTTCATCGATTCATTATTATTTTCTCTCTCTTCTTTTTCCCCACCTATTCATCTTCTCAATGAAATTGGAAAGTCAAATATGGTTAAACGAAACTGAAGGACTGCTACAAAATGCATCTTATTTGATTATTCCACTGGTCTGTTTTCATTCTTTTGAAACCAAGACTTCACAGTATCACTCACTCTATGCACCTTATTCAATCGGTCCTTGGTCTATTATCTTTCTTCTAAAATAGAGGCTTCGCAGTTCACACACAAAGGAATATTGGTCTATTTTCATCAAGTGCCTGCCAACCATAAAGGAATATTTCTAGAGCAGTGGAACATCTGACATTACTCTTTGCAAGATTTTCAAATTTACAAATTTGAATGCGAATATCAAGAGAGGCCAAATGTTTGGCGATTTAAGGTCACGGTATCTGTTGCTTGATTTTGTTGTGGTGATGTTTGTCTACAATTTAGTTAGCAACAAGCTGGTTAACTATCCAGTTTTTTGTTGAATGTATGTAATTGATGGTTATGGTTATTGAATTTGTTTCTCTACTTCATATTGTATATTTTATCAATTCTGTTATGTATCTGACAGGCAGATTTTGACTTATGTACGGACTGCTTTAATAATAGAAGATTTGGCTCTGGCATGTCTCCATTGGATTTTATACTCATGGAACCAGCTGAAGTTGCAGGGGTTAGTGGTGGAAAGTGGACTGATCAGGAGACCCTTCTGCTCCTTGAAGCATTGGAACTTTATAAAGAGAATTGGAATGAGATTGCAGAACATGTTGGAACAAAGTCAAAAGCTCAGTGCATATTGCACTTTGTTCAAATGCCAATTGAGGATGCCTTTGTTGATTGTGATGATGATGTTCATACTGATAGCAAAGAAACTGCAGATCCAGCTGTAACAAACAATAATTTGTCCATTGATAAAGATGCATCAGAAATTATTGATAATGACACTAATGACGGCGTCAAAATCCCTGATGAAACTTCTAAGGCTGAAGATGTTAAAGTGAAAGCTATTCAGGAGGAGACTCCAAAGTTAGAAGATGGTAGTGATGAAAAAGCTAGTACGGAAACTTCTAAATTAGAAGATGCTGTTAAAGTAAAATCTGGTGAAGAAGTAGGCAATGACTGTGCTTTAAATGCTCTTAAGGAAGCATTTGCAGCGGTTGATTATTCTCCTGAACCTGAAGGCCCATCCTCATTTGCTGAAGTGGGTAATCCTGCTATGGCATTGGTAAGTTGAAGGCTTAGGTGTATGAATAGTAGCATCTTTTACTCGGTATTTTTGTAGTATGGCTAACCGTATCTTGTGTGAATTATATATTGAAAGTCTTCTTTGTTTAGAACAATAATCTTGAATTTAATGTCATATTTAGATGTAACTGCTGGTGCTACTGCTGATTCTCTCTTTCCTGTGCACTGTGTCATGCCTGTTACTCATATATGACAAAACTTACGAAATTGCTAGTGCGTATTATGCTTTTAAATACTATATTCGACACTAAATACATTTTCCTTTCCACGTGTCATGACATCTATATGTTTTCAATGTTTTAGGGCTTGTTTGATTGTGTATTTGTTTTAGTTTTTGTAAACAATTTTATAAATCATTAATTTCTAAAGAGGTTTTATAAATCAATTTTAAAAACTGGTTTTATGGAAAAAAAATTGTTTTGTAATCCTATTTTTTATAACTGTTTTATAGATGAGAAAATGAAAAAACTTGTTTGGTAAATTTGTTTTCAAAATGTTTTTTTTGTTGCGAGTGTTTTCAAATAATTACTAAATGATCACTCCATTAATGAAAAGAGAGTGTTTTCCGTGTGTTTTCTTTTCTTGAAAGCTAAATTCTTTTCTTGAAAGTAAAAAACAAAATTAAAAACAAAAACATCTTTAGACTGTTCTGTTTTTTTGTTTTAAAATCTATAAAATTGGAAATACATTCAAAAGAAGTCTGTCAAATAGATTATTTTCCTCTTTTTAATTTTAAAAAACTAAAAAAGTTTTTGAAAATTATAATCAAACCGGCACTAAAGATAGTGTTGCACATTCAATCTTGCTGACTTAATGTCTTGTTGCTCCTCTGCAGGCAGCTTTCCTTGCACACTTGGTGGGTTCTGATGTGGCTGTTGCTTCAGCTCATAAGTCCATAAAATCGTTGTCTGGAAATGCTCCTGGCACAGAGCTCGCTGCAAGGTGTTGCTTTCTTCTAGAAGATTCACCAGATAATAAGAAGGAACCAACTAGTTCCGAGAGGTATGTGATTTATATGAAAAGTTTGCATTTCTGGTAGTTCCATGTCCAGTTCAATTGTTGTTGGTTGGGACTTACTGTGTGGTATCTGAATGGATCGTAGGGATTCTAAAAGTGAGGAAGATCAGGCTGACATAAATGTAAAACAAGATAAACCAATGTTGGATGATGAAAATTTAGAAAACAATCGCAATAAAATGGAAATTGTAAGTGATGCGTCAGAAGACAAAAAACAGCTGGCTTCTACAGATGGTGAAGCCTCAGAAAAATCAATTATCCCAAAGGAGCAAGCAATGGTTAATCTTGAATGTGGCCTTGACAATTGTAATGACCTCAGCAGTTCAAAGGCACCCAATGATCTAGCTACGGGTACTCTGCATGATTCTGGTGGTTCAACATCCAAGATTGAGAATATGCCTGGGTCTGAGGACGTTCAGGAGGAAACTTTGAATGAAGAGCCTTGCCATCCTATAGAGGAATTAAAGGACAGTAGTGTATCTGTTTCTCGTCCATCAGAACAAAATGAACTTCAGCAGACCAATTCACCTGGAGAGCGTCAAAAGCCAGTAGAGACACCAAAATATGATGAGATGGTGTCTGATTCTATACCCTCAGATAAGAGCGCGCCTCTAGAACCGCTATCCACAAATGCAGTTTGTGGGTCTCAGAAAACAACAGAGTCTGTAATGGATGTTGATGCAGTTTCGAATGCCTTACCATCAAAGATTGACTCCCAGCCACTAATATCATCCCAATGTAATGGGACACAAAATGATGTAGATATGATGTCACCTTCACATCCAATTAAATCAAATTCTCCTACTGAAAATGGTGCAAATACAGGTCTTTCTCTTTATCTCTCTACCTCCCTCTCTCTCTCTCTCTCATACATTAACTTGTTCACAAAAAAGAAATGCAATTGTATTCATGACATGTAAAAGGGAATGTACTTGAACAAATAAGGTCTAAACAATCACTGAGGACTCTGTCATAACTCAATGCAATTTCAGTCCACGGAAATAAACAGAATTTTGGTTACAGGGGCAGGTGAAGATCATGCAGAAAATGGAACAGAAGTAAAAAGTGAAGGTACAAAGACTAAACAGGATAGCAACTTTGATAAAGTGAAACGTGCTGCCGTATCTACACTTGCTGCAGCAGCAGTGAAGGCAAAACTTCTAGCAAATCAGGAAGAAGACCAAATCCGACTACTTACTTCTTCATTGATAGAAAAGCAGGTAAGCATGTGGCCTGGTAAAGTTCTCACTGTAGTGACATATATGTTTTATTCCCTTGACTTTCTTGGTAAATTCCATCAATTTGCAGTTGCACAAGTTGGAAATGAAGTTGGCTTTTTTCAATGATATGGAGAATGTGGTGATCAGAGTAAGGGAGCTATTAGAGCGGTCACGACATAAGCTTTACCATGAGCGTGCTATGATAATTACATCCCGCCTTGGTTCTTCATCAAGAGGTGTACCACCATCTGTACCAACCAATAGAATACCTATGAGTATTGCGAACTCACTCCTAAGACCACAAATCATGAATTCCCAAAGGCCACTGATTTCTAGACCTGTGAGCACCGAGGCTACTACCCTTCCAAACCCATTAACATCTGCAACTGCCGCAGGAAATTCAGTTCGCCCATCCAGTCAGGAAAAATTTTCTTCTGTTGGGTCAAAATAAATGTTGAGTACATATGGAAAAAGTTGCAGACCTTCTTACTTATGGGTCACTTCCACCATTTTGACAATGTGAGTATGCATTTTCATTTTTTTCATCGGTAGAAGTTAAAATAGTGTATTCCTAATGATATCTCAGTTAAATATTTTTAAGAATAAAAATAGTCAATGGCTGCTATTTCAAGATGAAGCAAATAGGAACATAATTTAAGCAAAAGGAGAAGAATTAGGAAATCTTAATGAAGTAAACTTAATATATGGAACACAAGGGGAAGAATTAGGAAATGCCAAGTGGAGAATATTTAGCAGGTTCTGTTTTGATGGAAACTTGAAATATTCCAACTTGAGAATACATGATGATAGTCCATTTTGCATGATAGAAGTCTTGATTTGTGATTCGACTTTATTTTAACTGGTTTTTTGCTTCATCATATATTGGGGATTTGTCACCACCACTTATTTTCCTTTATGGCCCAAAATTGCCCTGAACTCCCCATTTTTGCACAAATATCATTCCATTTAATATATTTGACGAGTATGATATGTTAGAAATGGAATGAGTGGGGATGGATAAACTATCATGATATGTTAGAATTGAAATGAGTGGGTGTATAAACTAGCGCTGTACAGCACTAACATCACCTTCTACAGAAATTGTTTGCTTGCCTTGTACATACCAAATACTTACTGATCAGTATTTGAAAATTGAAATAAGTTTCACTCCTTCAAGTTGCTGTAATATTTTAATTTGCTACTTGCACTTTGTTTTATTAAATTCCCATTATCTGGTGTTCAAATAATAACAGACAACAAGGACCTGCTTGAAAACGGCTTTACATACATGTATAAGAATTTAAGAACTAAGTTGAAATTTTCTCCAGTTTAAGTGCCTTTTTGTTTCTAGTCTTGCTAATTAATTTTATCATTTACATTATTTAGCTTGCATTATTAACCTATAGTCATTGTTTGATCCAGTCAATTCTTTCAAAGGTCAAGAGCTGGTTAGGACTAACTCCAAATTGACAAGTATTGGGAATTCAGTGACCAGTTGGTGCTTTGGAAGCTCATCTTTTCCCGTTAGCGGCCAGAGAGCGGAGATGAGAGGAAGGAAGTTGATTGATGTATCTATTTGTAGAGCGGTTGGTTTTTTAAATTTTCTGAGGTGTTTAACTTAAAACAAGTGGAAAGTTGTGCAAAATGTGCGCTTGCGGTCCTGCAACTCAATGCTATTCACTACTTAATTCTTGGATAGGAGAATTTTGAAATGCGGATGATTTCACAGAATATATAGCTGTCTGGCGATACTCAAAGAGCTAGCTTCACTAAGAGCTATTTATTCTTCCCCCTATATCTGATATCTTGTTTTGATAAGCATCTCAACCCTCTTAGTCTAACCCCTATTGTAAAAAAAAGGGAGGATATCTTGTTTCAGCGGTCTCTACTCTCTAGAAGGGCTGGTTTGTTGATGTTTATCGTTGTCATCTTTTGGAGGCTCAGAATCTTGGTTGCTATCTGATGGGTGAAGAGTAAACATCTCTTGTTTTCTTTTTTACCATAGTTACGTATTACCCGATTGGACTGACCAAAATCAACGTGAGAGAAGACAAAGATTTCGGGGCATTGTTTTAGCCGCAGGATTCATGTATGATGCTGCGAGTGCTGGAGCATATTAACATTTTTTTATGGAAAATTTTTAGAGGGAATGGTCGACGCCATAATTTAAAGATCCGGAAAACCTTCAAACTTGTTTACCACTTATGAAATAAATTGCATTTTTTGATCAATGAAAACATTTGCTTCGCTCTAAGCAGATAAGTGAGGATTTGAAATGCTTTTGGGCCCCTTACTTTAATTTTAGATAACAATTTGGTCATTTATCATTTTTTTTGTTCTAATTCAGTCGTTTATGTTTTAAATTTTAAACACTTCAATCATTTTTCGTCAACCTTCATCCCCATTAAAAAAATGTCTGGCTAAATCAGTGTTGATATGGAATAATTTATGCTTATGTGGCTTATCCATGTCACTTTTAATTTAGTTTTATTAAAAAAAATCTGAAAATTCAATCTTCTTCAACCTCACTCTCAACACAAACCCAGCAACACAACATCAACAACACAACCCATTATTCAAGTTCATTGGGTAGAAAATTGCTCTCTCTCTCTCTGAAAAATGCATAACACAATGGCAACAAAAACGAAATCTGAAGAAAAACGCATAACACCATGGCAACGAAAACGCATAACACCATGGCAACGAAAACGCATAACACCATGGCAAGAACACGAAAACGAAAGTTCATTGTGCAGGAAAAATGAAATCTGAAGAAGAAAACATCTTTCTAAATCTGAAAACGAAACCTGAAAGCGAAACAGATCTGAACGAAACGCATCTCTCTCTCTCTCTCTATGACTGAATCTTAAATGGTTGTTCCTTTTTTTATTACATCTGAAATGGTTATTCAAAATCATTCAAAGCCCCAAATCGATGAAGAAGCAGATTGGATTTCATCATTTCAAGTATTAATTTCTTCTGTCCAAGTGGGACGTAGCAGATGGGAAAACATACGCATCTGAAATGGGTTTCGATTTTGAGTGGGTTTCAATTTTAGAACTGGATTTGGGGAAGAAGAACAGTGATGGGGTATTTTAATTTGAGGGAGATGAAGCTTGAAGAACAGTGAAAAATAAATTAATTTATTTTTTTTAATAAAAATTAAATTGAAAATGATATTTTAGTAAAAAAAAATTAAAAATGACATGGACTAATGACACATCAGCATCGTTATTTCCACATAGACATTTTTAACGGAGTTAAACGGAGGCTAACAGAAAAGGGCTACGTTGTAATCATTTTAAAACTTAAAGGACAAAAAATAGTTAAAAGACTAAATTGTGACCTAAAATTAAGTTAAAGAATCCCGGGAGCAATTTATTAAATATAAATCTTCTAATGATTTGTTAGACAAACTTTTTGGGTTGCAAATTAACATTAACCGCGAATTATTATAAAAGTCGCCTAGTTTTTTTTTATGATTCATTTTGTTGAGCCTTAGTTTCTTCCTTATGTTGAGATGAAAATTTATTTCCCTTGTAGATCTCTATAGGGTAGCTATATATACAGAAATATCTTCACGCCTGTTTGCCCATCTCTACATCCGTCTCTAAACGCCTTTTTGATATTTTGTGACGAATTTAGAGACAGAATTTTTAGAGAGAGATATTTTCCGTCTCTACATTCGTCAAAAACGTAAATCAATGCTGACTACTTATTTTCGTAGCTAAATCCTACTAATAGTGAGGGATACTTATCTATCTCAAAAATCCCTCTCTAAAAACAACTTTTCTAGTAGTGTATACAGAAATATCTTGACGCCTCTTTGCCCAACTTTATTCCAAGAAAAAAACTTACAAACAATGTTTTCTTCATTCCAAGGAGAAAACTAGTACTCTACGACGCTCCTCCTACTGTTCACCTCTTATAACATAACTACACTTTGCATTGTGGTATGCCATAACCAAAACATAAGTGCAAGCAGCACTCTGTTAACACCTTCTCAAACACACAACATTGTATTACGAAAGAACTCGAGTATCTCATGAAAAATGCTTTCGGATTGCAATAAATTTATTATAACAGGAGAGTATTAGGAGTATTCAA
The DNA here is from genome assembly GCA_039519185.1 of Astragalus membranaceus. Classification (NCBI taxonomy): domain Eukaryota; kingdom Viridiplantae; phylum Streptophyta; class Magnoliopsida; order Fabales; family Fabaceae; genus Astragalus; species Astragalus membranaceus. Next base: position 104,849,613 of record CM076850.1, on the reverse strand, counting down.
ACCTAATACAAAAGAACAAATACCCAACTGAACAAACATCACATTTCAAACAAAATTCACAAGGAGCACCCAACCTCGTAAAGGATCAACAAATCAATCATAAGACAAACATGTGCGTGAATTCCCTCTTGCCAAGAACCATCGACAAGATAAGGTAATGATCTAATTCAATGAATGTATCATAATTAATGCAGCTCCCATGAAACCAATAGGATCGTATGCTAAATCAAAGTCAACCTACGCCCAAAACAAACCCTAGGGGAAACATAAGATGTGGTATAATTGTACAAAGCAAACAGGTCTAAGGGCTTGCTCTGAGCCAAGTCACTCGGCTACCAGATATCCATACAGAAAGAGGAGATACCAAAGGTGACGAAAAGATAAAACATAATTTTGAAAGTTGCCACACCAAACACGAGGTATTTGTAAGATCGTCGATCACACGTGTATGAAATAGGTTAGTCCTAGTAGCCATCGGATCTAAAAGCAAATTCCAAGAGAACAGAATCATGAAACAAAGCTCTTCCAAACTATTTTTAACAACACGACTTCTTGATCTGAGAGAGTCAACACCTAGGAAGGTGTGGACAAGAAATCATTGGCAAAGCTAGCATAATACGTACTAGTAGGATGCTGCTTCTAAATCCACCTATCTGGATCAAATGTTAGGGAAGCTAGAGCAAGAAGTTCAACTACCACAGGTTCCTCCTAGGTGAAGAAACGTCTCTTACAAGTAAGATGTACTCCCACATGCCAACGTCTCATCTCTCACAATCTTGATTGTTTAATCTTCGTGTGATTTCGTTTTCAGATCAAACCTTTTAACCTCGTGAAGCTATTCTTTACTCTCGCGGGAAGTAAGTACGTGAATAACAACGATCCATACATGTGTCATCCTCCATAGAAGGTCTGGCACCTTCCATTTATTCTTGTTGTCGGTTTCACACTAAAAAATGTCAAAACTAATCATACTCCACGTCAAATATGATTAGAAAAATTAGTAAAATATAAATGTTTGAATACTATCTTGTAAAATTACTTTTACCTCTAAATCTGTTTGATTATAAGTGATAAAAAATAAGTTGTATTAGAGGAAGAAATTTACACTAAGTTTCACATCAAACTAATTATTAAAATTAAAAAAAAAAAATTTAAACTTCAAAAAAACTTCCCTTCAAACTCAATTTTAATCAAATTAATTTTCAAAATAAAAGCAATCAAATAAAATTTATTCATAATCACTTTTATACTCTTACCCAAACACCTTTCCAAGAAAATCACAATCTGGATTTCAGCAATACTTCAACCAAATCAACGTCGACTATTATCATTAAGTAGCCCAACAAAAGATTACTGAGCAGCAAGAGATCATAACTGAAACTCTAAGCGTGGCAGTAACCACGATGATAGCTCACAAGTTTGCAGAGTGATAAAAAAAGAAAATGGGCGTCCAAAATAATGTGTATGCAGGGTAAGAAAAATAAGCATAAGCAATCAAATAAAATTCAGAATGATCTTTCACTGTTTCTTTCAGAATACGGAATAGCATACAAGGAGAACTAACATGATCGATGAACACAAACCAACAAGCACTCAACAGATAGAATTGGAACATTGTTTCTTTAGCAAACACAAATATACAATGAAACCTCATAGACAGCAATGGCTGAGCGCGCTGAAATGATATTTAAGTAATATACTTTATTTGTATTGAGAAGAAAATCTATATATTCAGCACTCACATCCTGTTGCCCTTTGCTGATTGCTGTTTCCAACATCAATTGTGTCTGGCAAGTATCTTCAATAAGCACCAATTTCCACATGCAGAACAAAACCGAACACGTGATATCAATAACATTGGAATAGTTCAATTATCAAATAATAAAAGATTCATAATCTCAGGATAACTAACAAATAATACTGCAATTAAAAACTGATACTCATTTGCAGGGAACAAATATATAGACAAGGCAACATATCCAATACTAATTTCCAAAGAAGTTTCAGTAGTGTCAAAGCTAGTGGAAGTACAATTTTGTTGCACTATCTACATCAACGAAAACCAGAATATACGACAACATATATAAAATAGAAAAGAGAAACACGAAAGACGCAAAAGTGATGTCAGCTTGCAACTAATCAATGTTTTCATTATAATATAGCAAATGGTTTGCCTCCATGACTAAACATGGATCCTATATACATCTTCTGATTTCAAGAGAAAACATGGATCCTGCAAACTAGAACACTAGTAGGACCAAAGTATGCTCCCCCAACCAATGAACACCACCATCTCATATTCAAAGAGACATAACTTCATATATGAAAAACATGCATATGCTTAAGAACTTACAATTCTTCCTCTTCCCCACTTTTCAGGGCATTCTTTGCTATGCATTGGAATGCTTCTTCAACATTAATACCTTCTTTGGCAGATGTCTCAAAATACGGGATATTTCCTTTTGCTGCACACCATGCCCGAGCCTTCTTTTCAGAAACCTGCACACAAACTTATTTGTGTTAATCTGTTTAGCAGTACATGTTTAGGTGTTGTATGAATGTATCTGATGCAAGCAAGCTTTAGAAAGAAAGAAAAGAATCATGGAAGATAGCAAGATAGCAAGGGGGCATACCACTCTACTGTTCCCACCATCAATATCTATCTTGTTTCCAATAACAACAAAAGGAAAATTCTCCGGATCAGAAGGATTTGCCTATGTCATCACAAAGCTCAGAAGTTATGAAATATCAACAACATTGCTTGAGATCAAAAAAGATAAAATTGAGAAAATTATACAAAGAGAGGAGCACGTTATTACTTGAATCAAAAATTCCTCCCTCCAGTTGTTAAGGTTGTCAAATGATTTCATTGAATTAACATCATATACGAGAACACAGCAATCAGCACCACGATAGAAAGCAACTCCTAGGCTTTGGAATCTCTCTTGGCCAGCTGTATCCCAAATCTGTAAAGTTAAAAATTTTAAAATAACTGCTGTAACTTATAATTTTCAATAAAAACAGGAAGAGAATTATGAGATGTAGAATAGGCCCAAACATAATTTCCACAAGAAACAGAGTTACATAGATGTCTCACGCACTACAAGAACAAGGCTGTAATATCCCCACTCATAGTGTAACATCCAAAAATCTCAAACAGGCTAACAAATGAAAGCCCCTTAAGAATGCTACAAAAAGATTTAGCTATTAATAATAAGAAATATAATCATCATTAAAATAGAATTAGTTCTCTTTCCCATTAGATTGAGTCTATAGTATACTATATACCAAAGTTTCTTAAAGTTAAGACTAATAAAAGCCACATACCAGTTTGTGTAATAGTTATCAAAATCGCGATTTTAATCGTAAAATCGCACGATTTTACGATTCTACGCACCCCCTACGATTCGATTTTGATGCAAAATCGGAAACCATGCGAAATCGTGCGATTTTTGGAAGTATCGTACGATTCCACGATTCTGTTGCGAGTCCACGATGAAAATCGCAAATAAAACGCGTTTTTGGAACACAAAAAAACGGGTCGGGTTGCGACCCGGTTTGCGTTTTTACGCAAATCTACCCTTCGAACCCTAAATTTCTCACTTGTTTCTCGTTCGTCTCTCTCGTTCGTGTGTCACCCTTCTCCCCCACAGAGTCACCGTTCTTCTCTCTGCTTCTGCTCCTGTGCGTGCGTCGTCTTCTGCGCTTCTGCTTCTGCTGTTCTGCTTCTGGGCTTCTGCTTCTGCGATTCTGCTTCTGTGCTTCTGCGATTCGCAACTCGCAAGCTCTCTGCTTCTGCTCCTGTGCGTGCGTCGTCTTCTGCGCTTCTGCTTCTGCTGTTCTGCTTCTGCGCTTCTGCTTCTGCGATTCTGCTTCTGTGCTTCTGCGATTCGCAACTCGCAAGCTCACTGCTCCTGCTTCTGCTTCCCTCACAGTTCGTTTATCATCTTCAATATTAAGGTAACAATTTGTCAATTTCAGTTCAGTTTACAGTTTACACTTTACACTCTGTTTCAGTGACTCTGTTTCAGTCTGTGTATTTTGTTTAAGTTTGCTGCGTTTTTTTACTTTCTATTACAGTGTTTGTATGGCTGGAACGGGCAGTAGTAGACCTCCTACTTCAACCGCATCAACCCCAAGTGTTGGGACGAATTCTAAACGCCGAAACCCGCCGAAAAATGCTCCCGGGCAGCGACAAGATGTTGGTTGGCAACACGGTAGACTTATCGAAGGCAGCGGTATTGAATGCAGATATTGTCGCAAAGTGTTTACTAGTGGGGGAATCTACCGATTGAAGCACCATTTAGCTTGCACAAAGAAAGATGTAGGAGAGTGCAAAAGTGTCCCGGATAACGTTTGGGAGCAAATGTGGCATCTTGTAGTTGAGTTGCAAAAGAATTTGATTGAGAAGAGAAATCCAACTCCACTTGAATTGGATGAAGTAAATTCAGTAGAAGAAATTGACACTGGTAAAAGAAAAAGGGTTGAACTTCGGCAACCACATATTTCAAATATTTTCAAGAAGGGCGTCACTTCTCAACGAACACTCAACACTGCATTCAAGCGGAGGGAGAAGGAAATACTGGATAAACAGGTTGGAGAATTCTTTTATGATAATTGTATCTCGTTTAATGTTGCAAACAATGATAAATGGATACAAATGGTAAAGGGTATTTCTGCATATGGAAATGGATATCAACCACCGTCCTATCATGAGATTAGAGAGCCATTGTTGAATGCAAAAGTTGAGGATACAAATGCCATCAAGGAGGAACATAGAGTGTATTGGAAGAAGTTTGGGTGTACCATTATGACAGATGGCTGGACAGATCAGAGGAAGAGGACTCTCCTCAATTTCTGCGTACATAGTCCTAGGGGGACATTCTTTTTAAAATCAATTGATGCTTCTGGGATTTCAAAAACAGCTGATAAGATTTTGGAGATGTTGGAGGATGTTATTGATGAGGTCGGGGTAGAAAATGTTGTCCAGATTGTGACAGACAATGCTGCTAATTATAAGTTGGCTGGACAGATGCTGATGGAAAAGAAGCCTTACATTTACTGGACACCTTGTGCGGCTCATTGCATTGATTTGATGTTGGAGGATTTTGAGAGCAAGTTGCCAGTTCATAAGGAGACCATTGCTAAAGGTAGGAAGATCGCAAAGTTCATATATCTTCGGTCTGGTCTTGTAAAGTTAATGCATCACTATACGGGTGGAGGTGAATTGATTAGACATGGTGCCACACGTTTTGCCACATCTTATCTGAGTTTGGGAAGTCTGAATGATAATAGGGGATCACTTCTTCAAATGTTCACTTGTACACAATGGAAGGGAAGCCAATTTGCAAAGCTGCCTATGGGAAAAGAGGTTGAAGAAGCAGTCTTAGATAAGAAATTTTGGCTTAATTTAGTGATTTGCATAAAAGGTGCTTTTCCATTGCTTAAAGTTTTGCGAATGGTGGATTCCGACGATAGTCCAGCCATGGCTTACATATATGAAGCAATGGATCAATGTAAAGAGCAGATTCAACAAGCTTTCAACAACAAGAAAACGAGGTAGACTATTTATTTATTGCAAAATTTAGGATTTAGTTTAGTATTTTACCACAAACTAATTGAATCATTTTTTTTCATACATTAGATACATGCCTTTGTGGAAAATTATTGATCATAGGTGGGACAAACAACTCCATAGACCTTTGCATGCTGCAGGGCATTATCTCAATCCAGTGTTGCATTACCAACCCAACTTCACACCTGATGCGGAAGTGTCCAATGGGATGTATGACTGTTTGAAAAGGATGTTGAATTATGATTATGACAAGATAGGTGAGGTTGATGAGCAGCTTGAGGTTTTCAAAGCTAGAAAGGGTTTATTTGGTGATGAATTAGCTAGGCGTGCTCTAAAAACGAAGACCCCGGCTCAATGGTGGGATTCTTATGGTGATTCAACACCATTGTTAAAATGGTTTGCTATGCGTGTCTTGAACTTGACATGTAGTTCTTCAGGTTGTGAGAGGAACTGGAGTGCATTTGAGATGGTATGATTTCAAATTATTAGTATATTTATTTCTCATAATTGTTATGTGATAGGTACTTCAATTTAGTTTTTCTAAATTGTGTAGGTCCATAGCAAGAAAAGAAACCGATTGAATGTGCCAAAAATGAACGATCTTGTCTATGTGATGGTAAATGGAAGATTACAAAAGAGTAAGACTGAAAGGAGAAAACGCTCTTTAGATATTGAAGATATCAATGATGATGATTGGATCACGGGTCAAGATGAGGAAGATGAGGACTTTGTTGATTTAGATGAAGAATTGGTTGGTAATGATGGGAATCATGGGACTGGTAGTAGTAGTGCTACTGCTACATCCGCTGCACCTGTGGATGAACTTGATGTTGATAATGGAGAGGATGATGGAGATGATGATGAAGGTTATGGTGAAGGTCATAATGGAGATGATTATGTGGGAGATGATTATGAGGGGACCGATTATGGGGCATATGATGGCATTAATGATGATATTAATGAAGATGAAGAAGAAGATATTATGGGTTCTATGCCTAATATCACTTTGAATGATTTGATTTAGACTTTATGATGGTTGTTGGTTTATGTCTAAGACTTTGAATGATTTGATTTTTAGGCTTTATGATGGTTGTTGGTTTATGTCTAAGACTTTGAGTAATATCTGCATTTTAGTAAAATCTTACGATTTTACTTGCGATTTTACGAGTTACGATTTTGTTTAACCCCTTCCGATTCTAGTTTTTGATACTTTTTTTTTTGGGTAGAATCTTACGATTCTACTTGCGATTTTACGATTTCCGATTTTGCTACCCTGCTTACGATCTTGCGTAGAATCTCGATTTTGATAACTATGGTGTAAACCAAGACTATAATGTCTACATCGAGATCATTAATGGTTGATGTGTTTCATTGAAAAGCCATGTCAAGACAATCAACAACAGAATAAACAATTTCTCAGCAATGATAGGAAATAGCGTACACAAACCTGTTTTCAGAAACATCAAAAAATAAATTTTCAATCCAAGCCACTTAGAATTCAGGCATTCTAACATTAAAATGAGCAATAAGTAACCAAACTCAAGTAAGTTACTAGGCATATTTAATGTACACGTGATGCGTTGGCAACTAGATGTTGTGTTCCACAGGCTGATAACACCATACAACATCAACATTTTCAACCTCATTCAGTTAAAACATTGTAGACCTAGAACTCTTCAGTGAAATCAGTATGTAACATAACACACATGATAAGGAAATCTAGGGGTGCGTTTGATTTGCTAAAAAGTAAGGGACTGGACTGGACAACTCCAGTTGTACCCTATTTGATTTGGAAACTGTTCATGGTATTGGACAGTAGTGGGGGCAAGGGACTAGACAAAAACTCAAATTCATGTCCCTCACAAAACCACAAAACCATAGTACAACTTTCAGTCCACCCAAAAAATACCAAAATACCATTTTTATTTATCTCTCCTCTATCCTCCCTCTCCCTCTTTCTCATTCTTCTCTCTCCGTTCTCTCTCCCTCTCCCTACCTCCCATCTCTCTTCTATATATCTTCTCATATCATGACCTCTCTCTCCCTCTCTTTTGTATCTTCTCTCTCATATTTTTCTTTATAATTTTTTAATTATATTATAATATATGTTATATAAAATCATTATAAACCTCATAAAGAGAATTATAGTAAATTTTAGAGTAAACCCTCAATTTGTTCCCTAAACTATCAGACTCTCCTAATTAGTCCATAAATTATAAAAATATAATAAATAACCCTAAACTATTCTATTTCCATCAATCTAGTCACTCAATTACTTTCTAAATAGGAGAGAGGATGGATAGTTTAGGGACTATTTATATATTTTTATAGTTTAGGACCAAAAAGTGTACTGCACAACATGTTGTCTAGTACTATTCTGTTCAGTACTATAGTCTAGTCCAGTACTTACCTGTTTGGAAATCAAACAAACCCTAGGTAGAATCAGAAGATAAACATTCAGTTTGCTATTTGTAGATCTAGCCTATCATTTATGTTTTTTTAACACACCAGCTTCCCATGGTTTTAAGGCTCAATCATGCAGTCACTTCTATACATCGGAAAATCAAGCTAAGCACAAAGGCAGCACCATGCACAAACCTGTAAGGTGAAAAGCCTATCTTCAAATTGCACTTCTTTGGTTAAAAAATCAGCTCCAATGGTTGCCTTGTACTGATTGCTAAACTTCTTATTCACATATCTAAAATATATAGATTAAGGGAAATACAAAATCTGCATATAATCAACATAACCCTATGCAATACTGAACAATTGCAATAATACATAATTTCCACAGAAGAATCAGAGGATACTGGTTCATCAAAGATGTCTTCCCCACCCTGCAAACCATCAACAACATTAGCGTTAAGAAATACAAAACAGTACTTGCAAATACAATAAATCATCATTATAACTCAAATCAACTACGCATGGTTGCAAGTGTCCAAACGATTTCTATATATTGAGTTATTTCAGCTATGATTCTCATGATCCAAACAAAAACAAGGAAAATCACATATAATCTATCATCCAAATTGTGTTTGCATGTTACTAAAAGAGTGCAACCAGATATCGATTCGCAGCAAAACCAGCGGAAGGAACACAATTGTAGGGGAAATTAAGTTATTGTAACGAAATTAATGAAAGTAGAGTTGGATAACATGGGAGTATCATTGGAAAGTATGAAAGTTAAAGAGATCTGTAGAATATTCAGCGAAAACCCTAGAATTGAAGAGGAAGAAGAGAAGAGAAACGAACCCGCTGTCACCGAGAATGATGACTTTCAGTAGAGTTCTTCTTCGGGAAGGCATCTTACAGATCGGAAGAAGTAGAAGAAACGGGGAACCGCTTTCTGTTTGACTTCAACTGCGACTGTGCCTCTCTCTCTCTCTCTCTCCGCCTCCCACCTTCGAGTTTAGTACTATTTCTCTATGCGACCGTTCTCTCTCTCTCTCTCTCTCAATCTTTGAGGAATATTCTTCTGTTGACAGCTGTATTAAACACACATGAGCGTTAATAAAAAATTATAAATTAAGTTGCATCTAATCTAATTATATGGCTCTCTCTTGTTCTCGTTGTATACCCAAAAATAAATATGGCTCTCTCTTGTAAAATTATGATATTCTTTTCAAATAATTTAATCAAACTATAATAAAAAAATTAGTTCTACATCTATCATTCTATAGTAGTGTTATGTGATTGTTTTTCTACATTTTTTATTGAGTTTTACCGTAAAAATATTTTAATGCATTTTGTTTACAATATTTTGTTGTGTAAGTTATAAAATAACAACTATGCTTATCTATAAAAAAAAATAATAAAAAGTTACACAAAATAAAGTAGCTACACTTAGTAAAAAAAAGTACCTACACCAAAAATTTTACTTTATATATCGATACTTCTATAGCATTATAAAAGGGAAACAGTGGTGCTATCTTTAGAAAAATATAAACACGCATAGATAGAGAATTGCTTTATCCTTTGAATGAAAATCGACGGATGAGGTCAATGTACAAGCTTTCAGGTTTCATTGTACGGAGTAGAATATTGTCAAAAAAAAAAAAGGCAAAAGTGTTCTCAGGGTCCCTTATCTTTATGGCTAAATAGTATTTTTGGTCCTTTATTTTTGCTCCAAATTTCACTTTGGTTCTTTATCTTTTTTTGGTCCGTTTTGGTCCTTTATCTTTCATTTTCGTTTCACTTTGGTCCTTTATCTTTTTTTTGATCCGTTTTGGTCCTTTATCTTTCATTTCGTTTCATTTTGGTCCCTCGCGTTATTATTTTATTCAATTAAAACATTAAAACAATTAAAACAATTAATTCAATTAAAATAAAATTATTTTAAAACAATAAAAACAAAAATTTGGTCCCCCACCGTGAACCCCTCTCCCCCCCCCCCCCACCGTGAACCCCTCCACCCCACCCCACCGTGAAGCCCTCCCCCCCCCCCCCCACCCCACCGTGAAGCCCTCCCCCCTCACCCATCCTCTCCCCCCCCCCCCCCACTGTGAAGCCCTCCCCCCTCACCCATCCTCTCCCCCCTCCCCCTCACCATCCTCTCTTCCCCCCCCCCCCCCCACAGAACCACTGAAACGACGAGGACGGAACGGTGAACAGCGGCGCGAAGAGAACGGCAACGGCGCAACCCGACGGCGCAAAGAAGAGGAACCGATCTTCGCAACCCAGTTCAGATCGTCGCAACCCAACCCAGATCGTCGCAACCCTTACACCCTTCGCAACCCAGATCCGATCGTCGCAAACCCAGTTCAGATCGTCGTCGCAAACCCAGATCCAAAACGCGCGCAGAACAAGAGACGCTGGAAATCGCAAACAGAGAACCAGCGAACAGTGAGAACGACGCACGGAGGATGACGAAGGAGGCGCACGGAGGACGGCGAAGGAGAGGGGGGAGGATGGGTGAGGGGGGAGGGTGTAACATCCGCAAAATAATTAATAGAATTATTTGGATATTAACCCAATTAAATTAATTTAGTACTCGACTGGTAAATTTATCGAGTGCTAAAATTATTTATTTGTTGTCATCGGATCGTTAACCGGATAATACGGACCAAGGAAGTTTTGGAATCGAAATAGGAGATTTCGATCAATATGGTAATTTGACCGCGTTACAACAAATTAATTAAATAAATAAATATAAGTGTGTGTGTGTGTTAATAAGAAAGGAAAGAAAAGAATTAAGTAAGGGTGTCAAAATGGTCCATTTGTCCACCGGATATCCGGTCCATCCATAGCAAAATCCATCCAATCCATCCATTACAAAAAAAAAAATATTAATGGATTGGATTGAATCCATCCGTTTGATTTTGTGGATGGTTGTGATCCATCCATTATATTTTCTAAATCCATTGGATTACAATAACTAAAAAATCAAAATCCATTGGATAATTAATTTTTTTTAACAAATCCATTGCATAATTATAAAAATACCTTTTTTTACCAAAAAAAAAAATTTAAAATAGATTTTTTCCAGAAACTTTTTTTAAAAAAATTCATTCTAAAAAAAAAATTTTTTGACCAAAAAAGTCATTCAAAGATTAATATAATTATATATATATATATATATAATATATATATATATTTAATATATAATATATAATATATATAATATAATATAACCACCGGAGGGCCACCGCGAGCCACCTCCAACCACCGTCCGCCACCGCCGGAACCACCGCCGCCGGAGCGCCGCCGCCGGAACCACCGCCGGCCACCGGAGGTCCGCCGCCGGCCGTCGTGCTTGTCGCCGGAGCTCCGCCGTCGGCCACCGCGCCGGCCGCCGGAGCTCCGCCACCGGCCGCCCCCCACCACCACATATATAAATACATATTTATATATTATATTATATATACATATAGTTATATATATATATATATATATATTAATAATATTATATATACATATATACATATAGTTAAATACATATTTATATATACATATAGTAAATCTATATATACATATAGTTAAATACATATTTATATATACATATAGTTATATATATACAGATAGTTAAATACATATTTATATATTATATTATATATATATATATTAATAATATTATATATACATATAGTGGATGGATTGGATATCCATCCATAAAAAAATTGCAAATGGATGGATTGGATGAATTTTTTTGTAAACGGATGGATTGGATTGGATTTTTTTGACACAATTTTAATGGATATAAATGGATAAATGGATTGTCTTCAATCCATCCATTATAATCCAAATCCAAATCCATCCGATCCATCCATTTTGACACCCCTAGAATTAAGAAAGAAAGAGAGAAAGAATACGAGAGAGAGTTACAGAGGAGAAAAAGAGAGAAAAGGAGAGAAAAGAAGAGAGAGTGGCGTGAGGGAGAAGAGAAGAGGGAGAGAGAAGACTTCACCGAAACGACTTCCGTCCAACACGAAAAATGTCCAGCGCTACTTCCTCTTCGATTTGGTACCAATTTCGTGACGATCAGCTCACTCTCTCTCACTTGGCCATTTTTGTGTTTTGGAGGTTTTGTGGGAAATCCGATTTTGGGTTGGATTTGAAGGTTTAAGTTCGGTTAGGAACGAACCCAAGGTGGATTACTCGAGTATTAGAGTTCGATTGGTTGATTGGGAGCTAGTTGGGTGAGTTAGGTTGAAAAATCAAAATGTTTGGGGTTATGTGTGAATAGTGTCATGGAGGTTAGAGGAGGAAGATGATGAATAGTGTTCGTGGAGAATTCCGGGGAAAGCGGTATTTCGGTCAAAATGAGGTTTCGCGATCGAGTGGAAAGCTTTGGAAGCGGATTGGATGTCGCCGGAGCGGGGAATGTTCGTGTGGCTACTCGGTGAATTCGGCTCGATCGTGGTTCACGCTTCAAGGGTGAGTTCTACTCACGTTTAGGATTTTACGTTTCGAATTAATTGATAAACTGTTTTATCGCTTTCGCCGGACTGGAATATTTCTGGATATTGTCTGTTTCGGGTTAGGAATCGATCGGAGCGAGTCTCGAGTTGTGTCGCGTTGAAATGGAATTTTTGGTGATTTGATTTCGAAAGATTTTGACTTAAAAACCGTAAATTGGAAAATATGTCGTTTTTGATACAATCCGTTTTGATTGAGTTTTGATTGGATTGATTGATTGTGTGGTTTGTATTGGGTCTATTGTATTGGTTGTCAAATCTGTTTTCAGTCGGAACGAGAATCGGAATTGAGCGGAATAGCGGATTTCGCGAAAATCGCAAAATCTGCACCAGACAGACCCCCCCATCGCGTCGCGACCCGCAGGGCATCGCGTCGCGACCAAGTGTATTTTTGGCAACGCAAATGTTTCTGATTTTTTTCCGCGTCGCGACGGTATCCTTTCGCGTCGCGACGCTTTGCAGATTTTCAACAGTTTTTCACTGATTTTGTTTTCGCGATAACTTTTGATCCGGGAACCCGATTGAGGTGTTCTAAAATGCGTTTGAAAGCTTATTCCGAGGCCTAACTAATTATACAATTTAAAAAGGTAAAATAACTGTTTTTGAAGTTCAAATAGTTTGGAAAAGCCGAATAATAGTACGCGTGTGCGAATATGTTTTATTAATAATAAAGAGGATTGTGAGTCCTACGTGGTATGGTATAGCTGACGCGGAATGATTATTATTCATTCGTCTAAACCGGTGAATAATTCACGATATATAAATTATATCGATTAAAGGAGTCGGCCCAATGCGGGTGGTTGTATATGATTGTAGATATATATATTATATCGAGTCTGGGTGACGACCCATGTAGACATACTAGGCGGGGTAGTCATGCACCCTTACCCTAGGCCTCTTGCAATAGGGAAAGTACTATTGGTAAGGTGGTTCACTGGGTATGTAGCGTTCGCGCAGTCGGTGGTGTGTCGAATTGTTTGTTGTACGAATACCGGGTATGTAGCGTTCGCGCAGTCGGTATCGTACTTGGTTGTAACAGGTTCATCGGGTATGTAGCGTTCGCGCAGTCGATGATCTGTTAAAGGTTAAATAACGCGGTTCACCGGGTATGTAGCGTTCGCGCAGTCGGTGGTGCGTTAAATAGTTTGTTGTGCGATTTACCGGGTTTGTAGCGTTCGCGCAGTCGGTATCGTGCTGAGTTAAAACAGGTTTGCCGGGTTTGTAGCGTTCGCGCAGTCGGTAATCTGTTGAAAGTTATATGGTGCGGTCCATCGGGTTTGTAGCGTTTGCGCAGTCGATGCCGTACAAAGTTAAAACGATTTCAAAATTGGACCGAGAGTGTTAGTAGGGGTCTCGGTAGAACTCACTGAGATTGTATCTCATTGTTTATATGTTGTTGTTTTACAGAGAAACAGGGACGGCAGAAATCCATGGAGCACGAGTAGGATGAGCTCAGGCGACTGCTGATGAAACGAAATGAAGGGGGGAGAGGGGTTCACGGTGGGTGGGGGGGGGGAGGGGGGAGGGGTTCACGGTGGGGGACCAAATTTTTGTTTTAATTGTTTTAAAATAATTTTGTTTTAATTGAATTAATTGTTTTAATTGTTTTAATGTTTTAATTGAATTAAATAATAACGTGGGGGACCAAAATGAAAAGAAATGAAAGATAAAGGACCAAAACGGATCAAAAAAAAGATAAAGGACCAAAGTGAAACGAAAATGAAAGATAAAGGACCAAAACGGACCAAAAAAAAGATAAAGGACCAAAGTGAAATCTGGAGCAAAGATAAAGGACCAAAAGTGCTATTTAGCCTATCTTTATTTAAAGTAACGAATTAGTTTTTTCTGTTTTTTATGTCCCACATAAGTCCTTTATCTTTCAAATTTTTGACACATAAATCATTTTCCGTCAACCTGCATCCAACTCTGTTAACAGTGCTGGTGTGGCGTGCTAACTCATTATTTGATTTATATTTTTTATTCGGTTTATGATTATGTGGCGTGCTGACTCATTATTTTATTTAAGTTAATAATTTTGTTTACAACAACACAACATCATCAATTTGTTATTCTGTTTATGCTTCTTCTTCGTGCTGACCCATCGTGTTCGTTCCCAGCAACACAACAACAATCGTTTTCATTCCCAGTGTTTTCATTCCTAGCAATCGTTCTCTAATCAGCAGCAATTTCGTTCCCAACAACATCAATCATTTTCGTAAGAGATGAACGAATCGAAATCAAATCTAAACGAAATTTCGAATCTGGAAGAAAATCGAAATTAAACAAACAGATATGGAAAACGAGAGAAAGAATCTGGAAGAGAAACAGATTTGAAGAGAGAAGAGATGAACGTTGTGGTTCAAAGACGAAGATGAAACAGATCAGAAGAATCTGGAAGAGAAACAGATCTGGAAAAAGAGAGAAAGAATCTGGAAGAGAAACAAATCAGAAAATCGCTGTGGTTCAAAGGCGAAGATGAAGATTCAACAAAGACGTAAACAACCAGAAATGAAAACGAAAACGAAATGACGATTTGGGAAGCAGATTCGTAAACATATCAGAATCAAGAAATTAAACGATGCTCTAAAACGTAAACAGATCCAGAAATTAAAACGAAAACAGAAGGAGATGGAGATGATTCAAAAACGAAAATGAAGGAAGGAAACGAAGAAGAAATTTGTATGTTATGGGTTTCTGGTTCGAAGAAGAAGAAGAAGAGGAGGAGGAGGAGGAGGAGGAGGAGGAGGAGGATCATGGGTTCTGGGTTTCTGGCTCAAAAACGAAGAAGGAAACGAAAATGATTCAAAAACGAAGGAAGGAAACAAAGAAGAAGAAATTTGGATTTTTGGTTCTGGGTTTCAGATCCTATAGTTTTTAGTTTTTGTTTTTATTTTTTAATAAAATTTGAATCAATATTAGGTGGATAATATTTTTGACAGCCACTTGAGCACCTCTATTGAGTCAGCATGCCACATCAGCACTGTTAAAAGAGTTGGATGGAGGTTAACGGAAAAGGATTTATGTGGCAAAAATTTAAAACATACAGGACTGATTTGGGACAAAAAAAGATAAAGGACCAAATCGCTACTTTAAATAAAGATAAGGGACTCTGAAAGCATTTTAGCCCAAAAATAAAAATTATGGAGTAGAAAGAGAATTGTTTTATCCTATGAAAGAGAATTCCCCCTTCACTTGGTCAAGCTCGGACCTCACTGGCGGATCTTTTAAGGAGCCGGGGGGGGGGGGGAGCCAAAATGTATTATATGGTAGCTATCTCTGTTTATAATATACAATATATAATTTGTTTGCGAATAAGTTTCAAAGGATCACATTAGCGTAGCAGTAACAGACAGTTTAGACTGGGATTGCGAGTTCGAATACCTGTTTTGCTCATTTTAAATACTTCTGACATATAATTTTTAAGAACTATTTTAATCTGTATCTGTATATTGGAAGCGGTGGTGATGTCTATGACAATCAATTAAATGTTTTTACTCATTAACTGTTCTGCACTTTTTTTTGGTGACAATATGTTGTTATATTAAATAATATCATCTTATTTTTTGAAGAAAAAAATCAAAATTACTTTTTAAAAGTCACATAATTTTTAATTTATTAATCAAGTCTATATTTTGTCAAAAAAAAAATTGAGACTCTATTGCCAAATCAAAATATGTCTTTTAGAAAACTAGATTTGTTTGTAAATTTAATACTTATTAAATTATTCGATTATTTTGGCTCCTCCTAATATTTTACTAGTATCGGCAAAGCCAAAAAAAAAAATGATACAAGAGTAAAGGACTCCTCCGACAATTCCATTGATGGTAACTAATTTTCTCACAAAGAATGACTTTTGTAAAAAAAATGTAATTTTCATTATGTTACACAAATATAAAACAACGTTTATTTTTTAAAAAAGTTTCTAAATTGATTAAAAAATAAGTGATTTTGATGTTAAATAATTAAGAGATTAGTTTTTAGAAATTCTTAAGAAACGTATAAGTTGTTTTGTGTTTATTAAACATAATAAAATCATTTTTTTTGAAAAAATGATTTTATGATAAATAATTTTTAAGAGAAGTTACTCAAAACAATTTTCCATTTTAGTCGGTTTTTAGATTATTTTTAGATACTAATTTTTTTGAAAAGTAGTAACAAACGGATGAAAAACTTCTAAAATAGAATACTTTTTAAAAAAGTGATTAATTTAAATTAAAAAAAAAACTTTAACAAACAGGCTCTAAATTATTTAACATCAAAACCACATATTTCTTAATCTTTAACAAAAAGGCATAACGACTCAAAATAGATAATTAAGCACGTTAAAAAGTGAAAAAATGATAATGGCAGTGCCGGTTTTTGCACCGGTACGTATAGATAATATCTATAACTTTTCAATAAAAATAATATGTTTTTCAAATCTCTATTATTTCTCTCCTTTCTTAATTTTACATAGAAGGCAAAGTTAAAAAACTCGAAAATTAAGATTTTCAAAAGATAGTTGAAACTTGAAAGCATCAAATTAGCTTGGTTGTGTCTTGTCGTCCGGGGGGGGGGGGGGTGCTCAAAAAGTTAGTTAATGGGGAAACTCATTATATGTAGATATCTACTTTTTTACAAAAGAGGGAGGAGTTTAACAATATCGGAAACCCCAAGTGCCCTAAGTGCCTGTTTTGGATGGAAATTTTATTACAAAAGATGATTATATAATACTTCAAAACCCTTTATTTTGTTTTTACAACCATTTTATAATTTCTTTCATTTACAAAACAACAATAATTTCTTCCCTCTCTTTCCCTCCAAAACCATTTGTGTGAGACGTCTCAACTATATTGAAGCGTTATTAAAAGTCATGAGTGACTAAAACTCAAAAAAATTAATTTTGGGGAGCAAAAGTAGGTGACAATTTTTTAGGGATTAAATTCAAAAAACCAAATTGTATAGGAATCAAAAACATATTTAACCTTAAATATAAAGATAACAAAGTTGTGTTGTAATAAATGATTACAATTTAGAGGAATTTTCTTTGGGGGTTAATCGAGAGGGGCACAATATTTGTTGGGTGTCTTGGGGCAAAGTTTGTAAGCCCAATAAGAGTGGAGGATTGGAGGTGAAGAACTTAGAATTGTTCAATTTAGGTCTTTTGTATAAATGGAGGTGGAGGTGTATCAATGAACTGGATGCAAGTTGGAGGCCGTTACTTGTTCATAGATACGGTGATTTGTTGAATTTTTTTTTCTGGTTTTCCAGACCTAAAATGGGAGGTGAATTGGTGAAAGGTTCTATTTGGTGTTATTGGATGATAGTTTTTCAACTGGTTTAACTTATTTGATACTGCTCTTAGACCAATTTTGAAGAATGATTCGTATATTGCTTTTTGGACGCAAAATTGGATGAACTATGAGCCCTTTAAAAATACTTTTTATAGGCTTTTTGATGTTGTTGTTAACCATAATGGTAGTGTGGCTGATCATGGGTATTAGTATAATGGGAAATGTTTTTTATATGCTTTTTGATGTTGTTGTTAACCGTAATAGTGTGGTTGATCATGGGTATTAGTATAATGGGAGATGGTGTTGAAAATTCTCCATGAAACGTGATCTGATAGGGGTTGAATGTGAATATTATGAATTGTTGCATGCAATTCTTCAATCTGCACAACTCAAAGATGATTGTAATGATGTGTGGCAACAGAGATTTGAAAAATTCCACTCTTTCTCAGTGAACTCGTGTTATCTGTTTCTCCTTGATTGTGTTCAACGGAATTTTATTGACAATGATTTGCAGGTGGTGTTGGATGATTTATGGCAACCTGTTGTACCAACTATAGTGGGTGTTTTAAAGAGACCGTTGTTAAGGAAGTTCCCAACGCGTGATGACATTGTGTCAAAGGGTATTATTACAGATGTGCTTGACACCTCTTGCCCTTTATGTTTTGAGCAGGAGGAATCTGTCTGTCATTTGTTTTTTCTATGTAGGCACACAAAGACAGTTTGGCACTATGTCCAGAGTTGGTTGGGATTATCGGTGGATGACTTGTTGGTTGGAGCTGGTCATTTTAAAACATACAGGATTTCGTGTAAATCTAAAGTTTGGCACAGGTACAATTTATTGCTCTGGGTAGCTACCACATGGTGTATTTGGATTCACAATAACAATGTTATTTTTAGGGGAACCATCTTCGACCGCTTAGTTGTCAGTAATCACGTCAAATCGTTGTCTTGGGGGTGGTTTGTTAGTAATGTTGGTTGCAAATTTCTTTTAACATTTCGGATTCATGGGGAACCCACGAGCTTCTTTGGCTTATTTGTAATTGGCTTTTAGCTTTTTGGGTTAGAGCACCCCTAGTGCTCGTTTAATCCAATTTTTGCTTATAAAGTTATCTCGTGTCAATCGTGAGTTTTACTTATACATCCCGCGAGTATGGATTTTTTGTCATCCCTACTTACGCTCCACGCTCAAGCATTCCCATCAAACTTTAAGCATTCCAAAGTTGTAAAAAAAAACTTTATAAGGATTCTAACATTTATATATTCGGTCACCTAATATCAAAGTGTGTGGGCTGAAATCTATCATACCATTTCTTTCGTTTATCTTCATCTCATGCAGTGTTCATATGGCTACAAAGACATTCTATTAAACACTTATTCACCACTAACCTTCATTAACCCCTCAAACTTACCTAACAAGGGTTTTGAAAATCAAAGATGTTACAATTTGTGGGCGAATATGATCCTTGGTTCTACCCGTTACCATCTTTAAGAACCTATCCTCGTTAGATGAGGATTCTTGTCAACACAATGGCTACATTCATGATAAATGTGAGAAGACACAAAACTCATTCTTTTAGTTAATTCTAATCAATTTCTCAATCTATTTCTAACTTGTCAACGAATTATGATAATAGATATACAATATTCACCAAGTTTACCTTACCATAAATTGGTGATAGAGGAGCTTTTAAAGTTGCAAATTTAGCTTTATGTTGTATGCAACAAGATGTATGATGTGTTTGTTTTCGCAGTATAGGGGTTAGACACACGATTGTTTCAACTCTATAGAGGGTAGAGTCCACTCAGCGAGTCCAACAGTATCCCACCGCAAAAAACAAACAAACACACATGTAGATGCATAGATATTAATTTACATTTAAAATATGAAATTCTCAATTAAAAGGTAGAAGGCAGTAGACAACTCAGTTTCTGCAATTGTAGGTTGCCTAGAAGCTCAAGTAACACCTAAGTAGAAAGTATAATTTTTGGATTAATCTTTTGTCCTGAAAACACACCATATCCTTGGAAAAGATACATGTGGAATGTATATTCCTTTAGGACTAGTTACCAAATGAAGGGTACCATCTTATACTAATCGAACCGACCGAGTTAAACTAAATAGTTACGAATGAATGTGCTTTGAAGTTGTGTCACGAAAGAGTTAGGTTTAAAAAGTAGGTCGATGACTTGAGCACTCAGATAAAAATCTTGTCCAATGATAATTTTGAATTGAAAGAGGTTGTGAAGGGGATAAATCATATGCTAAAAGATAAGGATGGTCTAAATTTTACCTTTGAGTTTAAGTTTGATGTCCACGAAGCGATTCAAGACCTCTTGATGAAGGAGGGAGTTGTCTTAGAAAAATAGGTGAAGGAAAATTTTACTAAAAGAGAAATTTCCTTACTTAGGGTGTCTCAATAATCTCTCCTACTATTTTCCATTTTTCATGGTATGATCATCGAACATCAATATGGAAGGTCATTTTCACATTATGTGTTTGTAGAGTTACTTACATATTTACCACCAACTTGAACTCACATCACCGTGAGAGATAAGTCGTATCTTACATGTTTGTTTTTTTACTTTACAAAAAACTTGCTAGGCCGTAAAACTTTGTTTACTTTTCTTGGTCTAAAAATGGGTTCAAACCTAAGCTTCTAGTTAACGACAATTTTTCACTTGCTTATAGTATTTTTCTAGAGGTTACTTAAGTGGCATATGAACTTATAGTTTATAGTGTTTCATTTTCTTTTCATTTTTATGCAATAATTAAAATTAAAATTGTCCATTTATGTCGGAATAATTTTTTTTTACTTAATATAACACTTAATTTTTAATTTGAGATAATTTTTTGTGGACCGAAGGAGGTAAGAAAAGGTACATTTTCTTCGGAGTCCTTTTATTTCGTGCTTGTTTATTTTTCATTTTTTCTACATCTCCTTCTTCATTTCTTCATTTGTAAACTTCAGTGGTGCACTCGCAGAGGCACCTACAAACAAAGATTGTGTAGCTTCCAGATCCCTGAGATTCTCCTACTCCGGCGATGGCTCAGCCGCTTGCGAAGAAAGACGATGACCGGGACGACGAAGGTAATTCATTCCTAATTCATTCTTCACCGATTTCCATGCCACTTTTTCTTCTATCCTCTTTCTTATTTCGATCTGCTATTTGCTATACTCGTGTTTGCAATTTTTGTTTCCCGTTGTTGCCACTGCTGGATCACTCTGCCTCGTTTCTAGATCCAATTGTCGATTTCGGTTTCCGATGGGAAATGCTGTAGGGTTCGCGTAGATCATGATACTTGGATTAGATTAGTGCCTTTTCTAATCGTTTAGTCTGATTTGTGTTTGTATTCTTTTTTGGATTGATCTAGCCATGTAATTTGAAATGCAGTTCGTTAATGATAACTCGCAATTACTTGTTTGAACAAGTTTATGGTAATGAGTATCGAGTTGATAGATAGTTTAGATATTTTTATAGCTCATTTCACTCTTTGGTAACAAGTCAGGCTGGTTACTGTTATGAATCCTACATATGTTATGATAACATAATACCCGAATTTGTTGATTAATTCTGATATTTTTGGTTGTTTAACAGCCGATTATTCCCCTTTCTTGGGGATTGAAAAGGGGGCTGTTCTTCAGGAGGCCAGGGTTTTTAATGACCCACAACTCGATGCTAGGAGATGCTCCCAGGTTTCTTTTTATTTATTTATTTTTGATTTTGTTGTCTTATTCGGTCATTGAAAATGTGTGTGCTTGTTAATTTTTTCCAGGTTATCACAAAACTTTTATACCTACTGAATCAGGGAGAGTCATTTACAAAGGTCAAGAGGTTTTCCTTTTCTTTCTTAAAGATCCCAGCTTATTTGTGGATGTACTTTGCAGGGTTGAACTAGTGTCGATATTAATCCTTTTCAGTAATCTGTTATTGCTGCAATTTCATAGGTTGAAGCTACAGAAGTTTTCTTTTCTGTTACCAAGCTTTTCCAGGCTCGAGATCTTGGGTTAAGGAGAATGGTCTACCTGATAATAAAGGAACTTTCCCCGTCTGCAGATGAGGTTACAAAGTCTCATGCAATTTATATTACTTGATCAGATTTGCAAATATGGTCTGTGTATGACATATTAAATTCGGACTGTTCCATCTCTTTTATTTTTTAAAAGGTTATTATCGTCACAAGCTCTCTTATGAAGGACATGAATAGTAAGACTGATATGTATAGGGCAAATGCCATTCGTGTGCTTTGTCGTATCACGGATGGAACTCTCCTTACCCAAATTGAACGGTATTTGAAACAAGCAATTGTAGATAAGAATCCAGTTGTTGCAAGTGCGGCCCTAGTTAGTGGCATTCATCTGCTCCAGGTATTATTAATACCTATTTGTGATTAATTATATTTGTATATTTCATTTGTTTATATTTGCTTTATACCCCCCTTTCAGACAAATCCCGAGATTGTGAAAAGGTGGAGTAATGAGGTTCAGGAAGCTGTTCAATCAAGAGCAGCTCTTGTACAATTTCATGCACTGGCTTTGCTACATCAGGTATACTGCATGTATGGTTTAATTTTCTTGGTGCATTAAAATATATTCTACTGAAAAACCAAAAACTCCATCACCCTTCTAGATCATTTGGAAAATTTGTGCTGCAATATGATTCATGGATATATAGCAAGAACACTTGTTTGTGTGGTCAATTATTTGGTTTATCGTAGTTTTAATTCAGTTTATAAAACCCACCTTGAAGAAGCCAGTCCAACCAGTTGAACTGGCAACTGGCCGTATGGTCGTTTTGAGTGCTTTATTTAGTCAAGAATGCTAATGACTCGGTTCAGTCTGCTTTAACTTGGCTGGTTTTCATGAGAACCTGGAAAATCGGCGACTCAGATTTTAGTTTAGTAAAAATAAAGTGCGGTTTAGAAAAAGTTGGGCCAACACGGGTGTTAATTCTGGTTGTTTCATTAGTACAGCTCAGTAAATGGACGATTGGACATTTATGGGCTGCATTTGGAGTTGGATCAACGTAAAAAGAAAAGCATATGGACGTAAGCTACAAAGAAGTTGTAGAATTTCAACAGAAGTTTTGATGGGATCGAACCCTTGTGTGGAGCTTTCTAAAAATGGGGGCTGCCACCGGATCAGAAGATCATTTTGACATGTGGAGTATATATATATATATATATATATGTATTATATTATATTATAAAGTTAGTATATATCAATTTATGCGGTTGGACCCCATTGGTCTGACTAATGAAACACAGGCCCAATTCCTCGATCGAGTCGATGGCCCATCCGAATTCGATAACATTAGTTAAAATCCTTTGAGTATTTGTGTATGGACTAGTCTTTCATTATTTCGTCTTAAACTCGTTAGATATGAAATACCACTTGTGCTTTCACCCAACAGTATAAGCTTTTGGAATAGTTAGATCATGACTTAATATTAAAGCTTCTATGAATACGTGGTTTAGAGTTCAATCCTTGTCCTCAATCTTTCTAAATAAAAGCTCAATAGAGCACAAGGTAGACTTGCACGCTATCTATGCTTTGAGCCCATATGACTCTTGCATAAGGGGCGTGTTAGATATGAAAACCATTATATGACTTCATCCAACATCTTGAGCTTTTTGAGGTAGTTCATGTCAAAACCTTTCATTGATATACAAGTGAAACAGTTTTTTCTCACTTGTATAAGTGTTTCAAGGATATGACTTTGCCACAATAAAAGAAAGCAAAACTCCTTGTAATACAACTGATTGAGTTGATATTTGATTGGCTGGTTTCTAGTCGATCCTATGATGTTTTGATGTTCGCTGTTACTAAAACGTTTAGCATACTCCTATCTGTACTCTTAGCTCCAACCACAGCTGCAATTTACAACCTCTGTAGTTAATAGCAAATGGCGTAGCGTAGCGGCCGACCCCTAGAGGGCTATTGCGGTGTAGCGGGTAGCGCTACGACCGCTACGCCGAAGTTTAGGCAAACAATATACCGGATTTATACCAGACACATATAAAGGCTAAAAAACATAAGAATACTCAAAAATGAACACATTCATAAGTAATCATCAAAGTTCATTGCTACTAATACTTAGACATAACATAAACCAAAATAGTAAGCAAGTTCTAGCCTCCAAGGCTCAAAATAGCACATCCAAAACATTTAAACAAGAACAAATCAACAAAATAGTAAATAAGTCTTAGCCTCTAAGGCTCAAAATAACACATCTAAAACATTTAAATAGTATCACTAAGTGTTTGCTCATCATCATCCTCATTATCATCATGTGCAATTTGTTCTACAGCCTCTTCTTCCTCTCTAGGGGCTGGCTTCTCATTCTTTGTTGGTGCCTTGTGAGTCTTTCTACCTCACCAACCCCAGCCACATTAGCAGCATCCCCCCAAGTTAGTGTATCATCCTCAAAGACCAAGTCAGAGAGAGAAGAAAAACGGAGAAAAACAGAGAGAGAAGAAGCAGAAAAACAGAGAGAAGAAGAAGAAGCAGAAAAACAGAGAGAGAAGAAGAAGCAGAAAAACAGAGAGAGAAGAAGAAGCAGAGAGGAATAGTTGAAAACCTGTTTGAAGAAGCAGAGAACACCACACGTAGAACGTTCTCTCTGTTCTGCGTTTGAAGAAGCAGAGAACGAGAACACGCAGAACGTTCTCTGTTCTGCGTTTAATCCGTGCGTGAGGAAGAAGAAGTGTGGAGGAAGTTAATATATAAATATAGATTGAAATTAGAGTTATTAACTGATAGGTAAAGTTAATAACTAATAGGTAATAGTGTAAACGGTAAAAAAATTGAGGGCATTACCGTCTTTTCGCGTTTTAAGTAAGGGCAAAATAGAAATTTTCGCTAAAACCCTAATTTTCATCTTCTCCGCTCCAGGATCCGATACGGCCTGCAATCGGACCCGCGAAACGCACCGCTACAGCGCGCCTCCCGCAACCCTAAACTGCTCCGCGCCGGTGGATAGCATGGCGGCGGACCGGCGCGACGCAACGCACCGCCGCTATTGTGGCCGCTACCGCCGCATTTAACTACAGAGTTTACAACTGGCTGCAATTGCATCATTTAGCACAGTGAATAATTTCAAGGCAGAGTGTCTGTTGACATCGTTGTATTGCTGACTTTTGCATACTTTGTGTATGCTTCAATTTCTCGTGGTAAATAAGTAGAAACTTGACTGCATTTATTGTATATGATTGTCTTCTGGATTTACTTTGAACATGATCTCGATGGAAATGCTATCTCTGACCTTAATTTTTATTATTCTTAGTCTTCCTATGACATGGAAATTTGAATTTACTTGCTGAGAATCCTACTTCTATTGGCATATGAAGCAAATAAAGTATAAAGTATAAAGTATAAACAGTTACTGACACATTGTGACTCAACAACATTGCAGATACGGCAGAATGATCGACTAGCTGTTAGCAAGCTGGTCACCAGCTTGACAAGGGGAAATGTCCGCTCTCCTTTAGCTCAATGTCTTTTGATTCGTTATACAAGCCAGGTGTGCTTTCCTTTTAATATACAACTGTTCTGGGATGATATTCATTTGCCGAATCTTTATGTCGCGCAATATCTGCAGGTTATTCGCGAGTCAGGAAGTAATACACAAACAGGAGACCGCCCCTTCTACGATTTTCTTGAGAGTTGCCTTCGTCACAAGTCAGAAATGGTGATTTTTGAAGCTGCTAAGGCAATTACAGAGCTTAATGGTGTAACTAGCCGAGAATTAACTCCAGCAATTACTGTTCTTCAGCTCTTCTTAAGCTCTTCCAAGCCAGTCTTGAGATTTGCTGCTGTCCGCACCTTGAACAAGGTTGACCTTTTTAATCACACAAATTTCAGTAGAAATATTGTTCGTGTCTTATAGAACTTAAGAAAGGAAGTATGACAAACCTCTCCCTTCTGGAGTGCTCATTTTGTTTTTCTGCCTGCTATGATTTTGGGGAAGTTTGTTGATGAAAAACATACCTAAGTATTGTGTTTTAGGCTTTTAGCTAACATTATAAGATTTCCCATGGTTTAACTTGATCATTATTTTTATTTATATTTTTTGAGTGTGGTTTTGAACTTTGCAGGTGGCAATGACACATCCAATGGCAGTCACCAACTGCAACATTGATATGGAAAGTTTAATCTCTGACCAGAACAGAAGCATTGCCACACTAGCTATTACTACCCTTTTGAAAACAGGAAATGAATCAAGTGTGGATCGTCTAATGAAGCAGATCACAAATTTCATGTCTGATATTGCTGATGAGTTCAAAATTGTTGTTGTTGAAGCAATAAGATCATTGTGCTTGAAGTTTCCTTTAAAATATAGATCTTTGTGAGTATCTGTTACATTCTATAGGTTTCTTTTCCCCCAGATGTCACATCTTTGATTTAAATTTTTAATATTTTTCCTTCATAAATGGTCTAAATAAGCGGTTTCTATTCTGTTATTATTTTCAGGATGAATTTCTTGAGTAACATTCTTAGGGAAGAAGGTGGTTTCGATTACAAGAAAGCAATTGTTGATTCAATAGTGATTCTTATTAGAGATATCCCCGATGCTAAGGAAAATGGGTTGCTTCATCTTTGTGAGTTCATTGAAGATTGTGAATTCACTTACTTGTCAACACAGGTGGTAGTTTGGTTTTGTTCTTTGTCGTTTACTGTGTATGCTATTCAAGTTTTACCTTTTGTTAATTTTGTTCCCCTTGTACCTTAGATACTACACTTCCTGGGAGTTGAAGGACCAAAAACATCGGATCCCGGCAAATATATTCGTTATATTTATAACAGAGTACATCTTGAGAATGCAACTGTTAGGGCCAGCGCTGTGAGCACACTGGCCAAATTCGGTGCTTCAGTTGATGCACTAAAGGTGTTACTTACTTGCCTTTGTTTTTTAATTGTTATTTTCTCTAAAAGGTTATTCATTTTATGTGTTATTAGCTTAATTTAAATTCTCGTTATTACTCTTTTCAGCCCAGCATATTTGTTCTGCTAAGGCGATGTCTTTTTGACAGTGATGATGAGGTCAATTTCTATGTCATTTCTTACAGCGCATCTCTATAATTATGTGTTTTTAGAAATCATACAACTTTGTAACTCTGGAAGTGTGTAAAGCTGTTACTTACTTCGAATCATATTTGGATGATTTTGATTTCTTTGCAGGTTCGTGATAGAGCAACACTTTATTTGAACACACTTGGAGGTGATGATGAGACTGATAAAGCAAAGGATTTCCTTTTCGGGACACTTGATATCCCGCTTGTCAACCTGGAGACGAGTTTAAAAAACTATGTAAGTCCTCTATATTGTTCTTTCTTTTAATTAGTTTAAATCTTTTTAGACATATCTCATGTTTAATGCGACTGCAGGAGCCTTCGGAAGAGGCTTTTAACATTAATTCAGTGCCCAAGGAGATCAAGTCTCAACATCTTGCAGAAAAGAAAGCCCCTGGTAAAAAGCCAACTGGTTTGGGTGCTCCTCCTAGTGGCCCCCCATCCACTGTTGATTCATATGAAAGCCTGCTTCAGTCAATTCCCGAGTTTGCAAACTTTGGGAAGCTTTTTAAGGTTTTTTCAGTAAATCTTCTTTCAGAATTCTATAATTGTTTTCCTTCTATATCCAATGTGATTGTATACATTCTGATAATATATTTCTTACCAGTCCTCGGCACCTGTGGAGCTTACTGAAGCAGAGACAGAATATGCAGTTAATGTTGTTAAACACATTTTTGATAGACATGTTGTGTTTCAGTTCAACTGCACAAACACGATACCCGAACAACTATTGGAAGATGTAATGACTAATATAGATACTGCATGATTTCATACTATAACGCAACTCCAGGTCTTCTGTGTAATTTTTTCCCTATTTCAGGTTTTTGTAATCGTGGATGCTTCAGATGCAGAAGAATTTTCCGAGGTGTTCTCCAAGCCCCTCAGATCTCTTCCTTATGATTCACCTGGGCAGACTTTTGCGGCATTTGAGAAGCCCGAGGGATTGCCAACAGCTGGAAAATTTTCTAACATTCTGAAATTCATTGTTAAAGAGGTACATGTTCCCTTTATCCATGCCAAGCTTTGTGGTTTTTCTCTGTCCCAGATCTCCGTGTATGCTCTATATCACGCATGAAGCCTGATTTGTTATTTTACAGTAGGAAATTTGTGCATAGTAAAACCTGTAGTGTAATATTTTTTGAGGAAATTAATTCATTGCATCATAAATTGGATATTTACCAGGTTGACCCAACCTCTGGCGAGGCCGAAGATGATGGCGTTGAAGATGAATACCAGCTTGAGGATCTGGAGGTTGTTGCGGCAGATTACATAATGAAAGTGGGGGTCTCTAATTTCAGGAATGCATGGGAAAGCATGAGCCCTGATTCTGAACGAGTAGATGAATATGGTCTTGGCCCAAGGGAAAGCTTGGCTGAAGCTGTAAATACTGTCATCAATCTTCTTGGCATGCAACCTTGTGAGGTAAGCAATGATGTCAATTGTCACTTAGGTAGACGTTTGTTGTCATGAGACCCATTTTATTAAATTGGTTATCAGTCCTTTGTATTATATATGCTGCAACATATGGTGACATGCTCGTTGGATGCTGCAAGAAGACCAATACAATGTTACTGTCTATCAGGATTCATTTTTCATGCACATTCATTATAGATTCATTTTCCATGACTTATTAGAGAGCATAGCCAAAATTTGGCATTCTCTTCTCATAAACAATTTTTAGGTCTAATATTACTCCAAGGTGCATTTGCAGTTGATGTTGATGCATATAGGGACTTTAATGTCAGCTTAATTCCTTTTGTCATGTTGCCAAACTCAAGCCACAAAGATGCACCCATGAATGCATGTAAAGTGCTGTTGTTTGGACAGAATGCTTTTTGTCAACATGTGCAATAGATGGGCTGAATAGGTGATTTCTTAGAGGGCTTATTAGTTAGACCAGAAATGTAGTTAAAAGGGGAAGGAAGGGCAAGTAGTAGGCATTATGTGGAATATTCAGTTGGGAACCTTTGGGTTTAGGCATAGTTAGAGATTTATCTCTTCTCTGAGGAGCTCTTAACTCTGGGGTTATAGGGATCATTCTCTGTAATAGTTCTTGTTTTCAATCAATCAATATAACATTTTCCGACTTTCTTGATTTCGGGTTCCTATCACACACCTGTTCGACGACAGGTGCACAGATGACCTGAATTAAAAGAGATTCTGAGGCGCTTCAGGAGTAAGATACTTCTTTTCCTATGGCAAAAAGGTTGAGACCAACTGTTGAGCGTTCGATGTTCCCAACACTTGGATGGAAATACATATTTGGTTATAACTTATTAACGGATTTTATTACTTTACTCAGCCTAGTTCCCTTCAAAGATTTGGTAGTTGAGCTTTGTGACATTGCCAAGTCCCTGCCACAATGAGGTTATTGATACAAGTAGAAAAAACTAATGCAAACACAACCTAAATTCAGAGTTTCTTAAGAATAGGAGACTTCTCTTACTTAATGGCTACTAAAACCCAGTCAAGTGTAAGATGATGTCAAATCTGACATCATTTAAAATTTTTGACATTAGTTCTCTAACTCCATTCCACCTAAGAATGTCTTGGAGAAAAGAGTAGCGGGTCTTTTGTCAGTATCTGCCCAATAGTAATTCCATGGTATCTTCTAGGAAAGCTATATCTTTCTCATAATTTGTTTGATTCACTATTTGCAGGGCACAGAGGTAGTACCACCTAATTCAAGGTCACATACATGCTTATTGTCGGGTGTATTCATAGGGAATGTGAAGGTACTCGTGCGGTTGTCTTTTGGACTTGATGGTCCTAAGGATGTTGCAATGAAACTATCGGTCAGATCTGATGATGAAACTGTTAGCGATGCCATCCATGAGATTGTGGCAAGCGGCTAGTTCACTCAAGTCAAGATATGTTGACCCAACTTGTCCCCTCTTGTTGTTAAGATATTAACTTAAAGAGCCACATAGATAGATGTGTGTAAAGGACTGCAAAATTGTACGCTTGGGCTTTAAGTACATGCAATTTATTTGTCACTCACTGCATGCTCATTAGACTAGCAACAATACCCGGAACAGAAGTATGACATCGGGTTTATTAGAGTAAACTTCCATGGTCATGATTATACTTCATTTCTTTGTAGCAAATGTAATATGAATTTTGAGACGTTTCGTTCTCTGTGGATTGGATTTTTGTTAAATAGCAAAAATTTACTCTTATTCGGTAAAAGTCTACTTTCTCTGTATCACGATCAGGATGTACTGGTTCAGTGACGTTGATGTGCTGCCCGTAAAAGCTTCATTCACTGAATTGATCCCGAGAGATTTTGTATACACCCCAAACGTGAGGGAAAAAGATCAGGGTGATTCACAACGATAAGGCATTCAATACATATTACAATTACAAATCATACTATCACTCAACTTATATCTAAGATGTACGTATGAGCTGGGTGCAATCAATGCACCAAGATGATACAAAAAATATCCCAAATCATACCATCACTTAACAACTTATATTTAAGATATACATATAACCTGTGTGTAGGGGTGTTCATGGTTTGACCATATCCAGTTATCCATAACCAATCCAAAACCACATAGAAACCATTTATGATAACTGGATTTGGTAACCAATTTACTCAACCGGTTTTGGCCCCTCAAAACGGTTATAATCGTAACCATTTTCTATAACCGGTTTTAGTTTGTTTGTCCGGTTTTGGGTTTTGTAACCGGTTTTGGCCTATAAATCTAATTTTTAACTTAAAAATCTGGATTTGACCAATAAAATTCAATTTTAAGTTTAGAAATCAAGACTCTCTCTCTCTCTCTCTCTCATAATGTTTTTTTGACGTAAACTCTCTCTCTCATAATATCATTATGATTTGATGCTTTGATGCTTTCAACATACTGTATTTTAAGAATGAATTATTTTCGTTCTATGGCAATCCATGAAAAACCCAAGGTTTTCTTTTGGCCAATCTTAAACCATTTATAAACTACCTTGCTGCAGAGCTATGGCCAATATAATTTGATATTCCTTCAAAATTAATGAGATGATTTTCTTTATTACTGTATATACACAGTGATCGTTACTTCACCGTGGAATTTACTGCATTACTGGATTTGCAAAACAACGGTCTGTATGACGAGGCAAACTTATATTGGGTGCTAGCATATCTTGTAGATGTTTACTTATTGCTAATACAAAATAAATGAAGGTATGTCATGAAAGGTGCTGAATTGGTTGACAAAAGTGCCATTACTGGTGAGAAGTGAAAACACAGAAGAGAGAATGTGTATCTTTTGCAATGTGAGCGTGTGTGTGAGAGGGGCCGGGGGAACTTGTGACTTTCGATAGGATACGGATATCTATGGATATCCAACGGACATCCATCACATAACCGGATAAAAATCATAATTATTTTTGAAAAAATTGAAATAACCGATTATAAAAATTATCATAAATATCTGGATTTAATCAACCGAATATGAATATGGATGTGGTTTAATTATATAACTAGTTATTTTGTGCACTCCTTACCTGTGTGCAATCAATGCACCAAGATGATACAAAAAAATATACATAGTATTCACCAATTCTAAGCTAACTAAAGTTGAAGCGAATCTTGGATGTGGTAAAAACTCTGTTGGGAGAAAAGAACCACACAGACCGGCAAAATTGGGTACTCGAGGCCAACCAGGTTCCCCGACTATAAATTAGTCATCGACAAAATCGGTGGATACATCACACCAATAACACGGTAACTAAAAAAATTCCAAAGCAAACTTACCCGTATTACTCAATAACACGGTTTTACATGACAAAAAATAGCACTTGTGGCCATCACATATTTAACTTCTGTGACAGGGTAAATGTAGGAATTTACTATTTACTATTTACCTAAAAATGTACTAGTGTTTAGTACTTGTTGCATTTCTCATTTTAGTACTAGTGTGTAGTACACTTTCTAGAAGTTGTACTAGCAATGGAATATTCCCTCAATGATTGTATTCTCATGTGGCTATATAACCACTCAATCATTAATGAAAGATATCAATCAATCATTACACAATTAAATCTTCTATCTTACCTTCTCTCATTTCAATGATAATATTTATCCTAGATTTATCTTAGATTCATCTTCTTCGAGCACCATTCCACCATTGGAGCTCCTAGAATGAGTCCATGACTGTTCCGGTTTATCCCTTGCAGTCGGAACCGTCACAATTGGTATCAAAGCATCGACCTGGTACTTGCCTTCCCATGGCTCCGAAAAGAATATTGAGAATTATGAGTTTTGAAGAAGTGGATGAGAAAGAAGCTGAGAAAGGGTTTATGTTTAGTTTGTGACGAACCATCTACGCCGGATCACAAACATAACTACGTGTTGCAGTGGGAGGAAGAGGAGATCAAAGATAAGGGCGTAGTGCTTCCTCTCAGCCTTTCTGCAACCACAACAACCGCTCCATCCCAAACTCCACTCGCTAGCGATGCTTCAGCAGATCCGCTCTATCTTCTAGAGAAAAACGATGAAGCTCAGTTAGTTGAAGAGGACGTCGATGAAACTCAGTTAGTTGAAGAGGACGTCCGTCGATCTCCTAAGGGTGCTCAACGAACCCCAACTTCAACTCAGAATTACAATCTAAAAGGAAGTTCAGAAGCTGATTTCAGCAGGTTTGCTTGGTCTTACGTCGAGAATCAAGAAGATGAAGGTGGTGGAGACGCAAAGAAATTGCAAGGTGAAGATAATATCGCTGTAGATCCAGTTCCCGAAATCAAAACGGAAACGGAGCATCAAGAGCTGTTGGATAGCGACGGTGATGATCTGGTTCCTATGATTGTTCCTGTACCGACTTGTTGCCTCATTCCTCTCCTTTACTTCGAGGTTCCAAGGTTCTCACCCCATCAATGGAGCGATGGTTCCTACTTTTGAATTTATTAACCCTTTGATGATTTTTTTCTTTCAGGTGGCAAACAGAAATGAGGGTGGTGCAATTTGCAGAGTCCAATTCTCTGATACTGGCCCAGCCCAATGATTTGCAGCCAAACAATCTTGTTTGGTGGATCTTGCGCGCCCGGACCCGGCTGTGTTGGATACGCACGCGGGTTGTCCCTGACCCGAAGTATATATGTTTGTTTCTTACTCTCTGCTCTTCAGAAAATCAAGAAACACTGTTTCCTTTCTTGATTTTTCGTTCTTCTTCTTCTCTGCTCTCTCTCTCTCTCTGGAGCCCTAGAACAGTGTAGCTCTTATCACCACCGTGTGATGATTGAAGCAGCACAGCTCTCTGGTTTGATGCTGATGATGATCTAGCAACGATGATGATGTAAACCTCTGAGATTTACACTGAGTTGGCACGATCTGAAGCTACGGTGAACTCTTCTCACTTCGCGATGAACTGAAAACCCTAAGTTTTCCAGAAACGCTTGATCTGTTTGATCAAGCTCTTGATCCACCTTCCTTAAGGTAGATTTGCTTCTTCTCTCACACTTTCTTTGATTTTCTCTTTGATTTATGTGCTGAGAACGAAACCCTAATTTTTCTGTTTTGCTTTTCAGGTACAGGTTGCACAGTTAGGGTTCCAAACACCTCAATCAGGTATAAATCACAACTCTTCTTATGATTTACCTTGATCTCTTGGTTTGTTTCGCAAAACCCTAATGTTCTTGTAACTGTTATTCTGCAAAACTTCTTCTGCTGTGTTCTTGGAGTGAACACCCTTCTGTATTCACCAGAAACCTCTCTTAGGCTTCTCAGAACAGGTACAGCTCTTCTCTATTCACTTTTCCTTTGATCTTTTACTTTGTTCAGTCACTGAACATTACCCTAATCTGTTCTTTTCTGTTTATGCAAGGTACAATCTCTCACTGCAACTCACATACACTCAGAAACATAGAGAAAGAAAAACGTACAAAGGAGGCAGAAGAAAATAGAATAGAACTGTAAAGATTTTATTGATTGTGTATGAAATTACAACTGTACAAAATGTATGATTCAGTATTCCTTATATACACACTGTAGGCACCAGAATGTGGACATGTTAGTTGGAAAACTGTTAGGTAGAGCTAACGGTTTCTAACTAAATAAACCACTAGGATAGGGTCACAACAAACTTTTGTAACAAACTTCAACTAACTGATTTCTTTGAAAAACTGTTATTATTTTTTCTGTTGTAAATTAGTTGAAGTAGTTAGGCTGTTTGACTGCTGGTGTTAACTGCCTTCTGTTTCTGTTTTATAAGGCAGTTAGCAAAATCCTAGGTTGTTGATTTGTTTGGATTACACCAAACTCAACATTCTCCCTTAAGCCAAACTAATACAACATAGGTGAGTACAAGAAACAAAAAACATTACAGGACCTAAACTTAGGAGAGCAACCTAATCAGGACAAGCCCCTGTGTTAGCCTTAGAACCAAAATACTCAGAACATGCCTCTGAGCTTGACATTAAAAAATTGCCCTTTAAAGTTTAAAGGCAACTACTCCTAAATCTCTCCTTAGTTTAGAAAACTGCTCACCTTTTAGTGGCTTAGTAACAATGTCAGCCAATTGTTCCTTTGTAGGACAATAGTCTAGGCATAGTTTACCATTAAACACTTGAGACCTTAGATAATGAAATCTAGTTTCTATGTGCTTAGTGCGCCCATGGCCAATAGGATTCTTAGCCAAGTTAAGGGCAGATTTGTTGTCCACCAGTAGCTTAGGAACCCGAGTTAGGGTAACTCCAAGTTCACCAAGTAAGGTTTCCAACCAAGCAGATTGAGTGGCAGTACTGCATGCTGCCACATACTCAGCTTCACATGTAGACAAAGCAACAATGCTTTGCTTTTTGGAGCTCCAGCATATTGGGGCCCCTTGAAACTTGAAAAAATAACCAGAAGTGCTTCTTCTGTCTAGCTGGTCACCACACCAGTCAGAATCAGAATATCCAATAAGCTCAAATCCTTTAGAACCTTTCTTAGGAAAAAACACTCCAAAGTTTGTGGTGCCTTGTATATACCTTAGTATACGTTTAGCTGCATTTAGGTGGATTTGCAGGGGTTCATTCATGAACCTGCTCACCATGCCAGTGGCATAGAGGATATCAGGCCTTGTATGGCACAGATATCTCAAAGAGCCAATGATTTGCCTATAGAGAGTAGGATCAACCTTGTTTCCTTTCTCACCCTCCTTCTTAGCTAGTATTCCTTCAGCTGGATTGAGTGCCACATTGCATTCATCCATCTTGAATCTGGCCAGAATTCCTTTAGCATATTTTTTCTGATGTAGAACTATCCCTTCAGGTTTCCATAAGAATTCAAGGCCCAAAAAGTAGGTTAGCTGCCCCAAATTGGTCATTTCAAATTCTGCTTCCATAGCTGATTTGAACTTCTCTATTTCAGCAACTTTACTACCTGTCACCAATAGATCATCCACATACAAACATATTAGTAACATATCTGAATCTAGGGTTCCTTTGACATAGACACCAAACTCAGTGGTGCATTTTTGAACCCATTGTTTACAAAAAATGTGTCAATTCGTTTATTCCAGGCCCTAGGGGCATGTTTTAAACTGTATAGGGCTTTATGGAGTTTACACACCAAGTCCTCCTTGCCTTTAATTTCAAAACCAGGAGGTTGAGAAATAAAAACAAGTTCCTCTAGAGGACCATTCAGAAATGCAGACTTAACATCTAAATGATGTAAGTCCCATCCCCTACTACAAGCTAAAGCAGTGACCATTCTAATAGTCTCATGCCTAGCTACAGGTGAGAAAACCTCCTCAAAGTCTATACCAGGCTTCTGTTGGAACCCTCTAGCAACAAGTCTAGCTTTATGCTTAACTATGTTGCCATTGGGATCCAATTTCAGCTTGAAAACCCATTTGACAGAAATGGCCTTTTTATCCTTAGGTAAGACAGATAGTGTCCAAGTCTTATTCTTTTCTATAGAATTCAACTCTTCAACCATTGCCTTTTTCCAATTAGGATCCTTTAGAGCTTCTCTAAAGTCCACAGGCTCTACATCAACTAGCATAGCCTGGTGGATGAGGTTACCAGTCTCATCCACCTCATCATCATTAAACATTTCATAGTCTGCTAAGTTTCTAGGAGGCTGCCTTTGCTTATGACCCCTAGGAATTTCTTCCACATTAGGTACAATAGGTTCTGCATCACTCTTAGACCTGTCATCCTCCCTTACTGGAGAATTTGGAACTGTCTCATTGTCTATAGGCTCATCTTCCTCAGAAACATCACCCACAGGTGTAGTTTCCACAGAGATTTCATCATTCATAATGCCACTTTCTGCTGAACCATTCTGTTCAACACTGTCCCAGCACCATTGCTTGTCTTCTAGGATCACCACATCCCTAGACACTTCAATTTTATTATTGGTAGGATTAAGTAGCCTATAAGCACCAGTAGGATGGTATCCCACTAGGATTAGAGGTTTACTTTTATCCTCCAACTTAGTCCTTCTACTATCAGGTATATGACTATACACAATAGAGCCAAACACCCTTAAGTGAGAAACATTTGGAGTATCACCACTCCAAACACATTCAGGAACTTTTCCACTTAGGCCATTTGTAGGACACCTGTTTAGTATATAAACAGAGGTAGTCACTGCCTCTGCCCATAACCAATTAGGTAGACCCTTAGCCTTAATCATACTTCTGGCCATGTCCAGAATTGTTCTATTTCTTCTCTCAGCCATACCATTATGCTGAGGAGTGTAAGGTGAAGTTACCTCATGCACAACACCATGAGTAGTGCAGTACTCCTCAAATTCTTTTGAGGTGTACTCACCACCCCCATCAGTTCTCAATACCTTGACCTTTTTGCCACATTGAGTTTCAGCCATTGTTTTAAACCTTTTAAACACACTTAAAGCTTCTCCTTTAGTTTTCAACAAGTACAGCCATATTTTTCTAGAAAATTCATCCACAATAGTCATGAAATACTTGTTGCCCCCCATAGAGGGTGTTTCAAAAGGTTCACAAAGATCTGAATATATAACATGCAAAAGATCCTTAGAATTATGTCTCATCTTAGTTTTAAAGCTCTTCCTAGGTTGTTTACCCATTAAACAACTAGTACAAGCCTCCTTACTAAGATTAAGCTTAGGTAGACCTATTACCAACCCTTTAGTACTTAGGTCACTTAGGCTTTTAGTGTTCAAGTGCCCATACCTTTTGTGCCACAGTATACATTCAACATCAGCAGTGGCACTGAGACACTCAATTTCAGTTACACTTATGCTGGTTTTGAAGGTTCTGTTGGAAGCAAGAGGTGTGGTCAGAATGAGCTTCTCATTAGCATCAAATAATTTTAATTTTAATTTTTTCATTAAAACTGAAAATCCTTTTTCAACAAGTTGTCCTAAGCTAATGAGATTACAGCTGATTCCTGGCACATAGAACACACCCTTTATAGTAATTACTTGACCATTTTCTTTAGTGAATTGTATGTCCCCTACCCCTTCAGATACTATTGATTGGTTAGAAGCACATCTTATAGTAGTCCTTTTACTTGAATCAAAGTTAACTAACCACCCTTTATTACCTGTCATGTGATTAGAGCAACCAGAATCTAAATACCAGGTTTCAGTGATGGTCTTTCCATCACTGGTAGTAACTACTAGTACAACACAGTCCTCACTAAGAGTTAGATCAAGTTTAGTCATGACAGAGTCTTCCTTAGGCTCTATCTCAGTAGCTTTATTAGTGACATAGTCACTACTTGACTCCGTTTCTTCAGAAAACATAGAAAACACATGTTCATTATCTGAATCTGAATCTTGTTTTGCTATGTTAGCTTCATTCACATTAGATTTAGACTTAGGTTTAGTTGGACATTCATTTGCATAATGGCCATATTTATCACATCTATAGCATTGTACATTGGATTTGTCCTTTTTCTTAGAGTTGTCACTAGACTTAGAGTTCTCAGCATTTCCCACAAAATTCCCAGATTTAGGTTTAGACCCCTTACCTTTACCTTGCTGGTTGTTTTTGTTAGAATTGCCCTTACCTCCTTTCTTTTTGGACTTCCCTTTAATGAAGAAAGTCGTGTCATCATCACTGTCATCATTCATTAGATTCAATCTAATTTCCTTAGCCTCCAATCTACTTTGAAGCTGTTCCACCTTTAGATCTTCTATACTTATAGTGTCTTCTAGACTGTTAACACAGACATAGAAGCGTTTAGTTAGAGATCTTAGGATTTTTCTACAGATTTCTTCATCTGTAAGACTGTGTCCATTTAGATTCATAGCATTAGTAATCTTTTTCACACGGCCACGGTATGTAACAACATCCTCATCACTCTTCATCTTAAGAGCTTCATACTGGGCTCTAAGGGCTTGCAACTTTTCCTTTTTTGCCTCAATTGCCCCATTATAGTAGGAATCAAGAGTGTCCCAAGCACTCATGGCACTCTCAACTCCCCTAACTCTATCAAAATTACTGTCATCTAATCCTATATGAATTAGATGTAATGCTTTCCAATCTTTCTGGATTTCTTCTTCATATTTTGCATTATCCTCTGCAGTAGTAGGGGCTGTTGGTGGTGTCACACCATCTCTAACAACTTTTAACACTCCCTGGCAGCCAAAGACTGCTCTCATTTGGTGGCACCATCTATCCCAATTCTTCCCATTGAGGATGGGAACCTGAGCCCCAAAGCTAGGGTGTGATTGCATATCTTTAGACATTTCAAACTGCAACACAGACAACACTTCACACACAGTTGTCATACCCCAATTTTGTCCGGCTTAGGTCCAAACCCTAATTTTCCACACAAAAATAAATTATGCATTGCATTTTGGGTCCTAGAAACCGCTCCAAAGTTTTTGAAATCATTTTTAGGGTTAGAATGCACTTTTTGGAGAAATTAGGGTTTTAGGGTCAAAAAGGGCATTTTGGTCATTTCTCACAAAAGGACTCATAAAAATAATTTTGCATGAAAATATCTTTTTAGAGTACAGGACTGGAATCAAAAAGCAGGAAGCATTAAAGTGGAGCAGTTTGGAGAAGAAGCCACCTTTGAAGATGAAGACCTAAATTGTTTATAAGCTTTCTTTAGGACACTGTGTAAGGTCCTATCACTGAAGGTCTATGACTTTTAGTAGCTGAGAGATGAGTGTTTCAAAACATGCATGGTGCATCAAAATAGTTTTGAAAAATATTTCTAAAAATATTTTGGTTGAAGGCTTGAAATTAAAATCCTATATTTTTACAAAGATAATAGATTATGGTAATAGATTATGTGCCTGAATGTTTTCAGAGCACATAATCGATTACTCTCCTATTTTTACTAAAACAAATAATCGATTGTTTCCTTATTTACAACAATAAATCGATTATCCTAATCAATTAGGAAGCAAATAATCGATTAGCCTTCATTTGCACATCACACATAATCGATTATGAAGCAAATGGAAGTTTCCTTATTTATCACATAATCGATTATCATCACTTTCAACTAAGCCTCATAATCGATTATCAAGCCATCTTGTGAATTCCTTGACAACAATAATCGATTACATGCTCAATATAACTATATGTCATAATCGATTATCAAGCTATTCAAGGTTTCCATATTTATCAAATAAATCGATTACTCCCTTCTTGTAACTAAGCATATAATCGATTACCACCTTTTTAGGAAGGTTGATAATCGATTATACACTTGTTTTTCCTTCACACATAATCGATTATCATGCTACTCCAAGGTTTCCTTTTCCATCAAATAATCGATTATGTCATGTTAAACAAATGAAGGCCTTAATCGATTATGTATTGCATTAAATGGTTTTCAAAAAGCAATTTTCTCCTACGCCTATAAATAGGCAAGAGTGTTTCACACACCAAAAACCAGAATTTCACAACTCCTCTCTGGCTTCTCAGATACAGATTTTCACGAGATCAGAGAAAAAACCCATTTTTCTCGAAATCTCTCACATTTTAAAAAAACTCTTCTACGCTTTATTTTTTCGCTCTATTCGTTCCGTTGGTCCGTCTGAGCTGATCTTCTGCAAGAGTTAGTTGGAGTTGCGTTCTTCAAGTGGTAGTATCTGCCTTCATCAGAGGTATTTCTGTCTTTATATTTGTTAATATTTAATCATTGTGATCCATGCCAAAATTGCCCTATGTGATTTAACTTAGTTATAGTGTCATTGTTGATGATGAACCACATGATTCCCACTTATGCCTAGTGCATCATGTTCTGAGTGGTGAAGATGGTCTCAGATGATTCAACCCTTTTAGTTTATATGATGATTGGCAATGTGATTCACACTTGTGCACTTGTGCACTTAATCTTAAGTGTGAGGATTGACCAAAGTGATTCAACATTCTTTGATACGTTGGTCGCTAAATAATTTGCTTGCCTATGCTGGCCAATGATCATGATTGAGGCAACTCTCTTGCTTAAGCTTACAGTGTCATCGTCTACTCTCATATAGAATATCATCAATACTTAGATAGGTCCATTCCTTACATTGCATCTTCCACTAGATGTGCATTTAGATTCCCTTGCGTTTTGTAGAAATATTTGAGTATGGTTCTCGCCTAGCATCTTCCACTAGATGTGCATTTAGGTTCAATCTCGCCTACTCTTGTATTTTGCTTAATGCCCAATTCAAGCTCCTTCCTTGCCTATCTATGTGTTGTGATCTAATATGTGTAGTTTAGGCTTGATTTTTGTTTGCGAATTCAAATATTGTTGCTTAATGATTTGATTCCACTGATTGTGTTATGCTTGAATCCACCAATTCTTTCTTACATTCATTGTTTTCATTTCTAAACGGCCGGGCACAAAAACGGTTACTAGTGGCAATCCATCGCAACCTTTGTTGGTTTGATTGTCATGAAAGCCTCAATTTCAAAAAAAGTTTCAAAAAGATTTTCATTTTTAAGGCTCGTTAGAACTACGTCGCTTTGATTCCCATTTGGGATACGTAGGAGTGAGTCACGTTCTCGTCAAGCGCAACAAATAAAAATCCTTTTCGCAACCATAAACAAATCATTTTCATGAAACAAATAAAAAAGAATCATTTTCAAACCCATTGTTGCCAGTAGCTCATCAGAGCCTTTGTTCGTTTAGCTATTAGTGGCAATGTCCTTTTCTCATAAGAATAATAAACGATGATCCATCATAACCTTTGTTAGTTTGATCATCGTGCAATCAATCACTTTCAAAGACCACTTTCAAAAGAACAAATAAAAACGGGTTGCTACTAATAGTCAATCGGAACCTTTGTTCGTCTGACTAGTGGTATTGACCCTCATTTTCTAGAGTATTTAGCGGTGATTACCCATAACCTTGGTTAGGTTAATCATTCACTAAATGCTCGTCCTATTTCGAAAACTCACTAAAAAAGATAAAAAACAAAAACTTTTCAAAAAGACAAAGAAGAACTACGGAGCTTTGAGTTCTCCATCGCACCGGGAGATACGTAGGAGCGGGCCTTGTCCCGTCAAGCGTTTTTTTCTAAAAAACCATGTTTCCCCTTTTTCATAATAAATAAAGATTTTTATTAAGAGTTTTTCAATAAGAAGTAGAGAGGCAAAATCAAGTATTTTCAAGTCAACACACTAAAATCACACATTTAATTAAAGGTTCCCTCTCAGTAGAGAGGACGTGTGGGGTGCTAACACATTCCCCGCGCGTAACCGACCCCGGAACCCTATTCTCTAGTTTCGCAAGACCAATCGCTTTCCAAAAAAGGTTTTCCTAATATTTTCCTTAATAAATATTGGTGGCGGCTTCATTGTCTTAGGAAAAGTTGTGAACGAGGAAGGTTCTCCCTCGGGGACTTTTTCGGGCGCAACAACAGTTAGTAATACCCACACACACAGTCACTGTGTATGTGTAAAACAGAGAGAAAGATTTTAAAGAAACTTAAAGAAAAAAAACAGAGATTAAGAGAGTTTAGAAACAGGCCCTGATTGCAAACTAGCTCAATGATACCATTTTGAATTTATTAACCCTTTGATGATTTTTTTTTCTTTCAGGTGGCAAACAGAAATGAGGGTGGTGCAATTTGCAGAGTCCAATTCTCTGAAACTGGCCCAGCCCAATGATTTGCAGCCAAACAATCTTGTTTGGTGGATCTTGCGCGCCCGGACCCGGCTGTGTTGGATACGCACGCAGGTTGTCCCTGACCCGAAGTATATATGTTTGTTTCTTACTCTCTCCTCTTCAGAAAATCAAGAAACACTGTTTCCTTTCTTGATTTTTTGTTCTTCTTCTTCTCTGCTCTCTCTCTCTGGAGCCCTAGAACAGTGTAGCTCTTATCACCACCGTGTGATGATTGAAGCAGCACAGCTCTCTGGTTTGATGCTGATGATGATCTAGCAACGATGATGATGTAAAACTCTGAGATTTACACTGAGTTGGCACGATCTGAAGCTACGGTGAACTCTTCTCACTTCGCGATGAACTGAAAACCCTAAGTTTTCCAGAAACGCTTGATCTGTTTGATCAAGCTCTTGATCCACCTTCCTTAAGGTAGATTTGCTTCTTCTCTCACACTTTCTTTGATTTTCTCTTTGATTTATGTGCTGAGAACGAAACCCTAATTTTTCTGTTTTGCTTTTCAGGTACAGGTTGCACAGTTAGGGTTCCAAACACCTCAATCAGGTATAAATCACAACTCTTCTTATGATTTACCTTGATCTCTTGGTTTGTTTCGCAAAACCCTAATGTTCTTGTAACTGTTATTCTGCAAAACTTCTTCTGCTGTGTTCTTGGAGTGAACACCCTTCTGTATTCACCAGAAACCTCTCTTAGGCTTCTCAGAACAGGTACAGCTCTTCTCTATTCACTTTTCCTTTGATCTTTTACTTTGTTCAGTCACTGAACATTACCCTAATCTGTTCTTTTCTGTTTATGCAAGGTACAATCTCTCACTGCAACTCACATACACTCAGAAACATAGAGAAAGAAAAACGTACAAAGGAGGCAGAAGAAAATAGAATAGAACTGTAAAGATTTTATTGATTGTGTATGAAATTACAACTGTACAAAATGTATGATTCAGTATTCCTTATATACACACTGTAGGCACCAGAATGTGGACATGTTAGTTGGAAAACTGTTAGGTAGAGCTAACGGTTTCTAACTAAATAAACCACTAGGATAGGGTCACAACAAACTTTTGTAACAAACTTCAACTAACCGATTTCTTTGAAAAACTGTTATTATTTTTTCTGTTGTAAATTAGTTGAAGTAGTTAGGCTGTTTGACTGCTGGTGTTAACCGCCTTCTGTTTCTGTTTTATAAGGCAGGTAGCAAAATCCTAGGTTGTTGATTTGTTTGGATTACACCAAACTCAACACCTACTTTGATTTGTGATTCGATTGTTACTTGAATTTCTGCAAATCAGTTGTCATTCCCCCAAGCCTCAGTGCTGAGAACTACCCACGATTTCTTCCGCCATCGAAACCGTCGGATAGGATGACTGTTCCGACACCGTCACACAACCTGGTTCAAGTCACCACGGTGCCGTCATTATCACCAAGGTTTTCTCTACCGCCGGAACCGCCCGATAGGATCGCCGCTTTGACTACGTCGCACAATATGTTTCTTTTGCATACCATTTCAGAGCGTTTCACAACAACTCAGCACCCAGGTACTTCTTCTTATATGCTAATCCCAACTACCCACCAACTGTTAGCTCAAAGTCCCAATAGGTTTGTGGCTGTTTGGAATGTTATCATTACTCAGGGTACGAGCTTGAAAATGTCACTACTATTTTATTTAAAGACATGTCCATGTGGAGTAGTGTGCTTGTGGATAATGTCAATTTGTGTAGTAGTGCTCTTGATACTCACACCCACTCTCGGTTAAGATCAGCAATCGTTTATGCCTTATGCAATTCAAATTCCTTGTCATCAACCTTTGAGGATACTCAGGTTAATATTAAGTTGTTTGAGCAAATCGATGGAATTAAATCATTTGACAGTCACATTCTAGACAATCTCCTGGCCTCATCTGGTCCATCAAATGTTGTTTTAGAATTTATACAGAACATCATTGTTTCACAGTGTTGGAAGGCCCATTTTACTGTAACAATACCTATTGATGGTCATATTAGAGGAATAAAATTGGGCCTGGTAACTGGAAACACTTATACTGAATTCTCATATCAGTTGGGTGTTGGTTTTGTTAATGGTATAACAACAAAAATAGGAGTTGACTATGGTAAAAGTTTGAGTGAAGTTGGTCTTGCAATGGTCTTCTTAAATTGTAGAGATGGAGATTACTTTCAAAGGGTTGTTATTGCCCTCATTTACCTTCCTCAAGGTTGGTATGCAGAATTCTATATGCTCTATACTTCATATTTGCTAGTTGATTGGGTCTCTAAAAATTTGGAATTTATGTATTGGATTTGGTCCACTCTTGAGCATAGCCAATTTCATGGTTTAGACTCCTGGTTGACAAATGATTGTTGGGTGTGTATTTTTAAAATTTGGTTTACTTCATGTTGTGCTGTTAGTGTGAATCAACCAAGTGAGTTGCAGGAGTTTGGTACTGATGTAGGATTGTTTGAGGATAAGAAAGCTAGAGGTGAGTATTTGGCTTCTAATTTTGATTGCAAGAATATTGGGCATGGTAATTGCATCTTCACTAGCATGTTGATCGAACTTGGCATGCACTTAGTTGTTCTTCATTGCCGTAAACATTCACTCATTGAAATGAATATTAATGAAACTGGTTCTGATGAAAAAGCTTCTAATCAAGGTGTTACAGATTTATTTGCTAGTTCAAGGCATGGTAGAACTCTAATGAGTAGTGAAACAATAGTGATCATGGGA
The DNA here is from genome assembly GCA_039519185.1 of Astragalus membranaceus. Classification (NCBI taxonomy): domain Eukaryota; kingdom Viridiplantae; phylum Streptophyta; class Magnoliopsida; order Fabales; family Fabaceae; genus Astragalus; species Astragalus membranaceus. Next base: position 104,805,010 of record CM076850.1, on the reverse strand, counting down.
TTCAAGTTTATTCCTACAGTTTGTGACAATGAAGTTGTCCTCATGAATAAACAAGAGTTTGTTCTTTTGATTGGTCCTTTATGGAGAGGAAGAAAATTAGAATTGCAACAGTGGGTGAACTCTGATCATTTGGCTGAAGACAGGTTTAGTTTAAACCAAGATCAAGGTGCATTGTTTTTGGTTGCCAAGTTATGTGTTTCTCTTATTGATGCCACTATAGATAAAGAAGGTGTTGCTGATAGTGTGTGGCAGGAGCTGAACTTCCAACTTGTTCCCCAGAATCATGAAGATGACTTCCTCATCGTGATTACCTTTGAATGTCAAAATTGCTATGTGGTGGCTTTGTTTCACAGAAAGATGATCGATCGGGGTCGCATTCATGTTCCTCTATTAGATATATAGCTTGGTAGTTATTGTTAGTTTGTTTTCGTTGTTTTCTAGTGTTATGTGCCTCAACACATTAAGAGAGAAAAGATTAAGAGACTCTAATATTCATCAAAATGAAATTGATACAAAAGGTGATTGATTACAATGAGAGTTTGACCTTATATATATATAGATCCAATCTCACCTAACTAATATGTAACAAACTAGTAACTATAAAACTAACTCTAACCGAATTACCTAACAAACTAACAATAACTACCAAGCTATATATCTAATAGTCCCCCGCAAGCTAGAAGTTATTCACAACACTTCTAGCTTGACATGAACAATAGAAAAATACATCAAGACAAAAGAAAATTACATCAAAACAACCAACAAACCAATGAAGACACAACAGAAGCCAAAGAAACAAGCCATGAAGGCAACAAAGAGAACAATCTTGTCTGCCACTAGCAAAGTGAAATCCACGGCAACATGCTAATGCTTTCTTGAATTGCTTGGTCAGCATAGAGAAAAAAATTGTGTAATTGTGCACTGTAGGCCAAAACTCTCCTCTAGTCTGGTACTTTGGCACGTAAACATATAACAGCTGGTTGCGGAAAATGATGTATCCCAGACAAAAGTAGACCAAGAGAAATGGTAGTATCAGAGGAGCAAGGATGAAGTATATTACACCAAGAAGATCAAAGAAAAGAATCTTGGGAATTTCACAGTGGTAAGGAATTGATGGTGCTTCAAAATCACTTTCTCCACCAAAAATTCTTTTTACATAATTGTAAAAAAGTGGAAACAGTTGAAAAAAAGTTCTGATGCTATATAAGTCCATCCAAATGTCACAACATATGCCATAAAGAACCAACACAAATGGCAAAAAACCAAAATCGACTCAATCGAAAATCAAATCGGAACTCCGCTTCAGATCACAGTCATTGGAAATCAAAATGAAAGGAGGACAATGAAGCGAAATCGCAAAACTGATGTGCAAGAATCGCAAACGGAAAAGATGATTACCGATACAAGAATGACAAACAATTTGTGTCAAACGAATTAGAAATGGAACAAACGAAAGCAAGTTGCACAAACAGAAACTCTCAAAGAAGCGAGAGGAAGGAGAAAAACGGTCAAGAATTAAAGAGATTTTGAACATGAATTGAAGAGCAAAACCTAAGACCGTAACAAAAATAGGAGGAGTTTCGAACAAGAATTGAAGAACGAAACTGAGATGAAATCGGAATCAAGAACGATTCACAGAGAGGAAAGCAAAATGCATGTGAAATCGAAAATGCAAACGCAATGGAGAATCACAAACTCAGAAATTGCAAAACACAAAAGAGCAATCAAGGAAAATTGCGATATGAAGATACGAAAGTCGCAAATGAGGAATCACAAATGCAAAGAATCACATATTAGACAAGAACATAGAAAAGATTAGAGAGACACCGAGAAGAAGAAAGAATGAAAGTAAAAATTGTGTCAAACGAAAACAAACCTGTTACAAACAGTAGGGACACTCAGGAGGTCAAGTTAGAGAAGGGCATTCAGGTTCTGAAAATTTTCAAGGAGCATTCATGCAAAACATGCATCCTGGATGATTTTGAGTTTTATGAGGTTCGTGAAAAGACGATTAAGGAAAGAAAACCTAACAAACTAACAATAACTACCAAGCTATATATCTAATATCCTCCAAGACTCAAATGGAAGATTTTACCTCCAAAACACGGTACTTGAAAATATTCATCCTTGAGGACAAGGATGTTTGAAAGGGGGGAGTATTGTGACAGGGTAAATGTAGGAATTTACTATTTACTATTTGCCTAAAAATGTACTAGTGTTTAGTACTTGTTGTATTTCTCATTTTAGTACTCGTGTGTAGTACACTTTCTAGAAGTTGTACTAGCAATGGAATATTCCCTCAATGATTGTATTCTCATGTGGCTATATAACCACCCAATCATTAATGAAAGATATCAATCAATCATTACACAATTAAATCTTCTATCTTACCTTCTCTCATTTCAATGATAATATCTATCTTAGATTTATCTTAGATTCATCTTCTTCGAGCACCATTGCACCATTGGAGCTCCTAAAATGAGTCCATGACTGTTCCGCTATCCCTTGCAGTCGGAATCGTCAGAACTTCCATCAAGACCATCAATTTCAATATTGACGAAAAATATCAGTGATTATTTCTTTTTTAAGTAACGTGTATAATACTATGACAAAGCAAATTGCAACAGCTGATTCTCGCAGAAATGTAGGTAAAATCAAAATTGTCGTTTATCTTACTGAAATTATAACGATTAAAAACAGTATGACAAATAGGATTTTATACTGTTGCAGACACTATTTTTGCACTTTGAGTCAGCTCCACTTGTCACTCACTCCATTCTTCACTATACATCTTGATGTAGGTATTTTAACTTATATCATTGCCATTGTTAAAAAAGAATTGGTATAGTTTGTGACTGAGTCTGAGGAGAACACGAAAATAAATAGTCCTTCAATTCAATTCAACATATAGTTACCAACGCGGTTAGTAGAATGTAAAAGTACTAGATACACAAGTGGATAAACAAACCACAGCCCTAATTCCAAGGCTAGAAGGTTAACCTTTGCATTCCATGCAATTTGTCTTCAATTCACTACAAGGACTACTACAATGACCTGCTTAGGTTGTCGTTTTAGTGGTCCAAACAAGGGTGGTGAATTCAGGTTCTCCTATGCCCTCCAAATGCCCATATCTGCAAGATGCAAAGTAGTTTTGTTATGAGTACGGAGGTTACTGCAGAGAGAGTGAATAATAGGACAAATACAGCTGAGAATGAAGGACACGTGGAGCTCATCAGGAGGAGCACAAGAGAGAGAAAGGCAAACAGAAAATATGATGAGTTTGTTGCATAAAATTGAGGGCTAGCTCACACAATTGGCATGAATTGAGAAGGAATATTCTTACTTTTCCTCTCTCGGTTCCTCACAGTCATATCTGCACTTTTCATTACATCAGTACTCTTGTAAGAAATGGAACATTTCCATAGCTGACTGCATTTTCAATTTCTCTTCTCACTTGTACTCTCTTGTACTGTTTTATTGAGAAATTGATTATTATTCCTTCTTTACGCTACTTTAGCATATCTGTCATAACTTGATACTTACATTTGGTGCTTTCATTATATCACCATGGCTGAAAACACACGTATGAAAGAGCTTCAAGCTGATCTCAAATCAATTGCAGCTTCATTACAGAAAATGGCGCAGGATAATGAAGCTCGTGATGCACGTTTCGAACGTCTCGAAACCCAGCTTGGCTCTCTTCAACTTTCGAATGCCCTTTCTGGTGATCCGAAGAACTCCACACCGTCCGGTGGTCCGGCGAAGTCTTCCGTTCAACATCAACTGTTCCAGGTTCGAAATATCAAGCTGGATTTTCCTCGCTTCGACGGCTCCGACGTTCTCCACTGGATTTTCAAGGCGGAGCAGTTTTTCGATTATTACGCAACACCAGACCATCATCGCTTGACCATCGCTGCCGTTCACATGGAGAAAGATGTAGTGCCCTGGTTCCAGATGATTAATCGTATCCATCCCTTCCAATCATGGGTTGCTTTTACCAAAGCCTTAGAACTGGAATTCGGACCGTCACCGTACGAGAGCCCTCGTGCTTCGCTCTTTAAACTCACCCAGACCAATTCGGTGGCAGAGTATTACTTGGAGTTCACCTCCTTGGCTAATCGTTCATCTGGTTTGACTTCAGATGCAATGCTTGATTTATTCATCAGTGGCCTGAAAACCGATCTGAAACGTGATGTAGTTTCTCAATCACCCACCACGCTACCTAAAGCCCTTCATCTTGCCAAATTATTTGAGGACAAGTACGTAACCCGACCCAAACCCGCTTTCATCCCCAACCCAATTCGCAATACCCTGAACCCACTTCACCCTAAAACACCAACGTCCCCAGGCCCAAACACTGGCCCACCTTCCAAACCCAATAACCCAATTCCAAACAACCCACCAAACACTCCCACCATCAAGCGCATCTCCTCCACTGAGATGCAACTGAGACGATCAAAAGGGCTCTGTTATTATTGTGATGAACAATGGACTATGGGTCATAAATGTCCTAACAAACATTTGCTATTGATGCAGGTTGATGATGAGCAAATCTCTTCTGAGATTGCTTCCCAAGTCACTGAGGTCCTTACCGAAGCCACTGTTGATGCTATTGAGCATCATCTATCTTTCAATGCTTTTAAAGGTACTCATGCTGTGGGGACGATCCGTTTCCGAGGTTACATTAATGGAGTAGAGGTTCAGGTGTTGCTTGACAGTGGCAGCTCGGACAATTTCATTCGACCTCGGATTGCTCACTGCTTGAAACTTCCTATTCAACCTGATTCTAAGTTCCAGGTTCTGGTGGGCAATGGGCATTCTCTTACCTCTGAGGGTTTCATCAATGAGCTTCCTCTCTCAATCCAAGGGCATTTGTTGATTTTGCCGGTGTACCTGCTACCCATTGCTGGCGCTGATATCGTATTGGGAGCTCCTTGGTTAAAAACATTGGGGGCTCACATTGCTGATTATGATAAGTTGTCCATTCAATTTTACTTAAAGGACAAGTTTGTCACATTACATGGTATTCAACAGAGCCTGCCAGCCTTGGCTCAATTTCATCACATTAGGAGACTTTCCAACACAGATGCTATTGATGAGTTATTCACTTTACAATTCCACACCAGTACTACGGCGCCCACTGACAGTGAATCGATTGCTCTGGATCCTGCCATGGAGGCCCTTCTCACGGCTTATGATGACGTGTTTTCTGAACCTTCCACGTTGCCCCCCCCCACGGCTTCAAGACCATGCCATTCCCTTAATGGAAGGCAGTTCTCCTGTTAAGGTACGCCCCTATCGCTATCCTCATAGTCAAAAGGCTCAAATTGAGAAAATGGTTAATGAGATGTTGCACCAAGGCATTATCCAACCCAGTACTAGTCCTTTTTCATCGCCTGTTTTATTGGTCAAGAAAAAGGATGGCACTTGGCGCTTTTGTACTGATTACCGTGCCTTGAATGCCATTACCATAAAGGATAGTTTTCCTATTCCTACAGTAGATGAACTTTTAGATGAATTGTTTGGTGCACATTATTTTTCAAAGCTGGATTTACGCTCTGGTTATCACCAAATTTTGGTCAAGAAAGAGGATAGACATAAGACTGCTTTCCGCACACACCAGGGCTTGTATGAATGGTTAGTGATGCCTTTTGGTTTATCAAATGCCCCGGCTTCTTTTCAAAGCTTAATGAACAATGTGTTTAAGGATCAACTGCGAAAATCGGTTTTGGTTTTTTTTGATGATATCTTGGTGTATAGCTCTACTTGGACAGCTCACTTGGCTCATTTGGAGGAGGTCCTCAATCTGTTAAGACAACACATTCTCTTTGCTAAGCGTTCCAAGTGCTCTTTTGGTCTCCGTAGGGTGGATTATTTGGGCCATACTATTTCTGGTCAAGGGGTGGAGATGGACACTTCTAAGGTACAAGCTATCCTAGAATGGCCTACTCCAACCTCTATCAAACAATTGCGTGGTTTTCTTGGTTTGACAGGTTATTATCGTCGTTTTGTCCATGGCTATGCTTCTGTGGCTTCTCCACTTACTACCCTACTTAAGAAAGATGCTTTTAAATGGGATGATCAAGCTACTTTGGCCTTCAATGCTTTGAAGACAGCCATCACTCATGCACCGGTACTCAGCTTACCGGATTTTTCTAAAGTATTTATTCTTGAGACAGACGCTTCCGGTGGTGGCATAGGAGCGGTTCTTAGTCAAGACAAACATCCCATTGCTTATTTCTCTAAGAAACTTAGTCCCCGCATGCAAAGGCAGTCTGCTTATGTTCGTGAATTATATGCTGTGACCGAAGCTATGGCTCGGTTTAGACACTATCTATTGGGGCACCGTTTTATCATACGCACCGATCAGAAGAGTTTAAAGGCTCTAGTTGACCAGAAGATACACACACCTGAGCAACAAAATTGGCTACACAAATTCTTGGGTTTTGATTTTTCTATTGAGTATAAGCCAGGCCGAGACAACATTGCAGCTGATGCCTTGTCTCGTTCATTTTCTATGGCCTTGTCCTGCCCTACTTCATCCTTGCTTCAGGATGTGTCTACGGCCGTAGCTGCTGATGCAGTTTTGTCTGATATTTTGTTGGAATGCAGGGAAAACCGATGCCAGGATCCAAATTATCAGCTGAGACAGCAGCGACTGTATTGGCAGAACCGCCTGGTGGTGCCGCAAAATTCTGAATTGGTGCAGCAAATATTGAGGGAATTTCATAGCTCTGTGCAGGGAGGTCACGCTGGCATCAAACGCACAAAAGCCAGAATTGCTTCTCACTTTTATTGGCCCTCTATGGCCAAAGACATCAAGCAATTTGTATCCAATTGTTTAATCTGTCAACAGGCCAAATCCTCTACAACTCTGCCTGCTGGTCTTTTACAACCTCTTCCAATTCCTTCGCGAATTTGGGAGGACATTTCTATGGATTTTATCATTGGGTTGCCTCCCTCCAATGGGTTCACGGTTATCTTTGTGGTAGTGGACCGGTTATCCAAATATGCTCATTTTGCGCCACTCAAGGCTGATTTTACTAGTGAGAAGGTGGCTGAATCCTTTTTGCATACTGTGGTTAAACTTCATGGTTTTCCTAACACTATTGTCTCCGATCGCGATAAGGTTTTCACTAGCAAATTTTGGAAGCATCTGATCAAACTTAGTGGCACCACCCTCTCCATGAGTTCCGCTTACCACCCGCAATCGGATGGACAAACGGAGGCTGTCAACAAATGTTTGGAGCTGTATCTTCGTTGTTTTGCAGCTGACCAACCAAGATCCTGGTTTCGTTTGCTTCCTTGGGCCGAATTTTGGTACAACACTTCCCTCCATGCTAGTATTGGTATGACACCTTTTAAGGCTGTGTATGGCAGAGACCCTCCTCTGTTAATTAAGTATGAAGCTCAACAGAATGACCCCCCTAACTTGCAGACTATGTTGGCTGAACGAGATGTATTAATTTCACAACTCAAGGGCAATTTACTTCGTGCACAGCAGGTTATGAAGCGCTTTGCCGATACCAAACGCCGGTTTGTGGAGTTTCAAATTGGGGACCAAGTGTTAGTGAAGCTGCAGCCATATCGGCAGCATTCTGTTTCCCTGCGAAAAAATCAGAAGCTTGGCTTCCGCTATTTTGGTCCTTTTCCGGTAGTTGAACGGATTGGACAGGTTGCCTATAGGTTGTTGCTGCCTCCCACTGCAAAAATTCATCCGGTGTTTCATGTTTCGACGCTTAAACCTTGCAAAGGTGATCATTCAACTCCATACATACCCTTGCCACTATTGACTACTGAGCAAGGTCCCCTGCTGTCGCCTGTTAAAATTCTGCAGCAGCGAAAGATCCTCCATGGCGAGGTTCCGGTTGATCAGGTGCTGGTACAGTGGGAGGGGCTGTCTCAAACTGATGCTACTTGGGAAAATTGGATGGAATTCTCTGCGGCTTATCCAAACTTCAACCTTGAGGACAAGGTTGTTGTCAATGGGGGAAGTAATGTTATGAGTACGGAGGTTACTGCAGAGAGAGTGAATAATAGGACAAATACAGCTGAGAATGAAGGACACGTGGAGCTCATCAGGAGGAGCACAAGAGAGAGAAAGGCAAACAGAAAATATGATGAGTTTGTTGCATAAAATTGAGGGCTAGCTCACACAATTGGCATGAATTGAGAAGGAATATTCTTACTTTTCCTCTCTCGGTTCCTCACAGTCATATCTGCACTTTTCATTACATCAGTACTCTTGTAAGAAATGGAACATTTCCATAGCTGACTGCATTTTCAATTTCTCTTCTCACTTGTACTCTCTTGTACTGTTTTATTGAGAAATTGATTATTATTCCTTCTTTACGCTACTTTAGCATATCTGTCATAACTTGATACTTACAAGTTTGCACATATGTTATACATGAATGAACAACAGCAATGATCAATCTCCATATATGATTTAACAACAGCAATGATTTATCAAACCAATCTTGTAAGTGATAAATGACACCAAAAAGTTACTCAATAAGGCTAAAATGCATGCTCACCTTTAAGTTTGTGTCCCAACTTCCTGTACACAATGCACTTCCATCTGCTGACAAACCTAGACAGCTGACCCTGTCGTCATGAGAGTCTTGGAGAGATCCCAAATTCAATACCACCTACAAAGAAACAAGGAAAAAAGTATATGTTATGTTATAAAGCTAATCCGGCTACAGTCAAGGTCTGACCAGAATTGGCTGTTGCACTTGAACGCATCCCTAAGTATGTATTTGGTTCTACGGTGGCAAAAATTGATTTTGAATGAAAGTGAGCTGAATGTAAAATGATTTATGTTTGGATGAATTCCCGTAAAAGTGAGTTGAACATAACTTTTGAGAGTAAAATAACTTTTGGAAACAAAAACTACAAATCCCAACTTCAAGTTAGGCTCAATTCTAGGGGAAAAATCAATTTTAATCGGAACATGCAAACATAAAAAAGCAATTTCATGTCTCCAAAATCACTTTTGACTGTCACAAACGTGAATCCAAACATACACTAAAGCAGCGAGTACCTTTGCCAATAAAGTGTCCCAGACATAGCAATCTCCATTTGTATACCCAGCAAAAAGAAGTCTTCCCGATACTGAGAAAGCGATAGAGGTCACCGGTGGGATGTCATTGTCACTATGCTGCTGGTGATATACTTGAAGTTGGTGTCCAGTCCTAATATCAAACAATCTACAAGTTCCATCATCAGAACCAGTTCCAAATCTATTTCCATCTGGAAAGAATTTGATTGCATTAACATCTCCCTCATGACCGTGAAATGTACCCACTGCTCGACTTGCCACACGAGTATCCCACAATCGAGCAGTTGCATCACACGAACCGGAAGCAAACATTCTTGAGTTGGATCCATTAATCGAGATGCTGAGAAAGGACACAACAATAAACTACTTCTAAGAAGGGATTCGATACCAACAAAATAATATTGAAACCTATGAAGCATTGACACAGACACGAACACCAGGCACGACATCGATATGGACACGCAGACACCATTTTTAAATTAAAAAATACAAGTAATTGTAGTGTTGGTGTCAATGTCGGTGTCTGACACGATACGTGTTGAACACCAAACACGTCTTCATCCGAAAGTGTCGGTGCTACATAGATTGAAAGAACAAGTATAGACTGAAATTAATCTAGCAATCAACTAACATACCTTAGTATATCTGCAGTATGTCCAGACTGAAAGTCGCCTCCAAAGACAGATGTTTTAAGCCCCGTCGTAATATCCCATAAAATACATGTCTGATCACCAGAACCAGTAATTAAGTGATTCTCTTCATCTGGAACATACTGACAAGAGGAGATATAACCCTTATGTCCGCTAAGCATCCGAGAAACCGTCTGATTCCCTTCCTTGTCGGTGGGGGAATTAAGATTGAAAATTGAGCAAACACTGTCGAGACCGCCGCATGCAACAGATTGACCAGTTGGTGAGGAAGCACAGGTCATGACCCATGAACAAGGCAGTTTTATGGCATGAATTTTTTGCCTTGTTAGTGCATTCCATACTATTAATCGGCCGTCTTGAGATGCACTCACTATCTGATTCTTTTCAGAAGTCCAATCCAATGAATACACCTACAAAATTGAAAGGACTGTGAAGTTAATCTAAATTCTGAAAGTTTAATGGTTAGAAATCTACAATAAACTATGTTCATATTAGTAAATCAAAAAGCATGTCTGTTTCTATGTATGAACTATGAAGTATAAGCTTATCTCACATGCGGGAAGTAGAGAAAAGCCATATGCATTATCAACATTCACATCATTTAGATTTTCACACAGATCATTACCCATAGAGATAGCACTAATTATAGCAATCATTAGGAATTGGAAACACAATGTATAGGAATAGTTTCATAAGGGAGTTTCACTTTTAGTCCCTTCAGGAATGTGTGGTTTTAAATTTTAATCCTTGTAGTTTCCATTGCTTGAGTCCAATTCCCATAATTTTTCAATCAAACAAATTTGGTCCAAGCATTATTTTTCTGTTCAATTGCTAACAGAATGCGCTGACTTGGATCACGATTCTTGACATGGCAAGAGTAACAAATGACATAAATTACAATTTTTGACCTAGATTATGATTATTGCAATGAAAATGGGATTTTCTCTCAATTCCTAATTCTCCTACCTTTAACAATTGCGGCACAATTTTTACCAAGATTATGATTACTGCAACCATAATTTTGCTAGATTGGGAACAAATTTGCTAGATTGGGTTGTACCAAAAATTTTTTTGCTAGATTGGGAAACTATGAATACTTGATTCTTCAAGGACCAAAATCACATCATTTCTAAACTATGCAACTAAGAGTACAATTAAACCCCTCAATTCATAGTCCACATTAAGGTTTTGACAAGGTAAATTAAGCTGAAAACAAGTCACGCATTACATTTCACAAATAAAAAGCTAAAAAACAAAAACAAAAACAAAGAAAACTACCTTTCCAGTATGACCCTGCAGTGTTCTACAGCAAACCAGATCGGTAGGTCCAAAACTCACAGGAGTTTTACCCTGAGACCTTGCATACCCAGAAACTGCAAAATATTCCCATCAAACAATTACTTCAACTAGATCTAAAACCAACTATTAACATAATCAAAAGGATACAAGCTCAACATCCAAATAGAAACAAAAAAAAAAAAACATTTACTTACTATCAGTATCAAGCAAAGAAAGGCGTTTCTGCTTTAAACGCTCTTTGAGATTGTTAACGGTGTCAGTGGCAGTCAAGTGACGATCTTTCAGCTCCGTAACAGACATTTCAGCTCAGCTTCGTAACGGGGTAGTATAGTATTTATAGTATTATTCAATGAAGAAGAAAGGGACATGCACATGTTGGGTTCGCATTGTGAGGGAGAATACAATGCAAGATGTGGAATTGAAGTGATGGGAATCACGGGGAAGGTGAATTGTGAGATGGGGTTTGTTTAGTTGCTCTCGTGATCTTCACTTTCTCAAAGAAGAACAATGAGAAGCTGAAGAAGAAGCAAGTGGAAGAATGAAAGTAGGCAAATGCTGGTATATACTGAATAATAATTGTACGGAAAAAGATGAGCTAGCATGGATAGTGTTGTTTCTCTCCCACCCCAGGGCCCACTTTTGTTCATCTCTATTTTTATATTTTTTTTTCATTTTTCTTTGTTCTAATCTTACTCGACCACCTTGTTATTATCCTTTCCCTGCAAAGTCGTTCTAATTAAATTAAATTAAATTAAACTAATACTAGTATTTAGTTTATGTCATGTCAATGGCGATAAAAATACATATCTTCTCTATCTGTAAGAATAAATGAGGTGTTTGTGTTATAAACTTTCTCAAACAAATAAAGGAGGTGACTGATGTTCAATTTTAAAATAGAGGGAGTGTCTTGTCATTTAACCATATTCATAAGTCAAGGGAAGTGAATGTAATTTCTCTCCTAAGAATAAATCATAAATTTACTCCCTCCATTAATAGTATATTTTCTATTTGGTTCTTAAAAATACTCATCCAAACACACCTTGGAAGTTTACTAATGGTGACAATGTGTTTATTTGATCCAATACTTTTTCTTACACATAAACGGAAGGAACAAAAGCTAACAAACATGAAACATAAACTAAACACCTATAGCGTCTTATTCTAAAATGAGAGAGACTTGATGATCGTCAATCTATGTGAATTCAGGTTGAATATAGTAAGAAAATATGTGCAAACTCAAATGGAACAATAAAAGATAGCAACAAAGAAGAAATACGAAAATATGGAGAAGATAAGAAATTGGATGACACTGTACTCTTAACTCATCGAGAGAAAGAAGAAGTAATAAGTCTAGAGAATGATCACCACGAGAAAACTTGGTTTCTTGATAAAATCAATGAGAAACAAAAGATAGACACACTTTCCTACAAAATACAAAAGGAATTTTTTTTTTTGACCAAAAAAGGAATTATTTTCTGAAAATTCCAAGTTCCCTTTTTCATAAATTTCTTCCCCTATATATAAGGAAGGATAGTTATTGGCTGACTTAATACAAGCCAATGCAAAGGCCACAGACATCTAATAATAAATCCTAGTGGCTCTTTAAGGCACCTTAGTGGAAGAATTGTTATAGAACAACAGAGGAGATCTAAAGTCACATTCAACAAGTAAATAAAGAGTCACTCCTTCTCCCTCTCATGGATAACTCTCGTCTGTTACCCAAATGGATCAACCCACACCTTTATTTTCTCATGCACTCTCTTCTTGAAGCTTGTTATGAGTCTTCTGCATTTGTGTTTTAGCCCACTCTTATTTTAACACAATTAAAATGAACTCAAGTGTTTTTAGATGGCTTAGGCAATGTAACAACTCAATTTTCTCTTAAGATTAAAATAACAAAATCCAACCAAGTATATGGGCTGAAGTCACCTTCATCCTTTATTCTTCAAGATGGCTTCAAGTGTCCCTTCAAGGTTGTCATCACTTGGGAAGGCGCATGATGAAGAATAGTCATCGAAAACTTTTCTAAGTGGCCCAAGTTGGCTGAGAGATTGATTCTTTTATTCACCTCACGATAGACTCATAAGAAAGAGAGAAATAACAACCTAGCGTGTGCGTGTGAGTCTAATAACTTCAATGCCACATCAAGTAAAGGCGTGAGAAACAAACAAGAAGATTTCCCCATATTAATCATATATGTTCGCCACCGCGAGAGAATCCATTTCTACTAACGGAGACACTATGTCAAGGCTCTTGGAATGGACCTTTTCTTTCTCCATTTATTCTATCAATTACCTTAGTTTTAGGGTATTTCCCCATGGATTAGGCACTAGCTAGAGTAGGTTCTTGAATAGAAAATGTCCATTCCAAACTAACTCAAAGGGTAAAAGCGGCTGGCTGGTAGTGATGACTATACAAGTACAACACCTGAAAGTCATGAACCCCCAACTCGAAAGTCTAATCTCTGTAATCTTCACACATATCAGAAGGAAGCACGTTGCGCAGTCACAGGGCCGGCCTTGGGCCTGTGCAGCCTGTGCTTCCGAACAGGGCCCAAGCCCAAAGTCATTTTTTAGGGCCACCAAAAAATTTATTATGCTCCTCTATATGTATATAAACAATATCCTAAACTAATGTAACAAAATTCCCACTACTTCAGTGGAAATAGTTCTACTTTGTGACTAACTGTTCGCAGGTTTGAACCTCGCTGGAGACGTTTCAATATTTTAAATTAGTGTTTTAAAAAATTGAATTGAATTATCCACAAAAGGTAAAAACTAGAATTCAAACACAAGACATTTTACTCAACATGCAAAGCAAAGTGCCATTAAACCAGTAACGATCTTGTTAAATAATTGCAAAGATATTTATATATTACCTTTCATTTTCATTGAAGTATAAAAACAAACCTTTGCACAAATTCTTAGCATTCTAACCCAAAGCGTGGGGTTCAACAGTTGGGGTTGATCCTCCCTTAACCAATGGTTGGGGATTCGATCTCCGTCTTGGGTACGGAGCAGCGTTAAAACTCTAGGCCAGCTGTCCTGCCCCTCGAGGCACCTATAATGAGCGAGTGATTAGTCACTGCTGTCCGAGCGGTGATACCCGGATTTACCCAAAAAAATTCTTTGCATTCTCCAATTTTTGGTACTCTCAATGGCCATTATATTTTTTATATATAAAAATACGGTCTTTGTTTATAAAGTGAAACTCCATGCATTAGCTTTTCATGAAATTAAGTTTATATGAAATTTATATGAAATTCACTTTTTTTTGACACAACGAAATTCACTTTTATAAATTAAGTTTTACATGTATGAAATTTATATGTCCCAAAAAATTTGGAAATTTTTTAATCGAGACCGTATCAATGATCATGCGGTTCAATTACAGACGCCTCGGTCTGACTCTTCACCTGAGTCGGTCACCGATCTGATTCTTTAAAATAGGTGTCGAACTTGAGTCACCAGGCTACTTGACAAACTACTTACCATTGAATCAAGGAACGAAACCTCGTTACTCCACACGGAAAATATATAAATGTTAATTTTGGCCCTCTGAAGAACCATCCCAAACTATGCCCTACCCATTCATAGTTTGAAAATTAGTATACCAAGCTTAAGTTGTATTGAAAATTTAAAGTAGTTCGAGGTTTAAAATGTAAAATGTTATTTAAAGTTGTATTGGAAATGTTGTTTAAAATTTAAATAAAGTAGTTTGAGGTTTTGGTCTTAGGAGCCCAATTTTTAAAATTTGAACAGGGCCTCCAAATTGTTTGGGACGACCCTGCGCAGTCAACTCCAATCCCGATAGTTTTCCTTTACATAGGCCAAATACATCAGTTATTCAATGAACCTAAAATTGTAAATTTATCTTATAATAAGAACCAGTGAGAATAAGATGTAAGTGCAAAGAAGATAAATCAAGTTAAAATTTAAATCTAAATCCAAATAAAAATAAAACAAAACCTAATCTCTATAGTAATCTCATCCACCTCCATTAGCGCCATTAGCAGATGACTGTTGTAGACTAGGATGATCAAACGAGTCGATAAAACACATTATATCACGAAGTTCATCTACTGTATCGCTTGATGAACTGCTTGGCTTGGATGGGGATAGGGCTGAGGCGATGATTAGGACAACGTTCGAGTTGGTGGATAAATTGACGGGGAGTCATCTGGGTTATGCTGGATTAGCAAATAATTAATATTTTGATATTCCTCCATGTATCCAGACAATTATATGAAATGCATTAGGCTTTTGCTTTCCCTTCAATGCTTGTCAAAAAAAAAGTTACCTTCAAAATTATTTACTTAAATCTTGTTACTTTTTCTTACAAAGCAAAACAGTTTGTAATAAAACAATTCAATAGAATTAATCTCTACTAGCGCCGTGACCCGTGCGATGCACGTGGCCAAAGCTTTAGGGTCTAGTGAAGCATTATAAGACCAAAATTAGATTAATAGTAATTGAAGTCAAATTTTAACAACTAAGTTATGTTTAGCCAATAAGAGAAAACTATAAGGTAGAACATATTTGTTGCGAAATTAATTTTCATTTTCACTAATCTGATTGCGGAGGAATCAATTTCCGCTATTTGAACAGTTAAAATTTCTAGTGAACCATAAAGTACCCTTAAAATATAAAATTACGAATGTTGTATAGAATCAAAAGAAAGTAGTTAGTGACACAAATGAAATTGGTCCATTAAAATATAGACAACAAATGATAATCAAGTAAGTCATTATCACATTACATAAAAGTTCTTTTTTCAACAAACAGGTTACTAAGGAACAAACTCTGCATATTTGAACAGTTAATTTTTTCCGACCTCTTAAGATGATGTCATTGATGATGTCATACACCCCTTAAATGTATATATAAAGATTATTTATTTACGCCTAAATAATAAATCATCCCAAAATTGAATCACATATATAATTTTTAATAGAATACGAAACTACGAGAATAATTTTTAATTGTAAATAATAGATCTTACCCCTTCAATGTTCTTTGAATATTTGTTAAATTTCGAGTCTATCAGAAAAAACAAGTTCCATGGGTTCATATTTGGGCATTTCCACAGGCAGCAACTAACTTTTATCAAATCAAAGTCACCTTATAAAAGTTCTTTTTATCCATCCATTGATTGCAAAATGTGGAAAAAAAGTTCCGATGCCGGGAATCGAACCCGGGTCTCCTGGGTGAAAGCCAGATATCCTAACCGCTGGACGACATCGGAAGTTGTGATGATAGTCGTCCAATATATATAATATATATTAGAATATTCGCTTTTTAATGAGCTGAAAACTACGCATGCAAGCAAAACAAGCAAAAGTAATTTTATTAAATAGAACATTATAAAAGTAATTACAAAGTGATTTTAATTCCAAATACATTTTTAGCTGTAAAGAAAAAATGTATCATATGATATAATAGATGAACAATGTTTAAATTTGTTTATCATTAATTCTTTCCTTAACTCATTTCCAATGATGGATCTAAGAATTTCAACTAGTGTGGGCAATAATTGTCAAAAAAAAAAAACTAGCGGGGGCAAGATTATCTGCTATGAATATTTATAAAAATATATATAAATACATAACATGGGTGCATCTAATATAAACCTCTTAAAAAATGTCTAAAGGTGGACATTAACTATTTTTAGTAAAAAATGAATTTGATAATAGTAAATACAGGAAAATAAAAATAATATTTTATTAAAACTTAGTAAAAATGGTAAAGATCCACCTTTAGACCATTTTGTAGAGGACCATATTAGATGCACCCATAAATACGTAAATGATAAAATGATGACATCCTTTTCATTAAGTAAAAAATTTGAGATTACACAAATTATATCATTGTATATAATAATAATTTATATTATAATAGTTTCTCTATATGAGTATAACTCATTATGTGGGGTCATTATAGTATTTAACGTGGGGTCAAAAAACACAATATTACTACTTTTGGTTAAAAAATATTGATGTAATGGAGTCAAGTGCCCCAAATTATCAGTGTACATTTGTCCCCCGCCGTTTTCATGTTTTTCAAAGTAAAATATCCATTTTTATTTTCTTTTTAGGGCTAAACTAATCATTTTTTATATAACATGTTCATGTTTTGAAATACACACATGTGAAAAATATTTCCTTCATGTATTAGCACTCAAAACTGCACTTTGATATAAATTGTGTAATATCGGGAAGAAAACAAATTGTTTAATGGGGTACCTATAAGTACAGAGCATTTTTACCTAATGGGTCGAGTATTATAGTATTACTATCCGTGCGTTTCCAACTTCATTAACACCCTTGCCCACCACCTCGGTGGCGGACCTGGCTTACATCCAGGGGTTCAGTTGAACCCCCTGGAATTTTTTTTTCCACTAAACACCCTATATAAATAGCTTAAATCTCCTGAAATTTTAATTTTGACCCCCCTGAAAATTTTAAATTGTACTAGTAGACCAAGTTTTGCACCCATTTGACACCGGCCTTAAAAAATTTGACACCCCTGACCCCGGGGTCCTGGGTCCGCCACTGCACCACCTTTGACGAAGATGTGAAAAATAATGGGTGCATCTAACATGAATCTCTCAAAAAATAATTAAGGGTTTTGTACCATTTTTAGTAAAAACTGAATTTTATAATAATAATAAAATAATAAAAATAATAATATTTTATTAAAACTTTTTAAAAATTGGAGTGGCCACCGTTTGATCGGGTCTATGTTAGACAACCCAAAAACAATAATTAGATGAACTAACTTACGACCACAACAATTAAATAATTTTTGGTCAAAAAAACAATTAAATAATTTTGTTAGGCCCATGCCTATTCCACTCCCCCTCATACTTGGGTAGAGATCCTCTCGATTTCGTAAAAAAAATTGAGAATCAATTACTAAAGTTTTGGATGTATAAAAATACAGATCCCTTAAATATGTTACATATATTTTACATTTATGTGCACTAATATACCAAAACTTTTGGTAATTGACCATCAATTTTTTTTAGGAAATTGAAAGGATCTGTACCCCTCCTACTCACCACACACCCCCAAACCTCAAATATTCCAAAATTACCATCACTTGGAATGCACATGGAAACACATGCATGCTAAGTTTTACACTGATACGGTCTTTAAGCACCGAACGGGTCCGGTGCACTGGTACCGTGTTAACTGGTTCGGTTATGAAAGTAATGGATGTGTTGCAAGGGGTGTGTGGCATGTTTAAGCACGCCAGGTACCAATAAACCAGAAGAGTTCGGTTCTAATGTACTGTACCCTAATTATACTGCTAAGACATATCGATCAACAGCAGTTTCTGTTTCCAACCTTAGTATTCAATTAAAAACGTAGTAAATGTTCAAATACAAATTCAACAAAAATACATGGGAAATGTGTTGTTTTAATACAAATTCAAATACCAATCCAGCAAAATATTCAACTAATATATACTATCTTTATATGCAACGACAACAACTGTTGCAGGCGATCTGTAAATTGCATTTCTCAATCCTTTGCTATGACATTCCTTCTCTTCCACCATATCGCATCGATCGGGGCATTGGACTTCCATTCTTCATAAATACTTAACAAGGACAACATAATTATTATTTTAATTAACCTTTCACAATGTATACATGAATTATAATTTGTGGTTGACATACCTGTACATAGTGCTGTGTGTATAGCAAATGTTGAACACACGAGCTCTTCTGGATGGTGAAATATGAACGCTCGTCCAACAAATTTGGTCTAACAGTAAGCCAAGCATCCTCACCCTTACCAAATAGTGCAGCAATGCAACGAAAACCACTGTTACCATCAGATTGTACATCGACTATATCTTCAACATAAGAATGAACTATCTCTGGCATACTGCTAATGTATTTATTGTAGTGGTTCGTATGAGTAATGACATGAGTAGGAGTAGAAGTTGGAGTGGTACTTAGCTTGTTTTCTAGTGGTGGTGTGGGTGTTGGCTTCTTTGGTAGTGGCGGGGTAGGAATAGTAGTTGAAGTTTAAGCTTGAGTTCACTTTTTGCGTAGGAATTGGGTAGGAATGGAACTTCTAGCTTGAGTTGGAGTTGGTTTTTTTAGTAGTGGTGCGGTGCCAGTGGAACTTCTACTTTGGGTTGGAGTTGTGGTCTTTAATATTGGTGGGGTAGGTTGTTTACGAGACTGAGCAGCAAATGTGCTATCTTCTTGGGAGTCAAAAATGTCATCCACATGTTCCTAGTATGACTTGTCTCACTTTGTTGATAACTCATCTTTCACTTTTTTGCCATTTTTAGGCGCTCCTTTTGTGTTGACCTTATCCGGAGGTGGACACATGGAATTAGTGTCTCAGAATGCCAACTTACGTACTTTTGCCTTCAACATCACTCTATCAGCATGATCAGATGCATCAAACCTTCGCTGCAATGTTTCAAATTAAACCTTCATACTCAACTCATCATTTGGGGTCCTGAAGTCTTGCTCCTTATAGTGTATTTTCAAATTCAGTCTTTTCTAGTGATGATGAATCGTATCCAACTGAATCGGGGTGCAGTCCATCATGTACCTTCAAAATAAGTATGATTTGTTTTAGAACAATACTATTTAAAATGTGACAAGACTTAATGGGTCAAATAGGGATTTTGATTCTCTACATTCAGCTCTCTATCTCTCTCCACTTTTATTTTTTTTAAATAAAATAAATTAAGGGCTAAGATTTATCCAGCAGTACATCTAATGATTGCTAAAGACACTGACTGTAGTGACTGCAGTGAATTTTGACAGCAACAGATTCAGATTCGTCAAATAGAAAGTATACCTAGCAAGCTGGAGTTTAAAGTTTTGCACTTATATACCCCTTAACTCCAACAGTTAAATAAAGGCAAAACTCTCTATTTAACTCTACAACTTAGTGACTTACACTTTCTTTTTTACTTGATCCTTAAAGTGTGTAAAATAATAAGTAGTCTCTAACATTGTGAAAATCGGTCAAATTAGTCTCTAAAATTTTAAAAAGTTTATCTCATTAGTCTTTAAAATCTTAAGAAATCTATCCAATTTGTTTTCATTAGGGAATACAAATTAAACTTTAGGAATGAAAATGGTAGATGTCATAAAGTTTAAGGACTAGTTATTATTTTTATATATTTTAAGGAACGAATTTTGTGAAATAAAAAATAGGAGAATACTGTAAACTTAGAGACTAGATTAATGATATGTTCTAAAATAAATTTGTAGTTAAATAATTAAATTTCTTATTTTCACTGAACCAATATTTGAAAAAAAATTTCTACAAATATGGTGAACTAACAATTTTGATACTAAATGTTTTATGCACCCCCGACACAGTCTTTTTTTTTGTCGAAATTGTATTGATTAACTAAAAGAGGTCGGAGGTCCAAACCAATACAAGCAGGCGCAAGACCACAAGCGGCCCAAACACGGTCCACAAAACAAACCTGATCCAACAGACACAGTATTGAGTCGGCCACTATTAGAGGTGATACGGGCAGAGCAAGCACTGGCAGTGGCCCTATGTTACTCGCCTCGATGAGTAAAGATCCCCTCGTGCGTGCCCCATACCTACGTAGATTTTTGTGTGTACGATTTTTTGCAGGTAACGTATATATATTCACGGGTATCTCCAGATTCCCATGAGTATTTAGTGAATTAGTTAAAAATAATTTTCTATAAGATAAAAAAATTGCACACAAAATTAACTTTACTAATACTATTTTTGGTATTCATGTTAGAAAATTAACCATTTATTTTATTAAATATTTATGACTTATATTAGTTGATAAATGGAAATGATAGACATTTATATATTTGTAACTATGTACCTAATTATCCATCCTCGTTCTGTTAACAAGCGGGTAGTACGACTACTAATTTAGTTTATCTGCGATACTCATTTGACTATCCTCCCCGTGCTCGTCACGAATTTTATCAGCAGATACCAATAAGTAGAAGTTTTTTTCAAGTCCCAACCACTGTAGTTAGTGGAAGGGTGTTGCTAGCCTAATTGGACATGGGGATAGATGCAGTTTTATTAAATACTTTAGTGGCAATTTGAGTCCCTAACAAGCAATTTTTTTTTGGTAAACCCGGGTATCCTCCACGGCGACTGTGGAGACTAATCCCTCGAGGTACTGGAGTTCATTTAAAGGCTGACCTCTCCCAAGCGATGTCTCTCCATACACACCGGTCCGAGATCGAACCCCTGACCAAATGCTTAAGGGGGCCCAAACAACTTACCACTTGTGCCACACCCACTTGGTAGTCCATAACAAACAATTTAGTTTACCCATTAGTTAAAAATACTCAAAAAAACGAGAACATTAGTGTATTGTTTATGGTTAATCATCAGATTGTAATAAAACAAATCGATAGAATAAATCTTTGTTATTTATTTAGGATACGGAACTACGAGAAAATGCCCAAAAGAATCTCATTATTTTGGAGTTTATTAGAGAAAAACAAATTTAATGGGTCCGTTATTTCCATTATAAGCCACGGGATGGAAAAATATTCCGATGCCGGGAATCGAACCCGGGTCTCCTGGGTGAAAGCCAGATATCCTAACCGCTGGACGACATCGGAAGTTGATGTTGTTTTAGTGCAATAATAATATATATGTTATAATGTCATCTTCTATCAGCTAACAAAAAAGTCTTGCAACTTGCTAGTAAAACAGGCCAAAGTAATTAATAAAAACACATTTTTGGAGTACACAATGAAGTTGAAAACACTAATGACAACAAATTCCTCAAATTACCTTTCAAATGATAATGTATTAGGAGAATCAAATGAAGCCGAAGATTTGTATAAAAAAAAAAATGAAAATGATAATGTATTAGGAGAATCACATGAAAATGATTTGGATGAGGAGCATCATAACCTTGCTATTTTTGTTGAATTTTACAAAC
Source organism: Astragalus membranaceus (assembly GCA_039519185.1). Taxonomy (NCBI): domain Eukaryota; kingdom Viridiplantae; phylum Streptophyta; class Magnoliopsida; order Fabales; family Fabaceae; genus Astragalus; species Astragalus membranaceus. The sequence continues at coordinate 104,783,057 of CM076850.1, read as the reverse complement.
AAAATTTCGCATTACATGCCAAAAGATAAAACTTATAATGGATACAAGACAAGTAGTTAAACGGGTAATTGCACAACCAACATATAGATATTCAGTAAGTTGTCATTTGAAATTTTTTATTTTGTTTCCTTCCATCGTCAAATTTAAGTGTTTTTCGTATTCTTCCATCAACTAATACAAACCATCGAATATTTAATAAGATAAATGTCTAATTTTCTTATATGAATAACAATGACACATTCATAATTTTTATATTTTTGGGGGGCAAAAAATATTAAAGGAAACAGAATCCTAAGGTATGTTTGGAACAAGGTTTTTGAAGAAGAGGAAAAGACTTATTTTTCTCTTCTAAATTATGGAAGCTATAAAAAGTTTATAGAAATAAAGAAAGCATAATTGAAATGTTATTATTTTTCTCTTCTAAATTATGGAAGCTATAAAAAGTTTATAGAAATAAAGAAAGCATAATTGAAATGTTATAGAATCGTATATCACGTTGATCTTTTAACTTTTTTAAAAATCTTTAATATATATATATATATATATATATATATATATATATATGAAAATATAGAGTTGGCCCTCCAAAACTCTCCCGAAAGCCACCTCTCAAACATACCCTAATATGTTGATAGAGAAAAAACATGCCCTGAGATGAGAGATACCATACACTAACAGCAGACATTTAGTTGGCAACCGGATCTCTTTACAAATTACAATTGAAGCTATATTAAATTAAAGGGCTATCCAAAGAGAGGGTAAAGGCTTTATTCACTAATCTAATTCCAATATAAATAATTCTTTAATTGACACAAGCTTGAGCTTCTCCATTTTCTTCAAGGACTCCCACTTGGATAAATACAAGCATTGTAACCTACAAAAAAGAGCAGGAAATTAAAGATGATATGATAGTCTTCTAATAATTTTAAGCACATAATATTACTACTAATGAGGACAATGCAACCCCTTACTTGGATTTTGAGATGTAAGACTTGCGGTTTGAGAGAAATCACAGTTCCAAGGATTTCTACCAAACTTTTGGTAATAGAGATTCATGGCAAAAGCAGCATGAGATGCTACTGTGTTAGGTTCAAAACAAGCACCTCCCGGTAGAATTAGCCCACAATCTATACCTTGACTACTACATACATAGTCAAGATTTGCCTGCAGCTGAGCATCACTCACTCCCCCTTTCGGAACGCACCATTGCATTGCCGATTTAGGTGCGGGAGTAGCCGGAGTCTTTGGACTAGCTGATGGACCCTGTGGACAGACAAAGAAGATCATATGTTACTATAATTCATTTCAACATGAAGATTCAACACAACATGTCTATAAGTTTTTAAATAAAGGTTTAGGATCGAGATCTGGGGATATTGATCCGCTGCAGTCACATTAAATTGCACGCGCTGCATTTAGTTGGAAAAGTTAGGATAGAGAATATAGAAAAATAATGAGTGTTGAAATGACTAAAAAGTCCCTCATTAACACTAAATGCCTGCAGCAAGTGTGAGCGTGATGGATTACAATCCGCAATCCTGACGGTGAGACATCATGGTTTTTAGTCTCTCCATAACTGCATAACTGTGATTAAGACTACATCAATTGCACTCAACTTTGTATATGCAAGCCTTAAAGATAATCATTTATTCTCTTTACCTTTTGGCTAGACTTGGTTAGGCCAGCATCGTAAGTCGGGGTAAGATCGGTTTTGAAGAGACCGAATGCACGTTCAGATTCGGGGCCAGGTTTAAGATTCTCATCAAAGAGAGCAAAAATGAATGTGTCCACAGATTTTCCAGGCATCAAAGGAGTACCAACCAATGACTTAAGGTGTGAAATTAGGTTTCCATTATAAGCATTGGCATTTTCCACACTTGTTCCTACTTCATTGCTGTCCCCACGAGAGGGCCATCCTGTCTCAGCAACCATAACTTCTATGTCTTGGAAACCCATTGCGCTTAAAGCAGAATGTACAGCATCAACCTGCTCAATATTCAAATCCAAATTGGAAGATAATCAAAAAATTAAGGGCTTCAAATTTAATTGTAGTATTCAGTTAGTAGTAATGTTTTGTGTACCTAACATAGTTTTTTTAATTGTTACAAGTTGAGGAGACTTATAGTAGATTTGTTAGGTGAATCAGATACGCCAAAAATCAAAGGGTTAATAATGGAACAAAGATTATAGACCGTTGGGAATGGGAGGCCCCATGTTTAACAACACAGTGAATTTTATTCTTATCTATAATCTATAAGGAGAGAGAAGGAAAAAAGAATTTGAGATACTAATGACTATCGTCCATTTCATATACCAACAATAATTAATAGTGGCCATGTGTAGTTTAGCTACTAGCCAGCCTGTCACAACATGCACCAATTTATGAACTCCATTGCAGTATTTAATTTCTCAACAGGAGCATGATATATGATATGAACACATAATTATTTGTTGTCACAACGTGTATGTACAAATCCTAAGTAAAAACTATACTTTACAAAAAGTGCAAGACATACCAGTATTCATTTTCCAAAGGTGCTTGTAAATTTGTAATGCAACTCTCTTACTGTGAGAAATGCAAACAAGCATTGGAGTTTAAAGAATGAAATAAATTCAAAAAAAAAAAATAATACAAAGTTAAAAAGTTATGAATCTGATTCTGTGGGTCGTATAAAAAATGAATATAAAATTAAGTCTTTTAATTCCTTATCCTGGAGCACATGCTACATTTGAATAACCTGCCTGCTCTTGCATATAGAAAGTCCTTTCCAATCACTTTCTACATGAGAAGTAGAAAGTAGCCAGTAAAATATTAAAGGAGAAAGAAAATTTGAGCAAAATCATACAACAAAATAACTTATTAATAAATTTGGCAGCTAGGCACATTGAAACTATTTGAAAGGCTCCTAGAAACTTACTAATAAAACGACAGAGGAATGGAACACAACGACTACAACCTCATAACAAAGCCAAAACATTTACACACGTGGTTATGACGTGGAGAGCATATCGAATATTTACTATTGTCGGTTGACTATAAGTCAACAGTTCAACAAAAAATTTATTGAGTAAAAAAACTTACTAGAAAGGAAAGAGAAGTTAGTAACTGACCTGAGCATCGAACATATTCGTATAAAGTCGACCGTTACCCGAGTCAACCCGACCCGAATTAGGTCGGAACAAGCAAAATGCAAGTGTTTCGGCTCTCGTATCACTCTGGTAAGCAAAAAACGGGTACGGGTTAATTGGAAAAGGCGATTTATTATCCTTCTGAAACGCTAGCAACTGTTTGAGAGTGTCTTGAAGAGCCGGGTCGAATGACCCGGAAGATGGAGGATCCGACTGAGTCAACACGGCCATGGAATGTACCGTTGAGACCTTGATTTTTCCACCGAGTGAAGCCGCGTTTAGGGCATTTTGGACATTTTTAATAGCTGGTACTAGCTGTGAGATGAGGCTTCTGTCGCTTAAGGTCATGATCTCATTGCCGACGGTGATTAGAGTGATGTTACTTGCAGGGTAGTAAGGTAACACGTTTGAGTTAACCCACTGAGTTGCTGAATTTGGATCGGAAGCTAAACTTGGAATGTCGCCGTTGGCGGTGCTGATGACGATTCCGATGCCGGAATTTGCTAGTGCCTTGAGGATAGCTGGATCGGCGCCGTAAAGTCGGACTTTTCCGATGGAGGTGGATTTGAGAAGCCCTGCTGTGGCGTCTGGCGGCGGAAGGTTGTTGGCTACTTGGCCGTAGTTTACTCCGATGAAGGATTGTGAATCTGTAAGATGAAGATAAAAGGAAGTGACCCATGAAGCTAAATCAACTTTAAAACAGTTTAATAATTGAATCAAAATTTAAAATTGAATGATGGGTCATTTACTTCTCGAAGTATGATAGAAACTTTACGGTTCTCACGAATATAGAAACATCGTCGTTTTGTTCGTTGATTTTAGAGATTGGAATCGACGAATTCCTTCATTGTTTGAGTAAAGGAATGGGAAAGCTACAAACTTTCACTTTCTAGAGAGATTTGAGAGATAAAGTTCTGAAAAAGCAATGTTGCTTCTTCTTGAAAGGAAAAAAAAGGGCTAGCCAAAAAGGTAAGATAATGTAACAAAAGAAATAGAATTGAAAAAACAAACCAGCGAAGTAGAGGGTGGTAGCGACCAAGGAAATGTACAGAAGAAATGAAGGGTTGGAATTGGAAGGTATAACCATGGCTTCAAGAACTTAACTTCCACCGATTAAAGACTTTTGAGTTGAGTTGAGTACGTAGTTCGAACTTTGATGTAGAGCAGTAGAAGTTGTTTATATAAGGAAAACTAGCCATGTAATGGGATGTCATCATTTTATATTTTATCCGTGCATGCGCACGGGAGATATTGTATGGTCGGTGTATTGCCATGAAGTTATAATAGTAATTTGGAAGACAATATGTCCAAAATGTATGATTTGAAATTCAAAGTGGAAAGAGATTGACAATCAGAATTACATTGATCCATAATAATGTATTTGGACATTAGAGGTAAAATATGCATCACCGTTGACGCTCCCGTTTGCATACTCGTTGACCCTCCCGTTGGCGCTCTCGTTGGCGCTCTCGTTACCTCTCCCGTTGCCACTCCCGTTGCAGCTCTCATTGCCAGTCTCTCGTTACCTCTCTTAGTGGTTAAATTGATTGATTTTAATAGTTTTAATAGAGAGATTATAGTAAATAATAAATTTTAGATGGAGTAAAAATGAAGAAAAAAGAAAATAAGATTTTTTAAAATATGCATCCATGTTGGCGCTCTGTTGGCGCTCTCATTGCCTCTCTTGTTCCCACTCATGTTCCCGTTATCGCTCTCGTTGTCGATTTCATTGTCATTCTCGCATTACTGCTCTTGTTGTGTTGCAAAATTTGTCTTTTAGGGGTGAATTTACTAAAATAGTTGTGTTGCAAAAAGTTAAAACAAAATCGGTATCTTCTTATAATATTAATAATGGAGTAAAAGGTAAAATATGCAGCCCTGTCGCTCTCGTTCCCTCTCTTGTTGGCACTCCCGTTGGCACTCTCGTTGGCGCTCTCGTTCCCTCTCTTGTTGGCACTCTTGTTGCCGCTCTCGTTGTCGATCTCGTTGTTAGTCTCTCGTTGCCAGTCCCGTTGCCACATGTTTTCTCATTTTTTCTATATGATTTAATATTACAATTGTTAGTGGTTAAATTGATTGATTTTATTTATTACATGAAATTGATTGATTTTAGTAGTTTTAATAGAGAGATTATAGTAAATAGTAAATTTTAAATTATTTAATTATTGAAGGTGATATTAATTTAATAATTTATTTTTTTGGAATAAATAATTTTGAAACTATTGATAGAGGTATGATTTTTTTTGACAATTGGTAGTAGTTAAATTAATTAATTTTAGTAGTTTGATTAAATTATAGAAATAGTTAAAAAAATTATGTTTTTAGTAAAAAAAAATTTACAAAAAAGTGCTTTTTTATGGAAAGAAAAACTGAAAAAAATTGGAAAAAAAACTGAAAAAAAGTTGGTTTTAAAATTTGCTGTTTTTTGTCCTTTTGCTGCGTCAGTTGCAACTTCTGATTGCGTTTTCAATCAGGTTTTTGTCCCTCTATCGTTGCCACTCCCATTGGCGCTCTCATTGCCACTCCCGTTGGCATTCCCGTTGGCATTTTACTCTTTTTTAGTAATTATAAAATAGTTATTTGGTAATTTTTTGCAGTGGTTAAATTGATGGATTTTAACAAAAGTAGTTAAATTGATTAGCTTTAGTAGTTATTTTATAATTTTTGGTAGGGGTTAAAATTTTTTTACAATTCTTTTTTTGACTAATTGATTTATAATGACTAATTATTTTATTAATTTTTGTAGTTTGAGTAGATTATAAAAATAGTGAAAATTGATTTATAGTGACTAATTGTTTTTATAAAAATATTGACAACCGTTTTTTAAAAAAAATTAAAAAAATAGTGTATACTTTTTTAAAAAAAAGAATCAATTTTTTTGAAAAAAATTGAATTTTAAAAAAATGTATGGGTACTGTAGCGCGTCAGAAACGTCACTGTAGCGCACTGTAGAGTGACATAAGCGGTACTGTAGCGCGTCAGAAACGTCACAGTAGCGCTTTGTAGTGATACTGTAGCATTTTGTCTTTATGTGGTGAATTGTCTATTTTACCCCTAAATTGTGACAAATGTCAAATTTTGGTGATGTCTAAAAATGTAAATGTGCTGGCATATGTTTTGATTATATAGAAAGTAGATAGTGTTGACACCCGTTTTCGTCGATGGCTACTCGGCTGACGAAGAATTGGCTAGCCGAGGGCCGAAAGCTGATTCCCGTTGGCAAAAATAGAAATTTAGCTACTTGGGGTCTAATTGACTATACATGACCACATGGCTAAGATAAACAGCTGAGGTGCCTACTCGGCTGACGCCTGATTGGCCGAGGTAAGACTCGGCCGAAGATAAATCGGCTTGACGTGGCTACTAAGTCTATATAGACTTAGAGGCTAATACTTGGTATATATTAATGTGTTCGTATAATTATTTATTAGATAATTATATGATTTATTAAAATAAATATAATGGAAAAAGGCTAAGCCCAGCTACGGTAACCACCTTCCTAAAGTTATGGGAAGTGGGCATGAGGAGTTGGCCGAGGTAAATGAGCTTGCTTTGGGAGCAAGCATTTAATGCACGTAGACACATTTAGACGTTGGAGCGGTTAAGACAGCGTGGAGAAGCGCCGTAGAAGTGGAAGCGAAGATATTTTGACCCCACTACCCGTGCTAGTGGAAGAGTGGAAGAGTGCTTCCGAGTTTTTAGGGCCTGGATGTAATGTAGTGCGTTGATCTTGATTAATCCAACGGTAGGCAAGTGTTGGCTCGAGTAGTTCCCGACGAGGGCCTATGTATATAAATAGGAAGAGGATAATTGTACAGAAGACACATCAATCAATCAAAAACTCTACGTTTATTTTATCTATCTGCTTTCATCGCATTTTATCTTTATTTTCATGCATTAGCCAGTAGTATAATCCAAACCTCGCTGTCCTCTCACCTAACCCGACCCTTTCTAGAGGAGTCAAGATACCCACAGTCAAGGAGCAGAGTTCCCTCATTGGTGCAATCGCTTGAAGAATAGAGGAATCAAAGACCTTCTCAAACCTCTGGCCGAACCCACGGCTAGGACCTAAGAGTTTGACGAAGAACAACAAATTGGCACGCCCGGTGGGACTAAAACGGGTGAACAGACCATTGCGTTTGATTCGCCTGGACTGAATTATCATTAGCGTATGCAGTTACACTCTGGTAAGAACTTAAGCATGGAGTCACATTCTGCATCAAAGAAGGCAACTGCTGCCAAAGGCAAAACAATGGAGCCAGTAGGTGCTTCGGGGAATAATACTCCAATAGTTACTGCCGAATCGAGTGAACCACCTCACCAAGAGGGGGAACCCGTGGTCATGACCACATCATTCATTCGGCAACAGATAGATATGGGGATACACGATATAATGTACCAAGTGTCCCAACAATTGACTGATATAGTTAAACCTATGGTGCACAATGAGGTGCAACAGGCCAAGGAATTGGAACAAACACATGCAACGCAAGGTAGCAGCGCTACTAACCCCATTTTCTCCCGCCAATCACGGGGAAGACATCCTAACTCTCTGGGAGGCACGCATCAGTCCCTGCCATACACCAACCCTGTTGAACCTCAGCAGGCATCCTCCTATACTTCTACGGGAGGCATGCATCAGTGTCCACCGAGTGGGAGTTTGACTGGGCCTGAGCAGGTGTCCTCTCATCAGGTATGTCCTACTCCTGTAATTCTTCAGCCTGGTACTTTTGCCACTGCCAACACTGGGGGGCAGTTTTTGGCGAATGTCACTAATATGGCTTCTCTTCAGCAGGGACAGGTGCAATTGGCCAGAAGGCCGCCTGAGGCGGCAGGCTTGGTGGGTCTGCCGCAAGGATCATCCTATGGGTGTTCTACCGCGGCTAACTACCTGGCTTACGCAGGGGGGGGCAAGCCTTCACCCCGGAATCAGGGAATGGCAGGATCGATGGGTATTGCCTGACAAGCCTACCTTCTAGTCACCCGCACTCCGGAGCACTCAGTACCTACCCGGCGGGTTCCTATATACAGACACACATGAGTGTTGCCCCACCCGAGCAGGCATGGAATCAACTTCCACCTCACCGAGGCATGAAGCCATCTGTACCAAGAACTGGCCTTCTTAACCTAGCCCAAGTAGTACCTGGGCAGCCATGGACAGACGCTCCACCTCAGCTACCACCACAGCCAGGGGAGCAGGGTCCTCAGATACACTGTGGCGACCAACGCCTCCACCTGAAAGACCATCGAGGGCCCAACTCCTGGACCCTAATTTGATAGCTGACACCATCAAGAAGTTCTTCGGTGTTCAGTTGAAACCGCTCGATAGGCCAGTGTACAGGAAGCCTTACCCCGAGTGGGTGGACAGATTGGTGCCTCTGCCTAGAGGATTTAAAACCCCTGATTTTGCCACATTCTCCGGGGATGATGGTAAGTCTACTATGGAGCACGTCGGCCGATTCACGACCCAATGTGGGGATGGAAACCAGAATGAGTTCCATAAGTTGCAGATGTTCCCTTTGTCTTTGACAGGGACTGCCTTCTCATGGTATTCTTCTCTCCCACCTGATTCTATACAGACCTGGGCAGACATGGAAAGGTGCTTTCATGATAGATTTTATTGGCCACACCCTGAAGTTACTGCTGCCGATTTCACGAATTTACGACAGAAGGTGGATGAGGCTGTGACAGACTTCATTGAAAGATTCAGAAAGATGGCCGAAAAGTGCTCAGTACCTTTCCCAGAGTCTCAACTTACTTCCATGGCCATCTCTAGAATGCACCCTCAATTGAAGGAGAAGCTTGCGGGACAAGCTTGTAGTGACCTCAGTAGCCTGACTTCCAAGGCAATTTAGATTGAACAATTCATTCATGAGAATAAGCAAGAAGGATTTGATGGTGAAATAATCCCTATGGATGATTATGATTTGTCTGAAGATGCATCAGATTACCATAGTGATTAGGCAGCCGAGACCTCATCAACTAACAGGGGTGGCTACACTTTTTGATTATGGTTTTGGCGCACGACTTACCATTTCCTTCAACAAAGGGTAAGTGGAAGTGCCGATTCAATGGAAACGGAATACCAATCCAACAAGACAAAGTGTGACGACACTTAGCAGTGGCACATCGGTAACGTAAGACTACTATCTGCAAACGCGGCGTCTTACTTACGTTGGTGTTTCCTTAATCGACTGGATCACACAATACTGGGGGGAACCTAGCAGTGTCACTTTGACATTATGAGTCTACTGCCTGCAATCCCAATTGTACACAACTTGGGCGCACCTAGCAGTGTCACTTTGACATTATGAGTCTACTGCCTGCAATCCCAGTCAGACATAACTGGGGAGCACCTAACAGTAACACTTTGGCATTATGAGTCTACTGTCTGCAATCCCAATTGTACAACACTAGGGGGCACCTAGCAGTGTCATTGTGATATTGTGAGTCTACTATCTGCAACCTCAGCTTTTCCAAAAGATTAAGTTTCCATATGCACTACAAACATAGTTGTCAAGTGTAAGTAGTTGGAAGAGAAGAAATCGGCTGACATAATACATCATTCAGCTTCCTCTTAATGTCCTCAGCTAAAGGATGCAGGGGGAATTTGTTGACACCCGTTTTCGCCAAGGGCTACTCGGCTGACGAAGAATCGGCTAGCCGAGGGCCGAAGGCTGATTCCCGTCGGCAAAAATAGAAATTTAGCTACTTGGGGTCTAATTGACTATACATGACCACATGGCTAAGATAAACAGCTGAGGTTCCTACTCGGCTGGCACCTGATTGACCGAGGTAAGACTCGGCCGAAGATAAATCGGCTTGACGCGGCTACTAAGTCTATATAGACTTGGAGGCTAATACTTGGTCTTAATGTGTTCGTATAATTATTTATTAAAGAATGGAAAAAGGCCAAGCCAAGCTACGGTAACCACCTTCCTAAATTTATGGAAAGTGGGCATGAGGAGTAGGCCGAGGTAAATGAGCTTGCTTTGGGAGCAAGCATTCAACGCACGTGGACACATTTAGACGTTGGAGCGGTTAAGACAACGTGGAGAAGCGCCGTAGAAGTGGAAGCGAAGATATTTTGACCCCACTACCCGTGCTAGTGGAATAGTGATTCCTAGTTTTTAAGGTCTGGATGTAATGTAGTGCGTTGATATATCTTGATTAATCCAACAGTAGGCAAGTGTTGCCTCGAGTTGTGGCCGACGAGGGCCTATGTATATAAATAGGAAGAGGATAATTGTACAGAAGACACATCAATCAATCAAAAACTCTACGTTTATTTTATCTAAGACCTTCTCAAACCTCTGGCCGAACCCACGGCTATGACCTAAGGCTTAAAGGTACGTTTGGTCCCTGCAAATATCCAAAAAATCCAGTTTCGTCCCTACAATTTATTTTTTTTTTTAAAAAAGCCCTTGCAAATACCAAACTCTTCTAGTTTGGTCCCTGCCGTTAGTTTTTGGCTAACACCGTTAGTGGATGCTGACGTGGCTGCCAACATGGATGCCAAATCATCATCTCTTTCATTCCTCTTTCTTTGAAACGCGTTCCAGAAACATATTGCTCCTGCTCAACTTCTCCAAAACCCCATCGAACTCGTACTTTCTCTCTTGATGCAGACTTTCTCCACATCAAGACTTCTTCACTTTAGTTTGTGGGGTTTTGATTCCACAAAACCCCATGTATAAATGATTGGAGAAAATAAAGTGAAGAAGTCTTGATGCGGACCACGAAGAGTACTAAGAGAAACAAGGAAATTTTCAAGTCATTAACTTTAGAGTAATTTTAGAAATTATCTTGTATTTCTTGTTTATATTAAAAAAAATTGTATAGTTTAGTAAGTTGATTTTAGAGCTTGTATTGTGGTCTCTTCTTTCTTTTAGTCATGGGTCAATTAGACTTGGGTTTGGCCTATTTGATTCTTTTAGGTAAATGGTCACACCCATATATAGGTGACCTTGTAGTACTTTTAGGGGGAATGAGAATCATTTGTAAAATGGATGAGAGTTAGAGCAAAGTGCTCCTCTAGGTTCTTCATAGAACTTTTCAAGAATCTTATCAATCATGTCAAGATTGTGGCGATTCGATTGATCTTATCAATTTCTCGTGAAAATTGTGGCGATTCAATTGATCTTATCAATGCTTTGAAGCTTGTGGCGATTAAGTTGATCTTATCAATTTCTCATGGCAATTGTGGCGATCATGACTCATTCTTTCAAGAATCTTATCAATCCTTTCAAGATTGTGGCGATTCGATGGATCTTATCATTTTCATATGGAAATTGTGGCGATTTGTTTGATCTTATCAATTCTCTATGGAAATTGTGGCGATCTTCATTTGTTTGTTCATCTTAATTCTACTACATCTTTTTCCTTTCATTGATTTTTGTAAATGTTTGATTTAAATTCATGGATAGATCCTTACATTTGCGTGTTCTATGAAAATAGGATCACATCAAGTCTCGTCCTTCTATTTCTTTTAATGAAAGATCAACGGCCAAAAATTAACACACCCAAATCAGTGTCGTTTTGAGTATTTCGTTCTGTGTGCACCTCTGCCGTCTTTCGGTTACCCGCGTCAACATGATATCTGTTGTTTTACTGATTTTGATTTCGATGCGAAGGTGTTCCGTCATAACCTCACCCGGAGTGACAATTATAACCGGAAAGGATTTGGACACACCCAAAGCCTTTTATTTGTGGTGATTTTGGGTGTCCTCTTATTTGGTAATTTCAGGTGATATCATTACGACTTTGAAGGAAAATGGGTATGAGTATACATGGGGCAATGTGTATACATGGGGCAATGTCACTGTGATGCTGGCTGAAGCCTTAGGCTTCTGTTAGGGAGTTGAGTGGGCTCTTCAAATTTAAGAAACCGAGGGTTGATAAAACGTGGAAAAAGGGAAAGCCCGGAAGAAGAGAAAAATTGAAAACAAATATTTAGGTGTTTTGTTTCTGTATTGTTTGGTTGAAGGGAGAGAGAAAAAGAGAAAATAGAACGACTTTTTATTGCACTAACGCTTTGTTTGGATGCGGGAAGAAATAGAAAAGAGAGACATACCAAAGAGAGAGATAGAAGAGAAGAGAAATAAAAGAGAAATAGACAGAAATTCTATGTTGTTTGGATGGATATATTTAGCAAAGAGAGAAATACTAAAAGTTCTCTTCTCTTCTTTGGAAGAGTAGAAATATGAGTAGAAAGAGGTAACTATAAATAGTAAAAGACAAGTTTATCCTTATTACTAAAATTTAAATTTTTGATTAGTTTTTTTTTTTACATTTTAAATTTTTAATTTATTTTTTTGACCAATTTTTTTAAATTAGTTGATAACAATCTTTGGTAACTTAAGCTATAATTATGTGCTTACTTTCCAGTTCTCAATGACCCTGTTTTTTATATAAATCAATTATATTATTATTATTTCTTTTGTTATGCTTTTCCTAATTTTGAAAAAGCTATAATTCTCAATACACTTACCTGACATTGAAACCTTGAATAATTAAATAATTGAAAAATAATGGTTGAACTAAAAATCAATCAAATAATGATTGAACTTCTTCGGTACCGTACTTCCGATCTTGGTGGGTAAACCGAAATAATTGGTAGATGTCGTTCTTCATCAGTATTGTTCGATCTTGAGGGGGCGATGTCGTACCTGCAAGAATACTCCGACGCTCAAGTCAGTGTTTGAGTGAATCAATGTTTAGTTTTAGAAATTGCTTACATTTATGAGTATTGAATGTGGTATTTATAGAGTTTGAGTGATGTTTGTTCTGACGATCCTGAGTCGTTGGATCTTGTAGATGTATCTGAACCGTTGCAATGATTGGGCCAGATTATGATGGATACGGGCTGGTTAGTTATTGGGTCTTGCAGGGGGTGTAAATATCATTAAGACCTTTTACTTATTACCATAACAGTGGCCTCCCAAGTCTGGTCGCCTAAGGGGAGATCTTGGCTTGATAAGGTGATGTCACCTTACGTTGTCGACCATAGGATGTACCGAGCTTTCTTTTTGGGGGACTCAAAAAAGGTTGGCTTAAGTTGGTCATGGGTTTTGGCTAGCTCGATCCATTTAGTCGATCTCGAGATGCACCGAGCTTTCTTTTGAGCAGATCGATCTCGAGATGTACCGAGCTTTCTTTTGAGCAGAGGGACCAGCACTTCGGATTCAGTGCCAGACATTAAATGTTTCTGACACGATGCACATTACGATGGCGGCTAATGATGGTGACGTTTTGTTTTTAGCGCCTGACCTTTGGATTTTGATTGGACGTGTTGATCGACTTCCAGGCCCAATCCATGATATTCGGCCCACTATAAATAGGGGGTCACCTCCTCTCGTTTTGTTGCTTCATAACTCCTTCTGCTCTGATTACCGGTCTTGAGTTGTCGAGCTTTTTTTTTCCGAGCAAAGCGGACTAGGTGATAGTAGCTCAACAGTAGGTCGACAAAAAAGGTTTCTTTCAGATCCGATCATCTCATCTGCTTTATTTCGAGGTTAGTCTTTAATTTATTTGCTTTTGCGTTTTGGAGTTTGCTGTTCTCCAGCTGAGTTCGCCAATCTCGACGGGAATGACCGCCTCGTTGCCGTAAGAGAGCCGGAACGGCGTCTCTCCTGTGGAGCTTTGTTGGGTGGTCCTATATACCCAGAGGACATAAGGTAGCTCTTCTACCCAGTTTCCTTTTGCGTCGTCTAGACGTCGCTTTAGGCCTTTTAGTATTATTTTGTTCGCCGCTTCTACTTGTCCGTTGGTTTGAGGGTGTTCAACTGATGTGAAGTGGTGCTTGATTTTTAGGTCGGACATCAGCTTTCTGAAACCCTTGTCAGTAAATTAAGTCCCATTATCCGTTATTACTACCTCGGGGATCCCGAACCTGCTCATGATGTTTTTCCTAAAAAATTTGATGCAATTTCTTGCAGTGATGGTAGCCAGGGGTTCTGCTTCTATCCATTTACTGAAGTAATCGACTGCGACGATTAAGTATTTGATCTGGCCTGGAGCTGTCGAGAATGGCCCCAGGAGGTCTATCCCCCACCATGCAAATGGCCATGTGGAGGACATGCTTGTTAGATCGGTTGGAGGAGCAATGTGGATGTTGGCGTGAAATTGACATTTTTTGCATTTTTTTACATAAGTACTAGCATCAACCGCCATGGTCGGCCAGTAATATCCGGCGCGGAGAGCCTTTCGAGCTAAAGAACGAGCTCCGAGGTGTTGACCGCAGATTCCCTCATGAATTTCTGCTAGGATTTAAGCTGCTTCTTCTCCCTCGATGCATTTCAACAACGGGGAGGAGAGACTTCTTTTGTACAACGCTCCATCATTGACTGAATAGGCAGAAGCCTTCCTCCTGACGAGTTTAGCGTTGTTGGCGTCTGGGGGTTCCACTCCTTCAATGATGTATTCTAAGATCAGGACGATCCAACTGTGAGCTTCTTCAATTATGCAAATGGTCGAGGCAGGTTCAGGGTCGGGGGATACACTGGGTTTGTGGAGGATTTCCTGGATAAACGTTCTGTGATTTCCAGGAGCTTTCGTGCTTGCGAGCTTGGCGAGGATATCAGCTCTTTGGTTCTCCGCCCTTGGCACGTGTTTTACTTCTGAGGTTTCAATTTGAGCTAATAATGCCCGTACTCGAAGCAGGTATTTTTGTAAGATCGGCTCTTTGGTCTCGTATTGGTTGCCGATTTGGGAGACTACCAACAGAGAATCAGTGTATAGTTTTACCCGAGGGACTCGGAGGTCGACCGCCAAGCGTAGACCAGCGATGCAAGCCTTGTATTCTGCTTGGTTGGTCGAGGTCGAAAAACTGAAAGTTAAAGAAATTTCGATGATGATGTCGTTCGGGCTTTCTAACATGATACCAGCGCCACATCCCTTCGGGTTTGAGGATCCATCGACATGTAGGCTCCAGGTATCGTTTTTGATGTTCACTGGTGTCATTTCGGCCATGAAGTCCGCTAGAACTTGTGCTTTCATAGCCGTTCGAGCTTCGTACTTGATTCTGAACTCTGATAGGTCTACCGCCCACTTGATCATTCTACCCGCGAGATTGGGCCTGTGCAGGATTTGCCTGATGGGGTAATTAGTCTGTACGACCACCTGGTGAGCGACGAAGTAAGGTCGAAAACGTCGAGCTGCGATGATGAGAGCCAAAGCGATCTTTTCGACCTTCTGATAGCGACTCTCCGGTCCGTGTAGAGCTTTGCTTGCAAAGTAAACTGGGCTCTGTCCGGATTTTAATTCCCGCACAAGAACGGCCCCTAAGGCTTCCTCCGAGATAGCTAGATATAAGTATAAAGTTTCACCTTTGCTTGGTCTAGTTGAAATCCTCTTCCTCTTTTTTAAGCAGCTTGAACAGGGGAAGGGATTTGAACTTCGCATTTGATATGAAACGAGATAAGGCGGCGATCATGCCGTTAAGTTTCTGGACTTCATTTTTGGTTGTTGGAGTTCGCATTTCTGTTACGGATCGACATTTGTCGGGATTTGCTTTGATTCCCCTTTATGTTAAGTAGAAACCTAAAAATTTCCCAGTTCGAACTCCAAAAGTGTATTTCTCTGGATTTAATCTCATATTATTTTCCCGGACTTCGGAGAAGATCACTCTAAGGTCGTTGACGTGCTTGTCATCGTCTTCACTCTTGGCGATCATGTCGTCGAGGTAGACTTCAACACTCTTGCCGATTTGTTTTTGGAAGACTTTCTTCATCATCCTTTGGTACGTAGCTCCGGCGTTTTTCAAACCAAAAGGCATGACACGGTAGGCGAAGTTACCTTGGTCGGTCATGAAAGCAGTTTTTCTTTGGTAAAGGGGGAACATGGCAATTTGGTTATCCCGGAATATGCATCCTTGAATGATAACAATCGAAAGCCTGAAGCGTTGTCTACGAGTCGGTCTATGCTGGGGACAGGGAAAGCGTCTTTAGGGCAGGCTTTATTAAGATCGGTGTAGTCTATGCGCATGCGCCATTTTCCGTTGTTCTTCTTAACCAGCACCGGATTTGATAACCAGGTTGTGTATTTGACTTCAGAAATGAAGTTTGCTTTTAAGAGATCGTCTACGGCTTTTGCAGCGGCTATAGCTTTCTCGCTACTCTGAGCCCGTTTTCTATGGGCGACCCACTTGGCTCCTGGGTTAACTGCGAGCTGGTGGCAAGCGACTTCAGAAGGAATCCCGTGCACGTCCTCTGCCGACCAGGCGAAGATGTCTGCATGGTCTTTGAGACACTGGGTTAAATCAATTTTAACCTCTTCTGATAGATCAGCTCCGATCTTGATGGTTCTGGAGGGATCTTCGCCGAGCTGTACCTCGATGAACTCCCCATTAGGTTGGGGCCTTTTCATTTTTCGCTTGAGCTCTTTTGCCAGCCCGTCATCATCTTCATCATCCGTACTCTCAGGATCATACCTTGCATCTATGTCTGTTGCGTTTACCTCGGTAGGTCGAGCTTTACTTCTTTTGGGAGTAGTTTTTCGGGAGGGGGAACCCCTTCCTGCTCCAACGCTTTTTGCTCGATCTTGGTCCATAAGAAGAAGCATCTGAAAGCAGATTCCAGGTCGGAGTTTAAAGTGATAACTTTATTGCAGAGAGAGTGGAATTTCATTTTTAAGTGTGTGGTGGACGTCACTGCTCCGAGCCTACCTAAAGTCGGTCTTCCAATGATAACATTGTAGATGGATTCGCAAGGTAGGATAAGGAACTTGGTTTTGATGGTCCTCATCATTGGCTCATCTCCGTAGGAAACCATCAATTCCAAATGGCCTAGTGGTTTTGTTTGGGATCCGTTAAATCCGGATAGGGCCGTTCCTCTGTATGGAGTGAGCTCCTCTCTGTCGATCCCCATTCTGTCAAGGAGATCGACAAAGATGATGTCAGATGAGCTCCCTTGCTCCACCAAGATTCTTCTCACTTCTTTGTTGGCAATGACTGCCGAGATTATGAGGGGTACGTGCTTGTTGGGTTTCCCATCCATAAGATCTTCATCACTAAAAGATAGTGGGGGCCGGTTTGTCGTGGTTGGTGTAGCTGAGGTTAAGGCCACACTTAACAATTCTTTCCACTTTCGCTTCATTGTTTTCCCGGACTCCTCATGCTCGAAACCTTCTGCGATCATCATCATCACTAAGTGACCTTTCGATGTTCTAGTATCATGATCTTCATCGTCGGAATCGACCTTTGGCTTACCCCTTCTTCTTGGCTCCCCGTTCCTCTCGTCTTTAACCTCGCCGGTATTTGCTCCTAGCTTTTTCACATAACCAGACAATTTCCCCCGTTTGATCAAGTCTTCGATGTCGTCTTTCAAAGGATTGCAATGGTTCGTGTCATGACCATCACTTCTATGATACGGGATAACTCATATTTACATGTGTTATTTATGCTCTTAATACGTAAATCAAAGCGTGTTCTCAAGTAATTTTAGTGCTTTAACATGTAAATATGTGATTGAATGCATAAATATAAGTTTAGGCTTGATTTCCTAAATATTGGGCATAATAGGTGCCTTTGTGAATATATTGATGTTTTGCCTAAGTGCTGCAGCGGTTGGCCAGCAGTAAGCGCTACAGCGCTAAGGAGCGTGCACCACTTGGATATTTGTGAAGCCACTTGCTGAATGATGAGTCATCAATCTAATCTTCTTCTTTCCAGCATGATATTTTGACCTCCAAGTGGATGCAATAATACACTTGGCGCCTCCTAATTGAAGCCCATGTGATAGTTGGTGATTTTAATCATCACACCTTTTTGTAAAGTAGCTTTATGGATAATATCTAATGAGGATAATATCTAATAGGGATTTTATCTAATCCAAAAGGGCTAAGGCAGTAACACACATAATTCATACGTAGAGAGAGTTTTAACTTGGAGAATTCTATCTTGACATCTTAGTCTTCCTCCATTGTTATTCCACTCTTAAAGCTTTTACTTTTAGTATAGTTTTTAGATTTCATTCAAGGTTAGCTCACGCCATAGCTTCATCCAACGTATATGACTTGGGATTCTTGGAGTGCATCTTTTGCAACCATCTTCCTCTTTTCTACCTACGGTAATATAAGCTTGTTTGTTTGTATTGTGTTGATGAAGCTTGTTATGAGCTAAATCACTTTGTAGTTGGATTTCTCTTAGTTTGTAATGAACCTTGAGTAGCTTTTATATAATATTATGATGTTTGCGTTTCATTCCTTGAGTTATAATGTTTTCAACCTTGTTTTGGGAATGATCAACTAGAATAAGGGGGCTTCGTGGGTACATACATGGTTCACGAAGAGAGCTCAAGGAATGATATGAACGAAAAACCATTTAAAGACATTTAAATGAAGTGTACTTAACCCTAGACATAGGGGAGTAATAGTTCATAAGGTAAATGCTGTATGAACTTAATATACAGGGGTAAAACTTATTTAGAGCCTAGACATATGAGTCTTGTAACATAGCCTTGACGATAGTGACTGAAAGGCACGCCACCATGACGCTACAGCGTCTATTGATTCTGTAACGCTACAGCGCTTAACGCTACATCGTCTAATATTACAGAACACTACTCTTGGGAATTTACATACAAATGAGCTATCCAACTCACTCTTAAATACTTTCAATTCAATACTGTTTCATCACAAACTATTATGTTTACAACTCCACACTTTTATTTGTCACTTAACTTGTTCCACTAATTTGCAAATTGCTTAAACTACTAGATTAATTCCAATCCCTGTGGGAACGACCTCTACTTTATCACTGTATTACTTGTTGCGATTGTGTATACATGCACATCTACTTTTCGCACAACAATACCTGCAGTACTTGCTGGATCGTTGTCCAGATCGGGGAGGTAGAGGTTTGGGGGTTTTAACGTCTCTGAACTCGACATTCCAACATTCCCTATATAGTTGGGCGTTGGAGACGTTGAGTTCAGTATATACTTGGTGACGATTTCGAGGTCGGGGATCCCTGTTACCTCGGTTGTCATTTCCTTGGTTATCTCTTCCGTTGCGGGGTTTTAATGGTCTGGCCTGTGGTGACGGATTTCCGATCTTGGTGCTTTCCTCCTCGTTGATGAAACATTGGGATAGTTGGAGGAAATCCTGCAAAGTATTAGGTTCCTAAGTGTTGACATGTTTTTTGAAAGGGCTTCCGGGGAGTAGCCCCTGCACCATGAAGAAAATGCGGAAAGCGTCGTCTAGTTCTCGTACTTGAAAAGCTTCGTTGTTGAACCTCTCTATGTATTCTCTGAGAGGCTCGTCCTCCTTTTGGACAACGGACATCAATACCGCTTTGTTCTTGGGTTTACTTTTGGAATGGGCAAAGTGAACTGAAAAGAGTTTTGTCAATTGGTCCCAAGAGGATATGGTGTTTGCCCTTAAAGCCCGAAACCATTCCGATGCTACTTTGTCTAGAGTTAATGGGACGATTCGACATTTCATCTCCATGGGTACGTTCCGGTATTGCATAGTTGTGTCAAATTGATCGAGGTGCCTGTCTGGATCGCCCGTTCCATCATACGTTTTCAGACCTCCGGGCGGTTTTTCGAGGTACCTCGAAACTCGGTAGCTATCGATTGTTGCAGTGAACGGGCCCTTTCGCTCGGTTAGCAGCGCCTGAGGTCGTGGCTGACGCTAGTGATGGGGATCGGGATAAACGTAGTGTCGGGGGTGTTCCTCCTTAGGGTTATCCTTTTGACTTCTGGAACGTCGTCTTGGCGATGAAGAGGCTAAAAATGAGTGAGGTTGAGGGGGAGTTATCCAATTCATCAAGATCGTCATATTGTCGAGCCGAAGGAGAACCGGAACCATTCCCTCGTTGTCGGTGAAGAGGAGAACGATGATAGTGGGAGTTATCCAATTCATCAAGATCGTCATATTGTCGAGCCGGAGGAGAACGGGAACCATTCCCTCGTTGTCGGCGAGGAGGAGAACGATGATAGTGCCTTCTCCTGGGTGGAGATCAATGTCTCCTTCGAACCGGGGTTCTCTTTTCAGGGGAGCCCAGTCCGGGTGATTCCTGGTCCGGAACGTCCCGCGCCCGGAGATTTGCTACCCCGGCCTCAAGGTCAGTGAAGCGGCAACTTCTTTCTTGGTTTACGACCTCCTGTCGAGCCAGCAGTTGGACGAGCTGGTGAACAACATCAGTTAGGGCTGGAAGCCATTTAGGGGGAGGTGGTAAACTATTCCTGTATGAGCTTTTATGGGAACGAGCAAGGTTCGGATTTGGGAATTGTGCCCGAGCTTGGGTGGAATTTGTAAGGTCTTGAACATGACCCTCAGGGGTTAGTTGAGGTTCGAGCTCGGGTATAACCAGTCCTACCCCGGGCCCGACCACAAGACTGGCCGGTCTTGAACGGAGTTTGGGCGCCATTTGTGGATCAAGGTAATGGGAGAGAAAATTGAGTACAGATCCTCCCACTGTGGTCGCCAATGTTCTGTACCGTACTTCCGATCTTGGTGAGTAATCAGAAGTAGTTGGTAGATGTCGTCCCTGATCAGTATTGTTCGATCTTGAGGGGGCGATGTCGTACCTGTAAGAATACTTCAACGCTCAAGTCAGCGTTTGAGTGAATCAATGTTTAGTTTTAGAAATTGCTTACATTTATGAGCATTGAATGTGATATTTATAGAGTTTGAGTGATGTTTGTTCTGACGATCCTGAGTCGTTGGATCTTGCAGAGGTATCTGAACCGTTACAATGATTGGGCCAGATTATGATGGATACGGGCTGGTTGGTTGTTGGGCCTTGCAGGGGGTGTAAATATCATTAAGTCCTTTTACTTATTACCGTAACAGAACTCAAATGTTATATCGGTTGCACAGATGAAGAACGTGGAATGTATATGAAAAACTCAAATATGCAAGTTGCAACAGAAGCAAAATTAATTGAACGAGGGCAACGGGCGTATAATAACCATCCATTTCCATAATTTCTTCCCCAAGTCTCTCGCCTAAGTTGGGGGGAAATTGTTTGTGTGGGTCCCACCCAAAGAAGTTCTCTCTTCCTTCATTTTTCTCTTCATCCAAACCGTAGAAATGTCTTATTTCTCTTATATATCTCTCTTTCCTATTTATCTCTTTTATAAATCTAGTGAAACATCTATTTCGTATCTCTCTCTTTTATAAATCTAGCAAAACAAACACAGTGAGAGTATGTTTGTTAGAGTTGAAAGAGGGAATAGAGAGTAAGGAAAGAGAGAAGAGAGTGTACCAAACAATAGAAAGAGAGAAGAGATAATTGAAGTAGAGCGACAATTATCTTCGACCAAACGGACCCTAAAAGAAATAGAGCGACAAGATCTCTTCACTGATTCAGGATAATAGAAGAAAAATAAAAAATATGGGAAGTCCTGATCATTTTTTTGACAAGAAAGTCCTGATCATTGAAGTCGATGTTCCGTGCTACCAAAAAGTATTAAAATCAATATGCTTCTAGTTATTAATATTTTCTTTAGTGACCAACTTCTATCGTCATTAAGAAAAATTGAGTTTTGCCATATTACATTAATGACTTAATTAACCTAGCTATTAATATTTTCTCCGGGGACAGACTTCTATAGTAAAAAAAAAAAATTCTCAATCCGCACTTTGAGTTTTTAAAATCAAAACAATAGCTGAGTTTTGCCATGTTACACCAACATGCATGCAGAAGCCAAAGCCAAAGCCAAGAGTGTCCATTCAAATAGATGCACAAACATTTCATCATCGTTGTTCTATCCTCAAAATATGCAAAATTGTAAGAACCAAACCGAGATATACAGATAAATGTGAGGGTCCTTCCGAAAGCTAAAAATCCAATTGCATAATGCATCTTACAAGAAAACAAGCTCAAGCAGAAGTAAACTCTGGACCCAGAAGAGTCCTATGGATGTTTCCAATGGCTCAATATGCCATAGGAAAGATCACAGGCACATGCAGCCAAGCATGAATAAGGTAAACATAAATATATGAATGTATTTTTGTAAATGAATTAAAGAAACAAGGATTGAAGCCACTCCCACTGCAATCCAAGGAAAGACATGAAGTAAATATGAAAAGAAACTCTCAATTATCAATCACTTTAGCCTCCAGAGTGAGAAGCTGGAGTTGTTTCGAAACGGCCTTCCTTGAAGAAATGAATGTACTGTTGTGGCAAAGAATGCTCCACCTGAAACATAAGATGTGTTGGAACTTGGAATTTGGAATTTATATCACTTGACTTCCCTATTTCACTAATTTCTGACCAAAATTGAGCCAGTGTGCCACATGAATTTTAAGATGTTTTAAATTAGATTGTAAATATAGATGGATTCCATCCACTACAGTCTAGAGACAGTACAGATTGGGGTGGGAGGCAATAACACAAGCATTTCACAATATTCAATTTTCAATGGTAAAGGTATAAAAACTGACTTGAAGAAATTTGGGGGAAAAGAAAAAAGGCTCTACTGAATGAGCTCATGTTTAGATATTGACGAATCAACCTTTTTAATTAGTAGGATATAGGATATGTTGTAAATAGTGTAATATCATTGTAATTATTTAACCGGCCCAATTATCAGGCCCGTTAAGATAAGGTTTAGAATAGCCTATTTAAACAAATTAGCGTTTGTACTCTAGACACAATTGAAATAATATTCAGTATATTTTTCCAGAGGGTATCACGAGCTCTCGATCTTGAGAGACTTGCTTCCGCATAAACCCTAGCCGCATTTATTGCGGTAAACCTTAGTCACCTTTAGTGTGACCCTTCTCGGCCTTCATTGCAGATTCCTAAGCAGTTTCTTAACAGGCTCATACGCTTTGTTTTTGCGAAACCACTGACCGGCCATTTTCTCCATCATAGACAGCTTCGATCACTTCACCGCCCCTACCATCAGAACCGCCTTCAAATTCTGAGCAACCCTCTGGAATTTCGCCGCCGCCAGCCACCGGACGCGCTCCCACGCGCCGCCACACCTCCGGCCACTCTCCGGCTCACGCGCCGCCCTGACGTCATTTTTTTGCGACGGTCATTTGAGACAGATTGTAGATCGGCCTCCTCTCTCTCCGTTTTGGGGGTCCGTTTTCAGTTTGGAACACTATGATTTTTTGGGTAATCTTGGAGCCACTTGGTTGTGTTATTGCTCTCCTTTTTGTTATCGTTTCTGCTGTTTTTTGGCCCTTACAGCAGCTATTGACTGTCTTGGACACTGCCAGCTTCTTATTCAGCTCTTTGTTTGTGGGTTATTTGAAGCTCACACCTTTGGACACTCGTTGCGAAAATTCGGACACCATTAGTGTGTTTTTTTTTTACCGTTGTTGCCTATTTTTCATTGATTGTTGCTACATATGGATGAAACAATTTCTGTTGATTACTCTTTATCATTCACCGAGGATGAGGTGAATCGTTTAAAGGCTATACTTGACTCTCTCAGTAAGCCTTTTGGAAGTTGTTCTCTACCAACGACTGGCTTGAGTGAATGCTCTCGACCCTTTAATGTTTGCGGTAAAATCCCTAAAGATGCTTGGATTTTGGACTCTGGTGCCACCGATCACATGACTTTCAATTCTGGTTTATTTTCCTCTTATACCTCCTCTAAGATGAACTCTTATGTTACTGTTGCTAATGATTCTTATGCTCGTATTGATGGCTCTGGGAATATTAATTTGCAACCTTCACTTCAATTACAGGATGTGCTACATGTTCCCACACTCTCTCACAATTTAATATCTATTCGTAAACTCACTCGTGATCAGAATTGTAAAGTAACCTTTTTCACTTCTTATTGTGTTTTTCAGGATCTTACCACGGGGAAGACAATTGGGGTTGCTAAGGAAAAGGGAGTTATACTACTTATCTGATGAACCAAATTGTTCGAAGGTGCTGGCTTCCTGCATGCAGACCGATTCTTTCGAGTCTTCTTCTCATTCAGCCGCACAAATTTGGCTTCAGCACAAGCGTCTTGGTCATCCTCCATTCTCTTTAGTTAAGTCTATGTTTCCTTCCTTGTTTTTACATCATTCAGTTGAGTCTTTTAAGTGTGAAGTTTGTGAGTTAGCTAAACATCATCGTGTCTCTTTTCCTCCTAGTTCCAATAAAAGTGTCGAACCTTTTGATCTTATACATTCTGATGTTTGGGGACCTGCACCTATTTCTAATATTTCGGGTGCTAAATGGTTTGTATCATTTATTGATGATTGTACTCAAGCAACTTGGATTTTTTTGATGAAGGATAAATCAGAAGTACCAGAATTATTTATCAGATTTTATCACATGGTGCAAACACAATTTGGCAAAGGTATTAAAAGAATTCGCCCTGACAATGACAATGAATATGTCAATCAGAGTCTTTCAAATTTTACCAGTAAACAAGAAATTCTTCATGAGTTTACATGTGTCGACACCCCACAACAAAATGGTGTCGCAGAAAGAAAGAATCGTCATTTACTTGAAGTTGCTCGAGCCATTCTCTTCCAAATGACAGTTCCCAACTCATACTGGGGAGAAGCAGTACTGACTGCTGCCTACTTGATTAATTGGGTCCCATCTCGAATGTTAGGTAATGTCAGTCCTGTTCAGTTTATGACTTCACGGTTTCCTTCTGTTTCTGTTTTGCAGAGTCTTGAATCTCGAGTGTTTGGTTGTGTTGCTTTTGTCCATGTTCACAAACAACATCGAAGTAAGTTGGACCCCGTGCAGTCAGATGCATTTTTGTGGGTTATCCTCCCGACAAGAAAGGATATAAATGTTATCATCCTCCTAGTCGTAAGTACTTTATCTCTAAAGATGTCACGTTTCATGAGAATGTATCCTACTTCACTCGTCCTCAGCTTCAGAGGGAGAGCATTCATAATGATTTGGAATCTGAGTCTGAGTTTCTATTCCTACCTGAGTTGCATGTGACTCCTGTCTTAAGTCCTACTACTAGTCCTAATTCTACAAGTCCTACTATTGAGCCTCCTGCTTCTATTTTGGTTCCTCCTTTGTCTTTTGTTTTGCAGGAACCATCATCTTCGACACCAGCAAACACCAAGGCTGGTGAGCCAATTATGGTGTATCAGAGAAGAAGTAAGTCTGACCTGCTCCAGACACAGCCTCAATTGCCTGAACCGGAGGTAAGCACTGAAATTAACCCTCCTATTAGTGATTCCCAAAGTTCTGACACTAGTGACACTGATACAAATGATTTACCTATTGCTTTGAGGAAAGGGAAAAGGTTTTGTGCCAAATACCCTATTTCTCAATTTGTCTCCACTAAAAATCTTTCTATGCAGCATCAGAGTTTTATTTCAGCTGTTGACTCTGTGATAATCCCATCATCTGTTCAAGAAGCATTCCAAGATAAAAATTTGGTCCAAGCTATGGATGAGGAAATGAAAGCACTTGAGAAGAATGGAACATGGGAAATTGTTGAGAGGCCGGGAGGCAAGAAGCCTGTTGGTTGCAGGTGGATCTATATAGTCAAGAACAAATCAGATGGTACTATTGATCGGTACAAGGCAAGACTAGTGGCTAAAGGATTCACAGAGACCTATGGCATTGATTATGAGGAGACTTTTGCTCCCGTGGCAAAGATGAACACTGTTTGGATCTTACTATCACTTGCTGCCCCACTCTGGGTGGGAACTAAACCAATTTGATGTCAAAAATGCATTCTTGCATGGAGATCTAGAGGAGGAGGTATATATGGAGATTCCTCCAAGATTTGGTCCAACAGAGGAAACAAACAAGGTGTGCCGATTAAGGAAAGCTTTATATGGTCTAAAACAGTCTTCTCGAGCATGGTTTGGGAGGTTTACAAAGACAATGGTGTACTTAGGCTATAAGCAAAGCCAAGGAGATCACACTCTTTTTTTCAAACATTCACAAGATGGAAAACTGACTATACTTCTTGTTTATATTGATGATATCATTATTACATGTGACGATTTGGCTGAGATACAACTACTCAAGAAGAAATTATCAGCAGTGTTTGAAATGAAGGACCTTGGGCAACTTAAGTATTTCTTGGGAATCGAGGTAGCCTTCTCAAAACAAGGCATTTTTATCTCTCAAAGAAAGTATGTGCTTGACCTCTTGCAGGAAACTGGAAAACTTGGATGCAAACCTACAAGTGTTCCCATAAAGCAGAATCACAAAATTAGCTTTGAAGAAGAAAGTGCCAAAGTTGACAAGGTCCAATAGAGATTGGTGGGAAAATTGATTTACTTGGCACACACTAGACCTGATTTGGCTTATGCAGTCAGTGTGGTGAGCCAATTCATGCATGACCCCAGGGTGAGACATTTACAGGCTGTTGATCGTATTCTTCAATATCTCAAGGCCTCTCCAGGAAGACTATTGTTCAAAAGAGGTGGGAGCCTAACTATGGAAGCTTATACTCATGCTGACTATGCAGGTTCAATAAGTGATAGAAGATCTACTTCAGGTTACTGTACCTTCCTATGTGGGAACCTCGTTACTTGGAGGAGTAAGAAGCGAAATGTAGTGGCTCGATCAAGCGCTGGGGCTGAATTTAGAACTTTGGCACAAGGAATCTGTGAACTACTATGGATGAAGATTGTATTAAATGATTTAGATACAATGTGAAGGTCCTATGAAGTTATTTTGCGATAATAAATCGGCTATCAGTATTGCTCATAATACCGTTCAACATGACAGGACGAAGCACATAGAGATAGATCGTCACTTCATTAAGGAAAAATTTGACAGCGGGTTAATAACTACGGCTTACATTCCTTCCGGACACCAATTGGCAGATGTGTTAACGAAGGGCTTGCCACCAGAACATTTCAAAGAACTTACATCCAAGCTGGGAATGATAGATATCCATTCACCAGCTTGAGGGGGAGTGTTGTAAATAGTGTAATATCATTGTAATTATTTATCCGGCCCAATTATTAGGCCCGTTAAGATAACGTTTAGAATAGCCTATTTAAACAAATTAGCATTTGTACTCTAGACACAATTGAAATAATATTCAGTATATTTTTCCACAGGATACAAACGTCAATACTGTCGGTAGAACCAAACCTTGGAGTATCAAATACAGAACAGGAATGCGAAAACATACCCAATCACCATCGGGCTCAGCACCAGGAACTAATACATTGATCTCACTTGACTTTGCTGTAGATATGGATGTTTCTAAAGAGTCTTTGCTCAGATATAGCTGGCAGCCTGAAGTGTTGTCCACCGAAATTGTAGGAGCTGAACCCTATTATTTGTGAAAGCAAGCATAAGTACATGTAAATTGTACTAGATGAATCAGGAGTACATTTATTATTAAACCCTTATCTTTTGCATCTCATCAGTTATAACATAACCAAGATCAATATAGCTAGCAAAATATTGTGCCAAATGATATAATATTGAATCTGGCAAGCCAAATTGCCAATGATAGGAGCTGTTATGAAGGGAACAAGAAGAGGAAGGAAGCGTCGGGGTACCTGGCATTGAACTTCAACCCCATTACTGTTTACAATCTCACAAGCTGCAACGACATCCTACATTTTAAAACCGAAAAATGGATTGGCATTTTCTGCTATAAGAATAGATTTGATTATCTAATATTATCAAATCACTAATTCCTGTCTCTCAAGAACCTGAAATACAACTCCCATCTTTCTGCAATTGTCAATAGTTATATTGTTGACCTTGCCTGCAAAAATTGTTTAGAAGTGATTGAGTCACTTGCGCCCTTTTCACCATGTTATAAGTTGGCTAGCAAATAGGAAAAGAAAAGAGAGAATCTTCTAACAGAATTATGACTACCTTGAATCTGCAGCACAGAGTTTTTACATCCATAAACATATACAGACTGCTTTGCATCACATTCTTCAATGACCAGGCTTTTCTGCTCAATTTGGTTCTCAACAACCCACCTACAGTAGCAGAGAATGATTAAGTTAGGGAGACGGAATACTGACGTTGCTGACATTGAATTTTAAACACAACTTAGCAACTACAGTGC
The DNA here is from genome assembly GCA_039519185.1 of Astragalus membranaceus. NCBI lineage: Eukaryota > Viridiplantae > Streptophyta > Magnoliopsida > Fabales > Fabaceae > Astragalus > Astragalus membranaceus. Next base: position 104,754,993 of record CM076850.1, on the reverse strand, counting down.
AAATGCACATATAAACTTACTTGCGGCCCATTTGAAGTTCTAACTTTGGAGGTCCTGCTTTGGAAAATGCACGTGAACCTGCACCCGCACCTGGACGAGTTTCTTTTTCACTACTGCCAACAATTCCAGATCTATCTGTGCGATTCTTAGTCTTCATATCATCCGTAACCTTTCTCAGACCTATTAGGTAAATTTTATAATTCATTAATGATGAATATTCAATCAAGAAAATAAGAGTAAGAATAAGCTACCTGAAGTGACAGCTCCTGTACTGATCTGTTGAAAAACAGCAGACATCCCCACTTTCGGCTTAGAAGATGAAGCCTGAGATGATTCAGAACTGAAGAGAGATGCAGGCGGAGGAGGAGGGGCGGCAGGTGCAGCAGGTGCCTTAGCTTTTGATGGAGCAATTACTTTTCCTGTTGGACTCCATACAGGGCCTAAAGGAAAAAAGCTCTTGACATAATCCCTTAAACCAGGTAGATACAATTCTTTCAGAGCTTTGGCCCACTCAACATGGTTTGGGTCTTTGTTTCTGTACTCTACAAGTACCTATTATTAATTACAATAATAAAATTAAGGGAATGTCATTGTGTCAATATACTTCACTCTTGAAATAGCAAGCAACATGAGATAGATAAGTGCAAGGAGAAGTCCCTAGGACGCTATGCAAGATCAGTACACAGCATTTTGTGCTTCGAAAGGTTAGCATAACTAAGCACATAAATATTAAGGGGCTGTTGATCATCATTCATGTCCTTTCTCAGCCATTAAGCTGACGTAGCTCCAGAAGGGGATAGAAATGCGCATTTTAAAGTAAATATGAAACATTTTTTGATGCAGGGACAGGGATATAACACTATCTAGTTAATAGAAATGTCAAGGACGAAAACTCAACACTTGCATGGAACTTCAAATTTTCATCCTAATTGTGACTCAATCTGAAAGGGAGAGGACAATCCTGAAAGTTATCCAAGACAAATCAACAAAGCATCTGGCATGCATCAAGAATACCTTGTTGCTATAAAACTCAGCCATTTGCCAACTTTCTTCCACATGTGCAATGGGCATACTCATACCTTGAGAAAAACAGAAGAGTCATAAGACACAAAAAGATAAAGATTCATCCTAGAAAAGAATCACTGTGCTCTTACCACAATCCTTCCCGGTAAATGCAATCCATGCCAAAGCAGAGAGACTGTCAACAGCAGCCTTCAAGTGATTAAAAAAGTCAGATCTCCTTCCTTCCGTTAATGCATTAGCTTTCACAATCACTTCATTCAACGGTTTCAGAAATTCAGCCAACCCAGCACCGTCAGGTTTCTGCATAATGAATGATGATGTGGTGGATTAACACAACATCTACAAACATCAGGACATATATTCCAAAGAACATCAAAACTTAAAGTATGAGCAATTATATGCGCTTCCATTTCTCCTACCTAAATTCAGTCTCTCTTACCCATAAATAGTCATCTTGAAGCAAAATAAATATGTTTGACTAATTTGAAGAACTGATTATCATAAGTTCTGAGATTGTAGAGTCAATTCCCTCAGCTGAGAAGGACTTGTTTTTTTTTTCTGGTAGAAAATCAATTCTATTAGCCGTGTCCCATTAATTTCACACAAAATCCTAAATATTAGTTCCAACAACAAGTGTAACCTCAACTAAGTACTATTTTATCCCCCTCACAAGTTATTTACTTTTACAGTGACCACATAAGCCCAATTTTAAAATCAAAATTGCAACATTTTAATTTTTTATCATTAGTATTTTTCCCCTACAAACTAACCAAATGAGAACATTGTTCATCATCCATCCAGAGAAACATAAAACTAACAGCAAAACCACACAATCATGAACGAAGAAAAGGATTGCTTCTAAAAAGACGGCAAGCTCAACTGCATCAAAATTCAAAACCTATGATACAAAAGTCCATTTTGCATTCTTTCTAACTAAAATGACAATATCTTTTATTCCACTTCCATTCACCTAAACATTTGATTCTCTATTTGACTTCCCCCAATTCACACTACATCCAAAAATCCCACAAAACAAGGGAACTTCAACTCTGTCCTTTTAACCTTGAATAATAGTCACAACTAAAACATGCACCAAATCCACATAATCCATAAACACGATTAGAGAGCATTGAATCCATATGATTCCCATAAAATTAAAAATAAAAACATGCATTGCCAATTTGCCACCACATTCAGTTCACCCGGAATCAGACTCAAATCTAGCACGGACTACAATATTATCATTTTTCAACACATCAATGTAATATTATCACATACAATGCACCTACCAAAAAAACATACAAATCACCAATTTCATCACAATCGCGCCGGTAAAATTCAAATCCGTCAAATCCAAACCAAAACGAACAGGCACAGATCGAAATTTTCTCGAGGCAAACGAAACTAGAATACAGCAATGACAAACCTGATTTTGTTTGAGCTTAATCAAAAGCTCTTTCTGAACAACGAAAGCTTCTTGCACCAATTTGGTGACATCCAAAACCTGTCCACCAATAATCTCAGCAGCACCAGAAAGCCTACCGACATACTGGTCGATCAGATCGCCGAAGGCAACGACGGACGGATCGAGTACCGCATCGGAAGCGTCGGACGGCGAACCGGCGGGATTGAATCCGGTGGATAGCGCCTCTAAGCGCGACACCGCAGATTCCAATCTCTGTATGAGCTTCTCTTCCATGCCTCAGAATCAGTTTCTTTTTTGTGAGGAGAAATGAAATGACACAGATCTGAAGCCGCTTGAGATAATGAAGCCGTTAACTTTTTTGTAATTACTTTTTTTTTATAAAAAGAAAAAAAAAATTATGTGGAAAGGGGGATAAAGAAGGAAGGAAAAGCGGTTCTATCTTGGTTTGCGCGCGAGGTTGGGTTTTTAGTGGAGCTGCTCAAAGGAAATTTTCTGATGCCCCATGTGTCGTGCGTACGCATTGTTGATGGACACACACGACAATTATTATGTTGTACTTGTAAGTATGTTTGTAATTAGGTCTCATAAAAATGTCTATCTTCGTTCGTTTTTAATTAAGGTAATTTTAACAAATTAAAGAAGAAATGATTTAATTTATATATATGCTCGACCACCCATAAAATGATACGTCGTTAAAAATATTTGATTATACTCTAATTACTTTGAAAGCCACGCCCATATTATAATTTTTTATTCATTGAGAATGTAAGTTTTTTATAGCAATATGTATGAATTAAAATCTTAAAGAAATGAGTTTAATTGTTAGGCACTTTAGCGTAAATTTTATTAAAATCACAACTAATAACAATTTATGGTATGATTAACATATAAGGTAGTTACTAGTTGATTAATTTGTGTTTAATGACGTGTCAACTTGTAATTGGTAGATAGTATAAAACACTTATACACCTATCGTGTATATAAACTAAATCCAAAGGAAATTAATAAAGTTTGTTGTTTTTAATAAAGTTTACTCTGTATATAAATTAAATCCTAAAGAAATTAATAGGGTTTGTTGTTTTTAATTAGTTTTTTCTTATTAAACCTTTAGTTATTCATTACTCACTATACATATTTCTCTCTATATTAAATAATTAAAAAATGTATTGAGTATTATTTTTAAAATAAAAATAATATTATAGTTAATATAAATTGTTTTATTTTATATGCCCAATAGTTGCATCCACATTCTTCAAAAAAATATTAAGATTCTATTGGACACCATATACTTTATCATTTTTTTTTGAAAGAGTCGGCATATACTTTATCATTAAATATGCTACATTGTGAAATCCAAGCTTAAAAGCCCGTAAGCACTTTAGCCATCAAAACTAAGCACCAATGTTGTAGTTACGTACTTTGCTCCTATTCACACTAGGGTTATACATATTCTATTCAAGGATTAACATCTTCAACCCATCTAGGTCTTGATGGGCCTAATAGACACCCCTTAAAAATCCCAAGCTTAAAGCTTGGAGTCTTCACAAAAGAGTTATGAACTTGCTATGCTATAAGGGTTACATAACAAGGTAACTAATCCCTTTCTATTGACCTTTCATGCATAGACATTTTATTACAACATTCATATAATAAGGATTTGTTAGATTTTAATTTTACTTTAATTTTGGCAAGTCTATCTCCACATCTTTTGATATGAGGTCCATATTTTGCGGTTGAAGTAGCCTTTCATGAGTTGAAAAGAATATGTTTATATCTTGATGTTCGCTTGAGGATATTTCTACTTCGGAAAAAGAAGATTAATACCTGGCCAGAGAACTCTGCATTATGAAGGGGTAATGGTTACTAGTACTAGAAGCAAGAAAAGCAAATCTTTCTCTTGCAAGAGCACTATGCATGAAAGGTCAATAGAAAGGGATTAGTTACCTTATTACCTAGTGTAAATACTTGATATACACTTAACCATAGCTAGTTAGAATTAGTTTACTCAACTAACCATAGTTCATTGTAACTAATTTCTGTTAATAGCATAGTTAACAGTTAGGCTAGCTTAGTTGATTCTTCTCTGTATATAAGACTCAATTGTACAGTGAAATATTAAGCAATGAGAATGAACAATTATTTACTCTGCTTCTTTCCTCATTGAGAAATCAACATGGTATCAGATTGAAAGTTTTCGCGCTTACTCTCTTCGCGCCCCTTCCCCTTTCAATTCGCTTTCTTTTCTGAAAATTCGAGCTCTCCTCCGCATCAAAGGCGGCTTTTTACTCCGATTTTGCAACTAATCCTTCAAACCCTTACTATATGCATCCAAACGAGAATCCTTCTCTCGTTCTTGTTCAACCAGCTCTTGACAAAGAGAATTATCATATCTGGAGTCGTTCTATGAAGGTTGCTCTTATCTCGAAGAACAAAATCAAATTCGTTGACGGCACCCTTACTCCTCCTCCGATTTCTGATCCTCTTTACGAACCATGGAATCGCTGCAATAATCTTGTGTTATCGTGGCTTCAACGCTCAATCTCTGAGAATATTGCTAACTCTCTCCTCTGGTGTGACCGCGCCTCCACCGTTTGGAAAAGCTTGGAGAAAAGGTTCTCTCATGGCGACATCTTCCGCATCACCGATATTCAAGATGAATTAGCTCGTTTCCAGCAGGGAACACTTGACATCTCCTCCTATTGCACGATATTGATGACGATGTGGGAGGAGATTGAGAATTTTCGTCCAATTCGCGATTGCACTTGTGCAATCCCGTGTTCTTGTGGTGCTGCAACCGATCTTCGCAAATTCAAGGAGCAAGATCAGGTGATTAAGTTTCTGAAAGGTTTGAATGAACAATTCTCACACGTTCGTTCACAAATCATGCTCATCTCTCCTCTTCCTTCGTTGGACAATGCCTTCTCCATGGTCCTTCAACAGGAGCGTCAGTTCAATCTTCAATCGAATAGTGAATCTTCGATTGAGAATCAATCCTCTGTGAATCACGTTTCGCAATCGCCTTTTCGTGCTTCTAACAATGCTGGCAGAGGTCGTGGCTGTGGTGGCTCCTCCGGTGGCCGTGGCAATCGCCTTTGCACTCATTGCGGCCGCACCAATCACACAGTTGAGACATGCTTCATCAAGCATGGTTTTCCTCCAGGTTTTCAGCATCGCAAGCCTTCTTCATCAACCAATATTGCTGCTACTCTCAGTGCTTCCACTACTTCTGCTACTAATGCTGTTCAGGATTCAAGCTCCACCACTACAGCTGCTGGTAATTCAACAATTGCATCAAGTGCATCTTTGACTACGATTCAGGAGCAATACCAACAGATTTTGCAGTTACTACAACAATCAAACGTGCAAGCCACTCCCACTGCCTCTGTCAATTGCATTTTTGCAACCACATCCTCCACTAACACATCTGTTTCTACATCCTCATCTGGTAAGATCGATCATTTTTGGATTGTAGATACCGGTGCCACTGATCACATCACCCACACCTATTCCAATTTTATCTCTACATACAACATTGCACCAAAATCTATGACTATGCCTAATGGTGACACAGTCACCACTACTACTGCTGGTTCTGTACTTCTGTTTGGTTCATTAATTCTGCACAATGTATATTACTTTCCATCATTTCATGTCAACATTATCTCTGTCACTACACTCTTTGACTCACTTTTGTATGATGTCAAACTACACCCTAACTGTTGTGAAATTTTGCAGCTCTTCCATCCCAAGTTGACTGGATTTACAGCTAAGAGGATTGGCAAATTGTATGTGCTTGATACCTCCTCTCCTCAACCTCAACAATTACCTGGCTTTGTTAACAATTTTCTATCCAATCACCTAGATTCTACTAAGAATGACCCTGCCACTATTTGGCATTATAGGCTAGGTCATTTGAGCAATCCGATACACAAATGTATTTCCACACAATTTCCTTTTGTTGCATTCAATTCTTGTCATAAACCATGTGATACTTGTCATTTAGCAAAACAAAGGAATTTACCTTTTCCTCATAGTAATTCACATTCTGTTGCAATATTTGATATGATACATGTTGATATTTGGGGGCCATATGCTACCCCTTCCATCTCTGGCCACAAGTATTTTCTTACCCTTGTAGAGGATTTTAGTCGTTTTACTTGGACAATTTTCATGAAAACCAAAAGTGAAACTAGAAATCACATTATTAACTTCATTGCTTTCATTGAAACACAATTTAATAAGAAACTCAAATGCATTCGTAGTGACAATGGTCCTGAGTTTCTTATGACTGATTTTTACCTCTCAAAAGGTATCATACACCATAGATCATGTGTAGAGATACATCAACAAAATGGCATAGTGGAAAGAAAGCACCAACACATTTTAAATGTGGCTCGTGCTCTTTCTTTTCAATCTCACCTCCCCTCTACCCTTTGGCATCTTGCCATTCAACAAGCTATACACATCATTAATAGACTTCCCACTCCCTTACTCAACAATTCCCCTCCTTACCAATTTCTTCATTGTACTCCTCCTAGCCTCACTCACTTGAGAGTCTTTGGTTGTCTTGCATTCTCATCCACCTTACACAACCATAGAGCTAAATTTGAACCTCGTGCTAGAAAGTCCATTTTTCTTGGATATAGAGATGGTACTAAAGGATTCCTTCTCTATGATCCTTCCAATCATGAACTCTATGTCTCTAGGAATGTCATTTTCCATGAAACATAATTTCCCTTTGCTTCTCTTCCCTCAACCAGCACCTCTGGAAATCACAGTAACCCTCCCAGAGTTGTTTTTGACACCAGTGACTTGAGTCTTGACCCTCTCTCTCCAAATACTGACCTTCACAATCCTCCCACACCTCCAATTCCTTCACCTGACACAACACAACAGCCACTGCCCCCTGTACCTCTCAGAAAATCAACCAGAATTAAACAAAAGCCTGCTTACCTTTCTTAGTACCATTGCAATTTGCTTTCCTCTGAGCTGCCAGCATCTTCCCCAGGTAACTCTTCCTATCCTCCATCCTCTGTTCTCTCTTACGACCACTGTAACCCAGCCTACAAAACCTTTTGTTTAGCCATTAGCTCATTAACTGAACCTAAAACTTATAAACAAGCTTGCAAGCTTGATTGTTGGCAAGTAGCTATGAAGTCAGAGTTGGATGCTCTTGCATCTACAAACACTTGGTCTGTTGTTGATTTGCCTGCAGGTAAACAACCCATTGGATGCAAATGGGTGTATAAAATCAAGCACCATGCAGATGGATCAATTGAAAGATACAAGGCTCGTTTAGTAGCCAAAGGATACACCCAATTAGAAGGTGTAGACTACTTTGATACTTTCTCTCCTGTGGCAAAGTTGACAACAATTCGTACTCTTCTATCTCTAGCTGCCATTAGAGGCTGGCATCTAGAACAACTTGATGTTAACAATGCCTTCCTTCATGGTGATCTCCATGAGGAAGTGTATATGAAGTTGCCTCCTGGTTTGTTTCCTGATGGTGCTCACACTTCTAATAAAGTCTGCAAATTACAAAAATCTCTGTATGGCCTTAAACAAGCCAGCAGATAGTGGTATTCTAAGATCTCCACTGCTCTCATATCTCTTGGATACTCTCAGTCTACTGCTGAACATTCCCTTTTTGCCAAACTGGACAATTCTAACTTCACTGCTTTATTGGTTTATGTTGATGATATTGTCTTGGCTGGTAACTGCTTGCAGGAAATTCACTCTGTCAAGCAATTTATTGACTCCAAGTTCAAGATCAAGGATCTTGGCACACTTAGATACTTCCTTGGTTTGGAGGTTGCCAGGTCTTCACAAGGAATATTTCTCAATCAGAGAAAGTATGCCCTTGAGCTTCTAGAAGACAGTGGCTTGCTAGGTGTTAAGCCTAGCACTACTCCTTTGTTGCACTCCGAAAAATCCCCGAGGGAGAACCTTTCTCGTTCAGAACTTTTCCTAAGACAATGAAGCCGCCACCAATATTTATTAAGGAAAATATTAGGAAAACCTTTTTTGGAAAGCGATTAGTCTTGCGAAACTAGAGAATAAGGTTCGGGGGTCGGTTACGCGCGGGGAAGGTGTTAGCACCCCACACGTCCTCTCTACTGAGAGGGAACCTTTAATTAAATGTGTGGTTTTAGTGTGTTGACTTGAAAATACTTAATTTTGCCTCTCTACTTCTTATTGAAAAAATCTTAATGAAAATCTTTATTTATTATGAAAAAGGGGGAAAAATGGTTTTTTAGAAAAAAAGTGCTTGAGGGACATGGCCCGCTCCTACGTATCTCCAGGTGCGATGGAGAACTCAAAGCTACGTAGTTCTTCTGTGTCTTTTTGAAAAGTTTTTGTTTTTTATCTTTTTTAGTGAGTTTTCGAAATAGGACGAGCATTTAGTGAATGATTAAACTAACCAAGGTTATGGGTAATCACCGCTAAGTACTCTTGAAAATGAGAGTCACCGCTAACGACTCGTTTTTATTTGTTCTTTTGAAAGGGGTTTTCGAAAGAGATTGATTGACACGAATGATCAAACTAACAAAGGTTATGAGTGATCATCGCTTGTTGTTCTTTGGGGAAAAAGATATCGCCACCAATGGCTAGACGAACAAAGGTTCTGATTAACCACTAGCGACGATGGGTTGAAAATGATTTTAGAAAGGAAAAGGTTTGCGAAAGTGATTCTTTTTGTTAGGAAAATAACTCTTTTCTTTTTGTTATGCAAATGCTAAACTTTTTATGACCGCGAAAAGGACTTTTATTCGTTGCGCTTGACGAGAACGTGACTCGCTCCTACGTATCCCAAATGGGAATCAAAGCGACGTAGTTCTAACGAGCCTTAAAAATGAAAATCTTTCATGATGATCAAACTAACAAAGGTTAGGATGGACTACCGCTAATAACTTGTTTTTGATTCTTTGATACTTAAAAAAGTGCTTTTTGAAATTGGACGCGTTCATGATAATCAAACCAACAAAGGTTGTGATGGATTATCACTAGTAGCCTGCTTTATGCTTACGAAAATTCTTTTTTGAAATTGAGGCTTTCATGACAATCAAACCAACAAAGGTTGTGATGGATTGCCACTAGTAACCGTTTTTGTGCCAGGTCGTTTAGAAATGAAAACAATGAATGCAAAAAAGAATCGGTGGATTCAAGCATAACACAATCAGTGGAATCAAATCATTAAGCAACAATATTTGAATTCGCAAACAAAAATCAAGTCTAAACTACACATAGTAGATCACAACGCATAGATAGGCAAGGAGGGAACTTGAATTGGGCATCAAGCAAAAATACAAGAGTAGGCGAGATTGAACCTAAATGCACATCTAGTGGAAGATGCTAGGCGAGAACCATACTCAAATATTTCTACAAAACGCAAGGGAATCTTAAATGCACATCTAGTGGAAGATGCAATGTAAGGAATGGACCTATCTAAGTATTGGTGATATTCTATATGAGAGTAGACGATGACACTGTAAGCTTCAAGCAAAAGAGTTGCCTCAATCATGATCATTGGCCAGCATAAGTAAGCAAATTATTTAGCGACCAAAGTATCAAAAAATGTTGAATCACTTTGGTCAATCCTCACACTTAAGATTAAGTGCACAAGTGCACAAGTGTGAATCACATTGCCAATCATCATATAAACTAAAAGGGTTGAATCATCTGAGACCATCTTCACCACTTAGAACATGATGCACTAGGCATAAGTGGGAATCATGTGGTTCATCATCAACAATGACACTATAGCTAAGTTAAATCACATAGGGCAATTTTGGCATGGATCACAATAATTAAATATTAACAAATATAAAGACAGAAATACCTCTGATGAAGGCAGATACTACCACTTGAAGAACACAACTCCAACTAACTCTTGCAGAAGATCAGCTCAGACGGACCAACGGAACGAATAGAGCGAAAAAATAAAGCGTAGAAGAGTTTTTCTAAAATGTGAGAGATTTCGAGAAAAATGGGTTTTTTCTCTGATCTCGTGAAAATCTGTGTCTGAGAAGCAGAGAGGAGTTGTGAAATTGTGGTCCGTGTCCTCCAAAATGTGACTTGAGGCTGCCTATTTATAGGCTTTGGGAAAGCGTAGATCTGAAAAAACATTTTAATAAAATGAAAGAATCGATTGTTGATTGTAGTTAAAATATAGATGAATCGATTCTTATCATTTTAGAAGCCTCAAGAGTCGATTCTTTGGATAGTTGAAATAGTGAGGAATCGATTCTTTACTCTCTGGAAAACATGGGAATCGATTCTTTGCTCTTTGAAAACAAGTAGGAATCGATTTTCAGGACCTCCTTTATTAGGTGAAAATCGATTCTTCCCTTAGTTAAAACAATGAGGAATCGATTTTCAGGACCTCCTTTATAGGTGAAAATCGATTCTTCCCTTAGTTAAAACAATGAGGAATCGATTTTCAGGACCTCCTTTATAGGTGAAAATCGATTCTTCCCTTAATCAAAACAATGAGGAATCGATTCATGGCCTATGGAAGAGCTTGAAAATCGATTTCAAGGCATATGCAAAAAGAGGGAAATCGATTTTTAGCTTTGCCTTGAGTATATGTAGAAATCGATTTCAAGCTTTAAACATATGATTGAGAAATCGATTCTTGGCCTTTAGGATTGCCTGAAAATCGATTTCATGGCCTTTAGAATATACTATAAATGGCTAAAGTGCTTCCGGGGTCCCTTATCTTTATTTAAAGTAACGATTTGGTCCTTTATCTTTTTTTTGTCCCAAATCAGTCCTTTATGTTTTAAATTTTTGACACATAAATCCTTTTCTGTCCCAAATCAGTCCTTTATGTTTCAAATTTTTAACACATAAATCCTTTTTTTGACACATAAATCAGCACTGTTAACGGAAAAGGATTTATGTGTCAAAAATTTAAAAGATAAAGGACTTATTTGGGACAAAAAAAACATAAAGGACTAATTCGTTACTTTAAATAAAGATGAGGGACTCCGGGAGCACTTTAGCCTACTATAAATCGATTCTTGGCCTTTGGTATATAATAGAAATTGATTCTTGCTTTCCACAAAAATGTTTTTAGGTCTTTGCCATGCATGCATAAAATATTTTCCAAAGCTTGCCATGCATGCATAACATATTTTCATGCAAAAATCATTTTTATGAAATCTTTTGTGAGTGATGACCAAAATGCCCTTTTTGACCCTAAAAACCCTAATTTCCCCAAAAAGTGCATTCTAACCCTAAAAATGATTTCAAAAACTTTGGAGCGGCTTCTAGGACCCAAAATGCATTTTTCGTGTGGAAAATTAGGGTTTGGACCTAAGCCGGACAAAATTGGGGTATGACAGCTGCCCCTCTTTATTTGGATTTTACCAAGAAATATGAATTGCGCGAGACATATTTCGAGGCAAAATCGAAATAAAGAATTCCGAAATTATACCAATTTTGTCTACTTGGAGAAACCCGAATTTTTTATTTTTTATTTTTTTATTTTTTGGAAAGATAGACACTTTCGTGTTAATGCGAAAACAGTAAATGAACACTGACGTGCAGACTGAAAGGTAAAATGGGCACTTGGCGTGCAGACAAAAAAGTAAATGGGCACTTGGCGTGCAGACTGAAAGGTAAAATGGGCACTTGGCGTGCAGACAAAAAGGTAAATGGGCACTTGGCGTGCAGACAGAAAAGTAAATGGGCACTTGGCGTGCAGCCAGAAAAGTAAATGGGCACTTGGCGTGCAGACAGAAAAGTAAATGGGCACTTGGCGTGCAGACAGAAACGTAAATGGGCACTCGGCGTGCAGACAGAAAAGTAAAATGGGCACTCGGCGTGCAGAAAGCGGTAAATTTCCCAGGCTGCCTAAAACCTGTAATCCTTAAACGAACTCTTGACGAATCCGAGTTTGCACGTGGCTTTGAGGAGCACGCTCTTCCTGTTGGCCTTTTCGAGCGACCGGGGGGATCGTTATCAGCTCCGAAACTGATATACTGATCAATGCACGGCGTCCACTGTATCTTAGGCTGATACAACTATTCCGTTGAACCTCACATGGGGCTGCGGTCCATCGCGTTGCTCGTACACGATGTGAGACCTGGGCAGAAGGGAGCGATGATCTATGTGCTCCGATCCGCAATGCGCGCTTAAGCGCTCTCTTTTCTTTTCTCTCTTTCTTTTCTATTTCTCTCTTTTTTTCTTTTTTCTTTCTGAACTCCCCACTTGGGGGAACATTTTCTGGAATCTGGGGGCGAGGGCTAACACCGAAGTGCTCACCCTCTCTTTGTACCTGTAGCTGAAAATGAACAAATGCATGCAATGCAAATGCCATGATTGCTGTTTTCTTTTTTCTTATGATAAATGATGAGTTTCTTATTTCCTTTGTCTATGTCGGATGAATGCATGATCTTCTACTGTTCCTATATGCTTGATGAATGAAATGATTTTCCTTTTCTTCTCTTGTCTGTACGCAATGCATGATTTTCTTTTTCTTTTGCTTATGAATGCATGATTTTCTACTGTTCTTATATGCTTGATGAATGCAATGCCTGACTTTATTTGTTCTTTTGCTTTTCTCTTCTTCTTTTCTTTTGCTCTTTTTATGAAGTGCAGGTATGCGAATGCAACATTTTGGTGTTTGATGACATGGAATGCTCATGTATTTTAATGCAAAGGAAAACTCTTTTCTCTTCCTCTTTTTTTTTTTTTATATGAAATGGGGATATTGCTGTAAAATGATGAATGACATGAAATGATGAATGACATGGGATGTTCTAGCTTTCTTTTCTTCTATGAGATGCCAGTATTGATGTGATGCAACTGTATTGCTTTGATGTTTGAATGCAAATGTATGCGGTGATTGATGCTTTGATGAATGAAATGCTCCTGTTCTAACTTCTGTTTGTTTCTTTTTGCTTCTTCTATGAAATGCAAACATTAATATGATGCAATGCTCTGATGTTTGATGCAATGATTCTTGTTCCTTTTTCTTTTATGGAAATGCTAACGTTAATATGATGCATATGCACTGCTTTAATGTTTGATGATTGAATGACAAAGGAATACTTTGTGAAATGATGAATGACATGGAATGCTTTTGTGTTGCTTTTGTGGTTTCTTTTCTTTGTTTTCTTTTTGCTTTCTTTGCTTTTTCTGTGAAATATCTGATGCAAAATGTAATGCTCTAATGATGAATGACACGCAATGATTTTGTTCTTTTCCTTTTTTTATGAAGTGCGAACATTAATATGATGCCAATGCAATGAAAAGATTTCTGCTTTTTCTTCTTTAGTATTTTCTTCTATGAAATACAAGTATTAATAAGGTGCAACTGATGTGGAACGTTTTTTTTTTTTTTTTTTTACTATGTGATGAATGCGCAAAATGTGAAGATGCAAATGTAATGCTTTGATGCATATGCTATAATGCCTAGATGCATGAGGTAAACATTTTTGTGATGATGAGATGCGAGACTTTGAATGCAAGGGCTTGAGATGATTATTGACCATTCTGTTGAAAAATTGAATTTGATTCAAACTCTGGTGTTCTCAAGGTTTTTATTTACAAACAAACTCACTTGTTTTCTCTTTCTTTCCATGATGACTGAATTTTAGATATCACGTAAACAACTTGTGTTCTCTCCTTTGAAGCATTATCTAGTAAGCATGCAGAGGAGTGCAAATGTGAATGAATGAGTCAGTTAACTTGGAATTGGTTTAGGGCATGGACATTTATGGCAAGTGAAGGAATGACAGACATGGTTATTGCTGAAGCTTATGAGGGATCAAGAGATACAAGATTGCCCCAATTTAGGTCTTTGAAGAGCGAATAGCTTGCCCCTGTCTAGTGGTGACAACAACTAGGGGTGTAGAAGATGATGAATTGGGAACGCTTCGGCTCTTGGGATGAAAGCTGGAATTAAAGGGGTTTTGCTTCAACCCACAGAATTTGATGTTGCCCCAGTCATAACAAGGACAAAGCTGCCCCAATCAGAATGATAAGGTCTTGTTTAGGATAGTGAGTTGAGAGATTGCCCCGGTGAGGTTTTTATGGGAATGAATGAGGTGAAGGAATGGGAATGCACTTGCCCCACTTTGGAATGACATTGACAACTGGAGTGACATGGGATGGGCATTGAACAGACTTTCCCAAGACTAGGGTGTGTGGGTGGTGAAGAGAATGCCCCAACTTTTGGGTCTGAGTGGTATTCTCAGTGCAAATCTTTGGTTCTCTACTGATGTCTTGACTTTTGGTGCGAAAGAATCCTTACCTGGTGATCACTAAACCTTGTTTTAATGCATCTTGAATGTGTTTTGGAGTGCAAGTCCCTCTTTTTTATCTTGTCAGCTTTCTTTTTTCTGACTGTTCGTTTTTGTTTCCTCAGTTCTCTTTTTTCTGAGGGTTTATTCTTTCTTGATCAGCTTTCTTTTTTCTGATCGTTTGTTTTTCTTTTGACCAAACACATTGTACATAGATAAGCTTGTTCGTTCTAAGATTAGAATTTGAGTGAACAAAAGCAACCGGTCATTGATCGGAATGGACTTTTCGGGATTGTGGTGTTTTGTGGAGAAAGGAGGGTTAGGCTTAATGAAGTGTTTGAGGCTAATGGGAGGATGAGTTTTGTTCGGCGTTGATTGACGGTTAATGGTCTATGAGGAAGATGGTTATTGGGCTTGTTTGGGCTCTGTTAAAGCAAATTCGTGTCTCATGGTAGAATGACTAAGGGGTTTGATGTTGAGGCCAAAGGAAGTGTTTGAAGGTTTATGGAATCAGGTGTTGGAATGATGAAGTGTTTGAAGGTTTATTTAGACAAGGATCTCTTGTATTTTGTGGTAACATGTACCAGCTCACCACTTACATTTCTTTTGTTTTGGGATTTTCATTTTTGAATCCCCTTTTTTTTGATTTTTTTTTTGACTCGGGTGAGCTGATAAAAAGTGATGCACTATTTTTTTTTTATTTGGGGTGATCCTTGCCTAGGGTGATCTTTGGATTTTGGTTTTTCTTGGCTCAAGGTGGGTAGGAAAGGGACTTTCTGGGATTTTGGGGTTTTTGAGGAGATGGCCAAACTTCATTTCAAATCCCGGTTGCTTATTTCTATAAGACTTAACTTTAGAACAATAATTTATCTATCTTCATGTGTTTGCTCTTTTTTCCTTTTTTTGTGCCCTAATTTTTTCCTGGACCGCTCTTTGCGAGTTTTCAGTCCACCGGGCGCTCCTTTTTGCCTAGGCCGCCCTTTGCGGGTTTTCAACCTAGCGAGCTTGTTTTCTTGTTTATTATATTATTATTATTATTGTTTTTTTTTGAGAGACTTGCACTGAAGGAATATGATATTAATCAAGGGGAATTAATGATCACAGACTTGCCCCAGCATGGAGGACTTAAACCAAAAGTCAAATACGCACTGATGGGGAGAATATGCACTTTATGGGTGGACGGGGCGGGACTAGACTTGGACGGGAAACTGTGGTAAGGGAGGAAAACCAGCGGACTCAAACAAGGGAATGTACTCATAGCATGCACGCTCATTAGAAGAATGCTTCACAGAGAGTTAACATCAGTTAAAAATTTGTTTTTTTCTTTGATATACTATTTCAGTCTTTTGTTATAGAATGGATGGGATGCAGTGCTTTTGAAAGAAATGCAAATGAGCTATTGATTTGAAAAACTGAGTGCCTTGGAACACCTTGAGTTTGCAACCAAGTAAGGATAAACTTTTTCAAAAAGGATGATTGTTTCGCAAGAACGTCTCGCTTCTTATCACAACTCTTATTTTATGCAATGAATGAATGAACAAATTATGATATGCAAGTATGATGCAAATGCGTGGAGAATGACCACTCGAAGAGTGTGGCTTATTCTAAATAATTTTGTTATTTTTAATGCAAGACAAAATATGGAATGCCAATGCGAATGATGCTTCTTTTTTCTAGATGATGATTTTATTTTTTTTTTTTTTAGAGGCAAGACAAAGTATGAAATGCCGATGCCCCCTTTTTCTTTTGAATGATGAATGATGCAGGAATGATGTACTAAAGTGATGAGGTTAATGAAATGGTGCATGAATGCTACATTTTGAATAAATTTGATGATGATTTTTATTCATGATTATGAATGAGATGCTTTCTTGTTTTCATTTTTTTTGTGCAATGAAATGCATGATACTCACAATGATTTTCTTTTTTGTTTTTTAGTTTTGGAACATGATTTTGAAAATTATTTGGAGATGCAAATGATTTATTGGAAAAAGGTTTTAGAAAAATGTGCTTGACGGGGTATGGCCCGTTCCTACGTATCCCCATTGTAATGAGGAATCAAAGCTTACGTAGTTCTACCGTGTCTCTTTTTTGAAATAATGCTTATGCACGAATGCCTCGTCTTGGATGAACTTGACGAGGATTTTTTGCATGATTATAAATGAAATGCTTATGCTATGCAGATGATAATTGTTTTTTGTTTTATCTTTATGTAATGAATGCGAGATGAATGGTTTTTTTCAAAATTGGAATTTTATGCAATGCAAATGATGCGATAATGCAGTGATGCAATGATGCGATGATGCAAGGATGCGATGATGCAAGGATGCTTCTTTTTTGTGTTTTTGCAGAAAGAGGATATTTACAGGTGGTGATTTGAAAATTTTCACACTATATGCCACCTCATATAGGCGTTTATTGAAAAGGAAAAACATATCTTTTTTATTTTCGAAGATTTTGAAGGAAAAATTGATTGAACTGAATGCAACAATGCAGCACACAATTTGGAAAGCCCTTGTGACCTAAAAAAGGGGGTAGAACCTATGATCTAAGGCACCTTAGGGATAATCTTCTCATGTAGCTCTATTCACACCCTCACAAAGGTCATCAGAGCCACAGTCCCTCTCACGAAATTCCTTGTAAATGCAGCAAACTGCTAGGTACAAGGTATCATGGAAGAGCACAACTCTGATTGAAACTTTCATAAGTAGCCAAACGGACAAAGGTCCTGATGGGCTCCCACTACTCGAATCCACTCATCCTATGGTATCCTAACAGACCTGGGTTATGGTCTCTTTCTCTAATTATATGGCCTCAAGGTACAAGTGTGTGTGCGAAGGGCATTTCCTTAAAAACTACCCCACCTGCAAATGAAAATCCAGACAATCCAGACAATAGAAAGCAATAACATGTCGTCTACCCTAGGGTTCAATACCAATTAAATACAACTAATCTAGGGTGCCAACAACAATGCACTACTTACCTCAAGAAAGGGAGCAAAGAAGAGGGAACATGATAGAACTGGGGAATATGCATGAGCTTACCTTGAAGAAAGGGAGCAAAGAAGAAGGGGACATGATTGGGATTGGGGAAATGCATGGGGGTACTAAACATTTAAGCAAAGAAGTAACTATCGATTAAACAAAAGCCAACATAGAAAAAGAATGCATATGGATGCAACATGGTTATGAAAAAGAAGAAGAATAGAGGCAAAACAAGATGTTCAAATCAATCACACAAACCACACACTTAATTAATTAGGTTTGACCCACTTTTGAAAAAAAATGTTTTTTAGTCCCCAGTGGAGTCGCCAGCTGTTGCACCCCGAAAAATCCCCGAGGGAGAACCTTTCTCGTTCACAACTTTTCCTAAGACAATGAAGCCGCCACCAATATTTATTAAGGAAAATATTAGGAAAACCTTTTTTGGAAAGCGATTGGTCTTGCGAAACTAGAGAATAGGGTTCGGGGGTCGGTTGCGCGCGGGGAAGGTGTTAGCACCCCACACGTCCTCTCTACTGAGAGGGAACCTTTAATTAAATGTGTGGTTTTAGTGTGTTGACTTGAAAATACTTAATTTTGCCTCTCTACTTCTTATTGAAAAAATCTTAATGAAAATATTTATTTATTATGAAAAAGGGGGAAAAATGGTTTTTTAGAAAAAAAGTGCTTGACGGGACATGGCCCGCTCCTACGTATCTCCAGGTGCGATGGAGAACTCAAAGCTACGTAGTTCTTCTGTGTCTTTTTGAAAAGTTTTTGTTTTTTATCTTTTTTAGTGAGTTTTCGAAATAGGACGAGCATTTAGTGAATGATTAAACTAACCAAGGTTATGGGTAATCACCGCTAAGTACTCTTGAAAATGAGAGTCACCGCTAACGACTCGTTTTTATTTGTTCTTTTGAAAGGGGTTTTCGAAAGAGATTGATTGACACGAATGATCAAACTAACAAAGGTTATGAGTGATCATCGCTTGTTGTTCTTTGGGGAAAAAGATATCGCCACCAATGGCTAGACGAACAAAGGTTCTGATTAACCACTAGCGACGATGGGTTGAAAATGATTTTAGAAAGGAAAAGGTTTGCGAAAGTGATTCTTTTTGTTAGGAAAATAACTCTTTTCTTTTTGTTATGCAAATGCTAAACTTTTTATGATCGCGAAAAGGACTTTTATTCGTTGCGCTTGACGAGAACGTGACTCGCTCCTACGTATCCCAAATGGGAATCAAAGCGACGTAGTTCTAACGAGCCTTAAAAATGAAAATCTTTCATGATGATCAAACTAACAAAGGTTAGGATGGACTACCGCTAATAACTTGTTTTTGATTCTTTGATACTTAAAAAAGTGCTTTTTGAAATTGGACGCGTTCATGATAATCAAACCAACAAAGGTTGTGATGGATTATCACTAGTAGCTTGCTTTATGCTTACGAAAATTCTTTTTTGAAATTGAGGCTTTCATGACAATCAAACCAACAAAGGTTGTGATGGATTGCCACTAGTAACCGTTTTTGTGCCAGGTCGTTTAGAAATGAAAACAATGAATGCAAAAAAGAATCGGTGGATTCAAGCATAACACAATCAGTGGAATCAAATCATTAAGCAACAATATTTGAATTCGCAAACAAAAATCAAGTCTAAACTACACATAGTAGATCACAACGCATAGATAGGCAAGGAGGGAACTTGAATTGGGCATCAAGCAAAAATACAAGAGTAGGCGAGATTGAACCTAAATGCACATCTAGTGGAAGATGCTAGGCGAGAACCATACTCAAATATTTCTACAAAACGCAAGGGAATCTTAAATGCACATCTAGTGGAAGATGCAATGTAAGGAATGGACCTATCTAAGTATTGATGATATTCTATATGAGAGTAGACGATGACACTGTAAGCTTCAAGCAAAAGAGTTGCTTCAATCATGATCATTGGCCAGCATAAGTAAGCAAATTATTTAGCGACCAAAGTATCAAAAAATGTTGAATCACTTTGGTCAATCCTCACACTTAAGATTAAGTGCACAAGTGCACAAGTGTGAATCACATTGCCAATCATCATATAAACTAAAAGGGTTGAATCATCTGAGACCATCTTCACCACTTAGAACATGATGCACTAGGCATAAGTGGGAATCATGTGGTTCATCATCAACAATGACACTATAGCTAAGTTAAATCACATAGGGCAATTTTGGCATGGATCACAATAATTAAATATTAACAAATATAAAGACAGAAATACCTCTGATGAAGGCAGATACTACCACTTGAAGAACACAACTCCAACTAACTCTTGCAGAAGATCAGCTCAGACGGACCAACGGAACGAATAGAGCGAAAAAATAAAGCGTAGAAGAGTTTTTCTAAAATGTGAGAGATTTCGAGAAAAATGGGTTTTTTCTCTGATCTCGTGAAAATCTGTGTCTGAGAAGCAGAGAGGAGTTGTGAAATTGTGGTCCGTGTCCTCCAAAATGTGACTTGAGGCTGCCTATTTATAGGCTTTGGGAAAGCGTAGATCTGAAAAAACATTTTAATAAAATGAAAGAATCGATTGTTGATTGTAGTTAAAATATAGATGAATCGATTCTTATCATTTTAGAAGCCTCAAGAGTCGATTCTTTGGATAGTTGAAATAGTGAGGAATCGATTCTTTACTCTCTGGAAAACATGGGAATCGATTCTTTGCTCTTTGAAAACAAGTAGGAATCGATTTTCAGGACCTCCTTTATTAGGTGAAAATCGATTCTTCCCTTAGTTAAAACAATGAGGAATCGATTTTCAGGACCTCCTTTATAGGTGAAAATCGATTCTTCCCTTAGTTAAAACAATGAGGAATCGATTTTCAGGACCTCCTTTATAGGTGAAAATCGATTCTTCCCTTAATCAAAACAATGAGGAATCGATTCATGGCCTATGGAAGAGCTTGAAAATCGATTTCAAGGCATATGCAAAAAGAGGGAAATCGATTTTTAGCTTTGCCTTGAGTATATGTAGAAATCGATTTCAAGCTTTAAACATATGATTGAGAAATCGATTCTTGGCCTTTAGGATTGCCTGAAAATCGATTTCATGGCCTTTAGAATATACTATAAATCGATTCTTGGCCTTTGGTATATAATAGAAATTGATTCTTGCTTTCCACAAAAATGTTTTTAGGTCTTTGCCATGCATGCATAAAATATTTTCCAAAGCTTGCCATGCATGCATAACATATTTTCATGCAAAAATCATTTTTATGAAATCTTTTGTGAGTGATGACCAAAATGCCCTTTTTGACCCTAAAAACCCTAATTTCCCCAAAAAGTGCATTCTAACCCTAAAAATGATTTCAAAAACTTTGGAGCGGCTTCTAGGACCCAAAATGCATTTTTCGTGTGGAAAATTAGGGTTTGGACCTAAGCCGGACAAAATTGGGGTATGACATCCTTTTGATTCCTCCTTCAAACTTCATGATGCTAATTCCCCACCCCTTGAAGATGATACTGCATACAGAAGACTTATTGGCAGGCTGCTGTATCTCACAACCACAAGACCAGACCTTGCTTTCATTGTGCAGCAGCTTAGCCAGTTCATTTCAAAGCCTCTGCTGGTCCACCATCTTGCTGCCATTCATGTTGTAAAGTATCTCAAGGGTGCACTAGCAAAAGGCTTGTTTTACTCTGCTAGTTCTCCTCTCAAATTGTCTGGTTTTGTAGACTCAGATTGGGCTACTTGTCCTGCTACTCGCAGGTCTGTATCTGGCTATTGTGTGTTCCTTGGTTCCTCTCTCCTGTCATGGAAGTCCAAGAAATAATCCACTGTATCTAGGTCCAGTTCAGAAGCTGAATATCGTGCATTGGCTAGCTTGTCTTGTGAGCTTCAATGGCTCAAATACTTGCTCCAGGATCTGCACATTTCTCTTGACAAGCCCACTAACAAAGCATATAGAAATAGATTGCCATGTCATCCATGAGAAGATTTAGAGTGGTCTCATTCATCTGCTGCCAGTGTCTTCTGCTTCACAACTTGCTGATGTTCTCACTAAACCACTTCCTGCTCCTTCTTTCAATGCCATGGTGTCCAAGCTTGGCCTCATTGACATTCATAGTCCAGCTTGTGGGGGCCTATTACCTAGTGTAAATACTTGATATACACTTAACCATAGCTAGTTAGAATTAGTTTACTCAACTAACGATAGTTCATTGTAACCAATTTCTGTTAATAGCATAGTTTACAGTTATGCTAGCTTAGTTGATTCTTCCCTGTATATAAGACTCAATTGTACAGTGAATTATTAAGCAATGAGAATGAACAATTATTTACTCTGCTTCTGATACCATGTTGATTTCTCAATGAGGAAAGAAGCATAGTAAATAATTGTTCATTCCCATTGCTTAATAATTCACTGTACAATTGAGTCTTATATACATAGAAGAATCAACTAAGCTAGCCTAACTGTTAACTATGCTATTAATAGAAATTAGTTACAATGAACTATGGTTAGTTGAGTAAACTAATTCTAACTAGCTATGGTTAAGTGTATATCAAGTATTTACACTAGGCAATATGAGAAATCAACATACCTTGTTATGTAAACGTATAGCATAGCAAGTTCATAACTCTTTTGTGAAGACTCCAAGCTTTAAGCTTGGGATTTTTAAGGGGTGTCTATTAGGCCCATCAAGACCTAGATGGGTTGAAGATGTTAATCCTTGAATAGAATATGTATAACCCCCTAGTGTGAATAGGAGCAAAGTATGTAACTACATTGGATCGAGCATGAATCAACCTTTTTCATTTCATTTTCTGTGGGAACTTTACTAGTTGTAAAGGCACGTGCAATAATGTTCACATTTTCCATATTCTGACAACGAAGCATCAGTATTTGTAGAAATATATGTTGATATGCAGACAGATAAAATTGATATATTATAGAGATACATGTAACATATTTACAAGCCCCATCTCTGTTCCCAGTTCCTAAGATAATTCAATACAACAAGTGATGTGGAGAACTGAAAAAAGTAACTAGAATACTACAACCGTATAAGATATGCACATTGACTCACACCTTGATTTAACAGAATGAAAATCACAAAAACAAATTAATTGATGACCATAGTGCACGATCAATTGAGAAAAATCATCTGCGTGCCAAATTCTCCGCAGGTTCTGCATGCTTTCGCGGATATGGAACTTTAAGATCTACATGAGAAGACACAGGATCTTTGTCCCTAATTGTACGTAGCTCCTGTTCAACAAGTGAAAGTTGGTCATTTTAACAGGAATGTACTGTCTTTATAAGAGAAAGAGTAGTTGAAGTGTGGGGCTTACAGAACGGAAGGGAAAATCATCTGACTCAAGCATATGAACAATTTGACCCATCTTTGGTCGCTTAATGACATCCAAGTCTATACAGCGCAAACAAACCAGTAAAACTCGCTTCAGAGATCTCTCCACGGGCGAAATCTCAATCAAAGGATCAACTAGCTCATCACTGCGACGACTTGCTACCATTCCCTTAAACCAATCAACTAAGTTCATCTGAAGAACAACAAACAAAAACAGATGTAAGAGTAAGACTCCAATGTGTTTGTGGAATACTGAAATGAAAAAAACATAAATAAAACCCGAATCACCTCTCCGGGTGGTCTTGAATAATCAATGGGACTTCTTCCTGTAATTATCTCCATTAGTAAAACTCCAAAGCTATACACATCACTGCGCTCATTAAGCATACCAGTGCTTGCATACTCAGGTGAAACATATCTGCAAAAAATTAGTGCTAAGAATAACTATCATCCACATCTATGCAAGAATAGAAGTTGAGAATAACTCAGATCCTTGAGAAATAACTAATTACCCAAATGTTCCCATTACACGTGTGGTTACATGGGTTGTCTCAGATCCTAAGAGCTTGGCAAGTCCAAAATCTGAAACTTTGGCATTCCAGTTTTTGTCTAAAAGAATGTTACTCGATTTTACATCTCGGTGCACAACTTTCGGTTCTAAGCCTTCATGCAAATAGGTTAGCCTGTTTCATAATGTAGAAACATGAAAGAACATTAGCATCATCTCAGAATAAAAGAGACATGAAATTGAATAAACATTAAACATACCCTTTTGCAGTCCCAATGGCAATCTTCATTCGAATATCCCATGTCAAAGGGCTAACTGGTCCTACATCACCATGTAGCCACTGCTCCAAATTTCCATTGTTCAAATATTCATAAACAAGCATCCTGAATTATCAGTAAAAATGTTGTTAAAAGAAGTTAGAGGAATTCTGAAATGCCATCTTAATGAAGACCTTAAATCAAAAGAAAGTACGCCCATGTAAACAGAATAGTACTACCTTCGAGAACCTTCTGCACAATATCCTACTAAACCAACCAAATTCTTATGCCTTACTTTTCCAATTGCTTCAACCTCCACCTTAAACTCCTTTTCAGCTTGACCCCTAGAGTCACCATACAGTAATGCACATTAATTTGCAGTAAACCACAACCTAAAAATGGTGAGTTGCACAATTTCAGGAAAATTAACATGAATTTGCAAAGTTCCAACCAGGAAACAAACTATTTGCGCATTATTGTTACAACTTGCTATAAAAATTTCAAATGTTTAGCTTGTTATAAAAATCCCCCAATTTTCCGGATCGCGATTCTCGGCAGTCACGGCAGTCACGGCAGTCGGATCGGTGCCCCTCCATTGGATCACCATCATACTCAATCTCGGCCGTTGATTTATTTTATATTAAAAAAAAAAATGGATAAAGAGAGAGATAGAGAGAGCTGACTGCTGGGAATCCATATCCCAATTTTCCTGCATAGATGTTACAAATTATTTAATATATCGAGTAATATAAAATTATTTTTAATAGGTCTCTTCTCTAAATGACAAGTCCTAGACACTTAGTTACAAATCCCAAAACACATACAAAGCGAATTACTCCCTCCGACCCATATTATATTTCGTTCTAGCCAAAAAAAAGTTGTCCCATATTATATGACGCTTTACAATATCGATACATTATATGTTTTTTTCCTATCATACCCTTCCTTATTTAATAACCTATCTTATTTCAATCCTATTAATTTATCTTCCCAATGTAATTAATGAGGAATAATTTTGTAAAGTAACTCAAAATTTCTCTTTCCCATACAAAATTAACCACTTTTCTTAATTTGTGTGAAATTGTCAAAACGTCCGTTTTCAAATGTCTAGTACTACTAGTAGTAGCTTACATTAAGATAAAGTAATTCTTTTTCCTGTTTCTTAGATTAATGTTTTCTCGGGATTAAGATAGTACTATGATTATCTATCTAGTGTGTAGACAAAGTTAAAACAGCAATTATGAATAGTATAATAAAAAAACGAAAAAGTAAAAGTAAAGGGAAAAGTAACCATATCCGGGGGACAAAATAAATTAAACAAGGCAGAACAGAAGCAAACGACCGTTTATTTTATCTCAATACAGTCCAAAATAAACACAATGCACATTTCCCCAACTGATTCATTTCCAATTCTCCATTACAGTAAATAAGAATTAGAAAGTTTCATATTAGCAAAGTCATAGACAGCAAATTAAAAGAATGCATATCTGCACTAACAGGAAAATAGAATAGCTTAAAATACTTGTAGAAAGTTTTACAGAAACAGAACAAGTGCAGCAAGAAGTGTAAACCTCAAGAAGACTTAAAAGGAATGAAATTAATTCAAGTATTAAACGCTGTTATTGGAGTTAGAATTAATTTTCAATCCTTTGACCATCATAAACATTGAACTACTCTAACCATAGCCTAAATTAGATAAAGTTTTGACACATACTTGTTATTGTGAAGATTCTTGACAGCCACTACAGAGCCATCTTGCAAAACTCCTCTATAAACGACACCGTACCCTCCTTCCCCAATCACATTCCCTTCCGCAAATCCACGCGTTGCAACTTCCACTTCCTTCAAACTATACCACCGTCCCCACCCAATATTAGGATCCTCCACCACCGTGTCCCCACCACATGACACGTCACTCTCCCTCAAAGTTCCAATTTTACCCTTGATCTCCGCCACCTTCTTCGGATCAGCCTCAGCATCTTCAATCTCAATCCGCGTTAGATCCATAGACTTAACCACCGCGATCTCCTTTGAGACCAGAGGTATGGTACCGGAGCTGTGCTTCGGCACAAACCTGCGTCGTTTACAGCTTCGGGTTCCGCGATAGCAGAGGAATATTAGAAGTCCGATTATGACCACGATAACGAGGAATATACCTGCTAGAATGAGAACCTTCAAACTTAGAAGTGGGGTTGCTGCGCTTTCGGACTTCGACATTAGTGTGAGTGAGAAAGGTTAAGAAGAGAAGGTTGGTTGGTTGTGAGAATTTTAGTTGGTTGTGTTGTTGTGTGACATTGTTGTGGTGTTTTAAGCATTGAAGGGGTAAGAGAAAAGGGAAGAGAGGATGGTGGCGTTGAAAAGAGTGAGAGTGGTGTTACAACGGATACATACAAGTGTGAAGTGAAGACAAACGAAAGGCGACTTGGTTGTTGTTTACTGGGTTAGGAGGAGTGGGACCAAAAATGATGAAAATTTTCTCTTGCAGGGGGAGACTGTGTGACGGTGGGTGCTGCTGTTGACAAATTAGGAGGCTTCATTATTGCATGCTCTTTATTTTAAATTAATTAAATAGTTCAACACTTCAACTTGTTACCTATTCGCGTTTTATAATTCCATTAATTAAAGCCAAATGCTAATCAACATCTGATTAATGTTTTAAAAATTCTGTAATGTGTAGATGTCTTTGAATGCTCTCCCGTTAGTCGACACTTCCGATAGGAATGAGAAAAACTCAATGAATAAAATATTATCATCAAGTCTTTTTCTCTCCTATCGGAATTTTTCGGTAATTGGAGAGGATCGCAATCCCTGTAGATGTATTATTAAAATAAAATGTGTTTGTATCAACATGATTGTGGCATAAGTCGTAGATATTTAGGTCCCTTGACCATTTAGTCCTGGGTTCGATCCCTTACTGGTGCATAGGAAAAAATATTTTTTTGGAGATGTCAACCCTTAAATGGATCTCTGATACATCGAAGAATTAGTCTCCACAGTCGTCGTGTATGATAATTTGGTTTACCAAAAGAATGTGTTTCTTAGGAGGAGAGAATCACATGGACCCACATAGCTAAGCATACACGTGGCCAGTCAGGTTCCCCGGCGTAGATTAGTCGATGGATAATGCGCACCAATAACACAGTCGGCTCAGGCTATTCCCACCCCTAAATGGCATCAATCTAGAGTAGACTTAGAGTGCACTTGATTTGCAAATAAGTAAGTACTGGATAGGACGGTACAACACTGTATAGAACTGACAACGTTTTCTGTTGTACACTATTTGGTGAATAATTGACAGTACAAACAAAAAAAATATAAACTTTACTATATTCCGTTTATAATGTATATAATGATTTTTTTTGCTATAAGCTGGGGGTATCATCTGCGTGCAATTACAGAGACTAATCCATCGAGCCAGGTAGGACCACGGTAGGCAGCAAAACTATCCCTTAAGAGATTTAACACTATCGCATGCCCAAGACTGGATTCTAACACAGGACCTTGGTTAAGCTGAAATAAACTTCTACCATCTCATCTAGGTACTATTGGGTCATATAATAATTTTATATAACATATATTATAGTATAATTAGGAAGTTATGAAAAAATTAAAGAGAAGGTAGAAGAGACAGAGAGAGGCCAACAGATTCAAAGATAGAAGAGAGAGGGAGTGAGAAAGGAGAAGAAGAATGAGAGAGAGAGAGAGAGAGAGAGAGAGAGAAAAAGAAGATAGAGAAGATCGAGATATAGGGGAGAGAGAGAGAGAGAGAGAGAGAATGTAACGGGAGAGAGAGTATTGATGAATGCTTTGAAGTTCATATACTCTAATTAGAATGCAACATGTGAGATTCCCATGACAGAAACATAAATATGGACATAATAAGGCCTTATTGGTATAAGTTGCCAAAACAATGGAATGCAATGAAAGTAAGGCGGTGCTTCACAATTACTAAAAAACTTTATATGTTTTCTAATTATTAATTAAAGTTAAAAATAAAAGGCACACTATACTCATATACTCATGTAATGAACACATATAAAAATTAGGTTTAAGAAGAAGAAACAACATATCTTCATTTTTCAACCTTATTATTGGTTGTTTTTCACGGGGAAATAAATCCGCACTTGATAAAGGAAAGAATGCAGTGTTTAGTGAGAAAAACTTTCAAATTACCAATGTAATGAAAAAATGCCATGTATTTCTTCTTACATTTTCGTTTTTCACATGCTTATGTATGGAACTAATGCCAAAAAATCATTTTTTATAGCAATCGCTGTAGATCATGATCCTGAAGAGGTTGAAGATGTTACACCTGCAAAACGAATATCAACTTATGCAATATAATTTTATTTTTTTAGTTCATTTGGGGAAACATATCACATCAAAGTAATTTATAGTATTTGAACATGAATCAAATTTATATATACTTCTATATTATGCTATCATATATATGTATATATAATGTTAAAATAATTATTTTTCTTTTTAGTCATCAAAAAACATTACATATTGGTGGTATATTTTAACTTCTTTTTTGGGAAACAACCATATACTTTAACTTACCAAAAGCAATAAACCAATTGTCTTTTATTTTTGAAAAGAAATTCATTATTATTAGATATTGAATTTAATTTCATTCTAAATACATATTGTATTGTTATACATGTTCGTTGTTACACATGAGTAGAAACAACATGACCCGTGTGTTAGCCTGCATCTTCGGCAGACTCAATTAAATGCAGTCAACGATGTTGATTTGTCATTTTAAAGAAGAAATGTTGATATTTGACATTGAGAAGGCGTTTTGAAGAATATTTTCGACAATGCCCGAGACTTAATGAAAATGAGAGTTAAAGGCAAAGTTTCGACGAGAAAGAAGTTAAGAAGATTGGTCACGGGTTAAAGCCAAGGAGTTTGGTCGAAGACTAGAGCAATGATGCTGTCGAAGGCGTAGGCAGTTACATGGTTGAATTGTATATAACAGTTATAGTTTTTGAATTTCTTAGCAGTTTTAGGCAGTTTATGTTTTCCTCCTTGTATATATAGTAGTTTTCCATAAGGAAAACAGGTCACAAACTCATTACACAAATTCTCACGCTCTACTTCCAAGTTAAAGTGAAAAACGAGCCCTGAGAAGCAATGTATGATTGTGTACCACTTTTCTCTTTTTAATGCAATTTTACTTTGTTTATTTCCAATTTCTGCACCTTTTGTCTTCTTTGTTTTACGCAATTCTCTTCTTTTCTGGAATAATTCATTAGTTTCGCAAGAAACATTGAATTTCTTTCTTTTCTTTAACTTAACCCGTAAGAAACCCGTGTTTTCTAAACAACTTTTATCCAAACTGTGTTGGGATTTACTAGTTGATCTCGCAAGTAAACCAAACTGGAAACTAGCGGTGTTTACCAAAATCCACGGTAAAAAAATTGGCACGCCCAGTGGGACAGTTTGTGCTAATTTTAAAAGTTGTTTTACAACATTTCTGGGTTTGTTGTTCTTGAATTTATAAGCATAAAGTGATTTGTGCATGCGTTTAAGGAGTGGTAGAAATCTCTCAGAGATGGCTGGCTCTAATAACAATGCTTATTCATCTAATGCGCAAAATTCACCAAGGAATGCGTCAGTTAGTGATGCAAATGCTGCAACCGCTATAGGAGTAACTGCTCCGTTGTCTCCTTCGACAACAATGGGTGTAACTGCAGTAACTGCTCCGTTGTCTTCTTCGACAGCCATGGGCATAACTGTTGTAACTGCTCCTGTAATTACTCCTGTGCCTATGATGACCACAGCAGCAGTAACACAACCCAATGCACTGGCTTATGTGCCGCTAGAATTAGGACCATCAAGTCCTTTCATGGCTAATCCCGTGAGTGGAAATATGCCATTTAATCCTATAAATGGTAGGAGTTACCCTTATGGCATGCCAACAGCCTTAATGGTAGGCCTTCAAACCAATTCATCTACATTTGCAGACAATGCAATAGTAGGTTTCTCTCCTACTCACAGTTCTTCTGAGAACATTTATGGTCGAAATGTTCAACCAGCCCTAACCGCATCATTTGTGTTGGCAATAAGGCAACAAATGGATGATAGTAATCACAATATGGTTAACATGTTAACACAACAAATTGGTATTGTATTCAATCCTCTGATACAAAATACCAATAATAGTTACCAAATGTTAACAACACAAATGGGAAGAATTGCTGATTTCTTTGGCATTCCACCAGTGCATAACCAGCAAATTCCCCAAGTAAAATGTTAGGCCTGTCGAAATCCCTTTCGAAAGGCCAAACAATGTAATTCCCATGAATCAGGGACATCAACAACTGGTTGTCAAGGAGCCTCCAAGAGTAGAGGCAATACCCGATGTTGTGTTAGTCAATAGAAATCAGAATGCTGACGAAGTGGTTAGGCAAGTGCAACAAAATAATTTTAGAGCACAAAATAACTTGGCTAATATGGTCGAAACTATCTTAGCCCAGAATGTCCTTAACTTAGGTTTACACAGGCCTAATTTTGTATCACCATTATCTGACTACACATTGCAAACAGAGTTGCCTTGGGGATGGAAAATTACCAAGTTCACAAAATTTGCTCGGGAAACCAGTGAATCGACTGTTGAACATATTGCTAGGTATTTAACTGAGGCTGGTGACTTAGCACATAATGAGAATTTAAGAATGAAATATTTCCCAAATTCTCTAACTAAGAATGCTTTCACTTGGTTCACCACTTTAGCCCCACATTCTATCTTTAATTGGGCTCAGTTAGAAAAGGCCTTTCATGAGCAATTTTACATGGGCCAATGTAAGATTAGTCTTAAAGAATTGGCTAGTGTTCAACGTAAAGGGGCAGAGTCTATTGATGATTATCTCAATAGATTTAGACTTCTCAAGGCAAGGTGCTTTACTCAAGTACCTGAACACGAGTTAGTCGAAATGGCTGCTGGTGGCCTAGACTACTCTATTAGGAAGAAGTTAGATACTTTGCACCTAAGAGATATGGCACAACTGGCTGATAGAGTTCAACAGGTCGAAAGGCTTAAAGCTGAAAAGGCTAGAACTAATAGGTTTAGTAATAATAAAAAAGAAAAGGTTGCCTATGTCAATGCTAATGACAATGACCAAGAATTCGACATATCTTATGAAAGTGTCGAAGAAGAGGTTAATATTGCTGAACCTAAAAGCATTGAATGAAGGAAGACTCAAATTTGGAGACAAGTCAAAGCCTCCAATGAAGATTGATGCAGATCCTCTACCAACAAACGAAGCAATGTATGTCGAAGTTGACATTGCTATGGTCGAAGTTTCTGGTGATACTGCAGGAAAGGGTAGTGTGAAAAGAGCCACTGTAAGCTCCAAGGTTGACGTCGAAATGGTCACTGAAGACCAGTATGATGACAAAATGAAGGTGGTTTACCCTAAGGCCGAAGAGGAATTGATCGATTTTCTCAATCGTTGCAAGATCAGCAACTCTGAGGTGATGCTATGTCCACGATGCAGTGCTGTTTTCGATAAGGAAGCTGCAAAGGATCTGGAAAGTTTCAAACCTCAACCCAAACGCAAGGGAAAATGGGTCGACAAGAGACCCAAGTTCAGTTTCAATGACAGAGGGATACCTTACAAGGTTTCTTCGATTAAGAACCCCCACAAAGAAAAGGTTAGAACTTATGTTCCACCTTCTCAATCTCCTGTCAAGAAATGGGTTCATTCTGGTGGGAGAAGTACTGGGTATTATCCCATGTATTATGTTGGAAAGAACGCTGGCAACCAATAGAAGCCAGCAAAGATGGTTAAGGGTGGTGCTAGTGCTAGTACAATTACCCAAAATAAGGCATCAAAAGCAAATAAATATGCCTACCGTAATAATTACAAGGGTAAAAACCCTATGACTGTGGGATGATGAATCATCTCAAACCTTTGTTCATTCAAGCCAAAGTGAATAACATAGGCGTGAATAAAATCTTGGTCGATGGAGATGCTGCTGTGAACCTAATGCCTCAACATTTGATAAGGAAAATTGGCAAATGTGATACTGATTTGAGGCCACACAACGTGGTTTTGACAAATTATGAAGGCAAAATTGGCCATTCACTTGGGGCCATAGAGGTCGAGCTTGTTGTGGGAAGCATCAAGAGATTAACCCTGTTCCTAGTGGTTCCATCGAAAGCAAATGATAATTTGCTACTAGGAAGGGAGTGGATCCATGGTGTGGGGGCAATTCCATCAATTGTCCATCAAAGATTGATCATATGGAGAGAGGATGGATTGGTTGAAAACATTGAAGGTGACCAGAATTACTTCAAAGCAGAAGTTAACATTATAACCAGAAAGACATTCGACAAACAATTGACGAATATTGCGCCATGTTTTTCTTCTGACCTTGGTTATATAAACCAAGATAATGTTTTCTATTCTGTCACACTCCACCCAAATTACAGTTTTGTTTGGGAGAGGGAGATTATAGACGAAGATAGCCACCCAAGAGGCTTTGTCAAGCCTACTGGTTGGGATGGACCTTAAATGGTTTGATGATTAAGCCCAGTACGTGGGAGAGAACTACGGCTTACGTGGCCGAAAACAAAGAAAAGACGGCTTTGGAAGCTGAATTAAATCAACAAATGGTTGCAGAAACCAGTGTAACCAGTGTAATCAGTGAAAAAGATTTGGTCGAAGACCAAAGGCTTGATTGTGTATATGATGATGAGCCTTTAGGTTTTGAAAAGGACCCAATGGGTTCAACCAAAAGAATATAGGCACAAGATCCCTTGGAAGAAATTGACTATGGAGATGGCTCTGTGAAGAGACCAACATATATCAGTGCGAAGATCGACAAGGAATTCAGTGTGCAAACTGTCGAACTGTTGAAAGAATTCAGAGATTCCTTTACTTGGGACTATAATGAAATGCCAGAGTTGAGTCGAGAATTAGTAGAGTTGAAGCTACCTATTCGACCAGAAAAGAAGCCAGTGAAGCAGACACCAAGAAGATTTGCGCCAGAGATCTTGTCGAAGATTAAAACAGAAATTGAAAGGCTACTAAAGAGCAAGTTCATCAGAACTGCCAGGTGATTTTTTTAGGCTTTGTTGTGCACAAAAAATGCATTGAAATCCATCAAAATAAGACGAAAGCTATTTTGGAAACAAAAGCTCATTCGACAAAGAAAGAATTACAGTCATTGCTAGGAAAGATTAATTTCCTTAGAAGATTTATTTCAAATCTAAGTGGCAAGACTCAAATTTCTCGCCATTACTTCGACTGAAGAAGGAAAATGTTTTCAGATGGGAACCAGAACTTCAAAAAGCTTTCGACGAGATCAAGACATATTTGATGAAGCCTCCTCTTTTGTTACCTCCTATTAGAAATAAGGCAATGAAATTGTATGTAGTAGCATCAGATATGTCAATAGGTAGTATGTTAGCACAAGAGATGAAAATGGTGTCGAAAGAGCCATCTATTACCTTAGTAGAGTTTTAAATGATGCTGAAACTAGGTATCATCCAATAGAAAAATTGTGCTTATGTTTGTATTTTTCTTGTACAAAGTTAAAGCAATATATAAAGCCTATTGATGTGTATGTTTACTCGCATTACGATATCGTTAAACATATGCTGGCGAAACCAATACTACATAGTCGAATTGGTAAATGGGCTTTGGCTTTATCAGAATATTCATTAACTTATCAGTCTTTATGGCCATTAAAGGACAAATTGTTGCTGATTTTATTGTCGATCACTCATTAGTCGAAGCAACATTAAATTTAGTGAATATTCGTCCTTGGAAGTTATATTTCGACGGTTCTAGTCATAAAAATAGTTCTGGAATTGGAATTCTAATTGTTTCTCCAATGAAAATACCAACGAAATATAAGTTTAAAATTAAAGAACTTTGCTCCAATAATGAGGCTGAGTATGAAGCCTTAATAACAGGACTTGAGATCTTGTTAGGCTTGGGGGCAAAGAATGTCGAAATCCAAGGCGATTCAGAACTAGTTCTGAAGCAATTAACAAAAGAATATAAATGTATTAAAGAAAATTTAATTACATATTTTGTTGCTGCCAATGCTTTG
Source organism: Astragalus membranaceus (assembly GCA_039519185.1). NCBI lineage: Eukaryota > Viridiplantae > Streptophyta > Magnoliopsida > Fabales > Fabaceae > Astragalus > Astragalus membranaceus. The sequence continues at coordinate 104,721,127 of CM076850.1, read as the reverse complement.
TTAAAACACTTCGACTATGTGAATATAAAGCATGTGCCTCGAATTGATAATCAAGAGGCAAATGAGTTGGCACAAATTGCTTCAGGTTATAAGGTATCCAAAGAGAAACTCGGAGAGTTAATAGAAATTAAAGAGAAATTGATTTCGATAGACTCTTTAGAGAAATTGTCAACACAAAAACTTGGGGGGCAGAAGAAGCATTATTACCTCCAGTTGCTAAAAATAGTGATAGTAAAAATTTTAGTGAAAATTTTGAAGTTTTTGCTATTGACAATATGTTGAACGATGACTGGCGAAAGCAAATTGTCGAATACTTGGAAAATCCAACAGGAATAACTAATTGGAAAACCAAGTATAGAGCCTTAGGCTATGTGATTATTGGAAATGAGTTGTTCAAAAAGACCCCTGAAGGAGTTTTACTCAAATGCCTTAGTGAAAGTGAGGCATACTTGGCAATATCTGATACTCATAGTGGAACTTGTGGGTCCCATCAAGCAGGTCACAAGATGAAATGGCTCTTATTTCGACAGGGTGTGTATTGGCCAACTATACTGAAAGATTGCATAGAATTCGCCAAAGGTTGTCAAGAATGTCAAAAACATGCAGGAGTGCAACATGTACTTGCGAGTGAGTTACACTCAATAATAAAACCATGGCCATTTAGAGGATGGGCCTTAGACATAATTGGTGAGATTAAACCAACGTCATCGAAAGGCCATCGTTTTACATTAGTTGGGATAGATTATTTTACCAAGTGGGTAGAAGCTATTCCTTTGGCTAATGTTAATCAAGAAGCAGTGATCAATTTTATTCAAAACCATATTTTATATAGGTTTGGAATTCCAGAAACCATTACCACAGACCAATGTTCAGTGTTTATTGGTCAGAAAATGGTAGAATTTGCTGCTGAAAATGGTTACAAGTTGTTAGGTTCGACACCATACTATGTGCAAGTCGAAGCAGCCAATAAAATTATCATTAATTTGATAAAGAAGCATATTGGGCAAAAGTCTAAGAATTGGCATAAAACTCTTGACCAAGTGTTACGGGCTTGTCGAAATTCTCCTAGGGAGTCAATTAGTACTACTCCTGTTAGGCTCGTTTTTGGGCATGAGGCAGTTTTGCCAGTCAAAATTTGTCTACAATCAACCAGGATTCAAAGACAATTTGAAATTCCATCTGATGATTATTGGGAAATGATGTTAGATGAATTGGTTGATCTAGACGAAGAAAGATTAACTACCTTAAACGCGCTTACAAAGCAACAAGAAAGAGTGGCTAAAGCCTACAATAAAAAGGTTAAGTCGAAATCTTTCTCTTTAGAAGACTTAGTTTCGAAAGTCATTTTGCCTATGGACAAAAAAGATAGAGTTTTGGGCAAGTGGTCACCAAATTGGGAATGACCATTTAATATTTCACAAGTCTTTTCTAATGGCGCTTATGAAATAGAAGAAATAGGCACAGACGGTCGAATTATGCGTATAAATGGCAAGTACTTAAAAGGTATAAGCCAATGCTACAAGAAGTTAAAATAACGCAAGATAAAAAAAAGAGAGAAAAAGAAGAAAACCTTTGAGTTTTTCTTAAAGGGCAGTTAATGAGTAATCATGTAATGAAGAGTTCCAATGAAAACGTGGCCCACTAAATCTGAGATAATGGCGCCATAAAGTACCTTTTTTGCTGAAACTGTATTTTCAATTCTGAAACGTGATGATGATGACGTTAAGTGATTTGACACAACTGTTTGGGAATGTTCTCAAAAAACGTCATTTTCTGTCTTCGTTTATGCCTCAGTCGAAAACTACATTTTTGGGGGGCAATTTGTTAGCCTGCATTTTCGACAGTCTCAATTAAATGCAGTCAACGATGTTGATTTGTCATTTTAAAGAAGAAATATTGATATTTGACATTGAGAAGGCGTTTTGAAGAATATTTTCGACTATGCCCAAGACTTAATGAAACTGAGAGTTTAAAGGCAAAGTTTCGACGAGAAAGAAGTTAAGAAGATTGGTCGCAGGTTAAAGCCAAGGAGTTTGGTCAAAGACCAGAGCAATGATGCTGTCGAAGGCGTAGGCAGTTACATGGTCGAATTGTATATAGCAGTTATAGTTTTCAAATTTCTTAGCAATTTTAGGCAGTTTATGTTTTCCTGCTTGTATATATAGTAGTTTTCCATAAGGAAAACAGGTCACAAACTCATTACGCAAATTCTCACACTCTACTTCCAAGTTAAAGCGAAAAATGAGCCCAGAGAAGCAATGTATGATTGTGTACCACTTTTCTCTTTTTAATGCAATTTTACTTTGTTTATTTCCAATTTCTGCACTTTTTGCCTTCTTTGTTTTACGCAATTCTCTTCTTTTCTGGAATAATTCATTAGTTTTGCAAGAAAATTGAATTTCTTTCTTTTCTTTAACTTAACCCGTAAGAAACCCGTGTTTTCTAAACAACTTTTATCCAAACTGTCTTGGGATTTACTAGTTGATCCCGCAAGTAAACCAAACTGGAAACTAGCGGTGTTTACCAAAATCCACGGTAAACACCGTGCAAATGCACGGGTATTCCACTAGTTGGATTAGAAAATTTGATAAAGTTGAAATAAAAACCATTTTTTAAATTATTTATCATGAAACCAATTTTCATTTTCAGTTTTTTTTTTATTTCTTAAAAATATCATTCCCTAGAAAAAATAAAAAAGAAACACATGCAATCAACGTGGAATGTGAGTGGTATATCTCATGAGGTGAGTACTTTACTACATCAGGGTGCTTCTTTTAATACTTGTTTATTTAATATGCTAGACCAATTATCAAATGAGCATAGGAATGTATTAGCAATGACGTGTTGGGTGTTATGGAAACGACGGAATGAAAAATTATGGGAGGATATTATCAAACCAGCATCGTTGTCCATGCAACTAGCGATGGACTATTTGCAACAATGGGAATTGTCGAAGCCTTTGGAGGTGAGATGTAAAAAGCCAGCGGCAAGTGCGCTTAAATGTAATGTGGACGCAACACTTTTTGAGCAAGAAAATAAATATGGAATAGGCATGTGTATAAGGGATGAGAATGGCGTGTTTATGGAAGGAAAGACAATGTGGTTTATGGGAACACCGGAACCTCAAGAAGCTGAAGCTGTGGGATTATGGCAGGCACTAAATTAGTTGAAGGATCTAGGCTTGGAGTCAATGACCGTAGAGATGGATTGCATTTCGGTGGTCAATGCAGTAACCAAAGCAACATTCGACAATATACAAATTTTGGTGTTATCATTTCTCATTGTATTAATTTAATTTCTCAACTTTCAAGCTATAGGATTAGCTTTGTTCGGAGGCAAGCATTCTAAACTCATTAGTTGGGCTACCATTTACTAGCACCGACACATTTCCAGTGAACACACGGGCTTCCATCCATTTCCTCCATTTTGCATTGAACCCCATTCTTGCCATCATATAATCAAGGAATTTCCAACTCACCGAGTCATACGCCTTTTCAAAGTTCACCTTGAACACGTACATCAGCCACTTTTTCCTCTTCACCAAATTGATTACCTCATTTGTTACTACTACCCCATCTAGAATTTGCCTACCTTGAAGGAAAGCCGTTTGTGAAGTGGATATAACACCTGAGAGAGCTTTCTTTAACCTGTGTGCTAACATTTTGGCAATGATTTTATACATGCACCCTACCAAGGAAATCGGCCTGAAATCACTTAGTGCTTGCAGGTTCTTACACTTCCCAACAGCTTTCAAAGAGAATGGAGGTACTATTACTGCTGGAAATGCTTCTAGTATGAGGTTAGTATTTTATGACAAGGAAAGGAAGCAACAAGCTAAATATCGAAGGGGCAGTTATGCATAAGTATGCTTCCAAAATGTACTTAAGCGATCCATCCACTCAGTAGCAGATCAGACAACAACCAAAGAGGCGCGAGATGTACTTATAGATTACATTCATCTTGATCCGGTGTATAGTTACTCCTAAATGCCACAAGTACATTCATCACACACAGCACTTACTGGAGGATTTGAAGGAAACAACACTGAAGCTGAGCAAGAAGATCTTGTAGATGTTCTTTTGAAAATCCAACAAAGTGGCAGCTGGAACATATATTTACTTAATTATTTTGTCTACTTTTAAAAAAATTGTCTTTTTCCTAATTTTCAAAAGTTTCTTGTTAATGTACTAGGATGTGTTTGGAGCTGGAACAGATTCATCAGCAATAACAATAGAGTGGGCAATGTCAGAAATGATGAAAAACCCAAAAGTGATGGAGAAGGCACAAGCTGAAATAAGGCATGCATTCAAAGGAAAAGAAACAATATCAGAAACTGATTTTCGGTGTACAGTTACTCCTACATGCCACAAGTACATTCATCACACACAGCACTTACTGGAGGATTTGAAGGAAACAACACTGAAGCTGAACAAGAAGATCTTGTAGATGTTCTTTTGAGAATCCAACAAAGTGGCAGCTGGAGCATATATTGACTTAATTATTTTGTCTACTTTTAAAAAAAAATTGTCTTTTTCCTAATTTTCAAAAGTTTCTTGTTGATGTACTAGGATGTGTTTGGAGCTGGAACAGATTCATCAGCAACAACAATAGAGTGGGCAATGTCAGAAATGATGAAAAACCCAAAAGTGATGGAGAAGGCACAAGCTGAAATAAGGCATGCATTCAAAGGAAAAGAAACAATATCAGAAACTGATTTCCGGTGTACAGTTACTCCTAAATGCCACAAGTACATTCATCACACACAGCTCAAATAAGGGAAAGCAAACCAAACTCCTATACACTAACACAGCTCAAATATCAATTTAGCAAACCAAACTCCATACTTATTGATTTTTAACCACCCACTATTCAGTTTAGTAAAGTTTACTTTCTTGTTGATTTTTAACCACCCACTATTCAGTTTTATTACGGTGGACAAAATTTTCCTTCAAACTTAAAGGCTAGTGTGGTTCCTTTAGTAAATGACTTACATAAATGGCTAGGATTCTATAAAGCCATTAACTGGATTGCTACTACTCCTGCATATAAAAGGTTTTCTTCAAAAATAACGGAGGTGTCAAGGAGATGATCAAACTCAAAACTACTACCGTACATACATACCACTGGGAAGAGTGTATCCCATTAAATATCAAAACTACTTTACGAGAATCAATTTAGCTACAAATAACATATGAAGGTAAACTAATTTGGAAACTAAATAGTAATGGATGAAAGAAAATCTTACAATCAATTCTGCAGCTTTTTCATTGACGATTGATCCATCTTTACGAGTGTGGGTATCAATGTAAATCTCTTTACGTTCAGGTGATACACCTTTGGCTTTTTTTTTCTAAAACCAAACATATAAGTTAGATGTATTTTGTTTTATAAATACATTTTACTCATTGAGAAGTAGAAATATAAACAAACCTTTTCATCAATCAGTTTTGGGAGACTTTTTGTACCCATGCAATGGACATCTTCATACTTAGCACGATTTCGTTTATTAGTTTTACTTTGTTTCTACAATTTATACAACCAAATATTAGTTGAAGAAAGAATCAAAGTTGAAGCACTACTCATAATATGCAAAAAACTATTTGCTAGATGACTTACTTGTCCTTCTTCTGAAAACCAATGATGAACCAATTCACGATACTGATTAGGTTCAACCCTGCCATCAGGTAATGCAGCTGCAATCTCTTCTTCAGTTTTACTCGGATCATATGCCATTGACTTTAAATCACTCTTCCATTGCCTCCACTTCTCATTCAACTCAGATTTCAACAATTCTCGTGTTGTGTCACTTATAGGAGGAATGAACTCAAATTTGGACTAAATAGTGATAAATGTTAGATACATACAACATAAATTAAGTCATATTGCAACTTTTGATGCATCAAAATTTAAGTATATAACAATAATACCTCTATTAGTTCCAGCATTGCATCTTTATCCTTCTTTGACATTTCTTTCCAGGATTTGTAGTTGATTGGAGCATATTGATGCCTTCGAACTATACTTCCTATGAAACGGGTAAGAGTTGTCCCTTCCTCACCAACAGGCCGACCATACTTATCTAAATTAACAATTATGAAATCACCATCTTCCATCTCCCATACATCTAACATTCTTGTTGGGCCTCTCAACCGCTTAGGTTCTACATCTACAAGTAATATAGAAGGCGTAAAAACATAAAATATCTTTACAAAAATGAAATATAAACAACAGAAACTAAATATAATTTATACCTTTCTCATTTTGTGCTTCTTCTGCTTCTATATCCGAAGGAACCGAGTGGGAATCAGCAGACTCGCGTATGACAGCATCAGAATTACTTCCTTGGGCATGAGTTGGTATTGTGTCAGTAGGAATAGATTGTGTTCCTTCATTGTTACTTGCTTGTATGTGTTGGTTTGAGTCTTCTGGAATGCGACGCCCAATATTTAACTTTCTTTTTCTTCCCATTTCTGCATTACTTTACAATAAGCGACTGAAATATTGCATCATAACATAAGTTTGAACTAGCTTATAACGTACAATAGTGTTTCATAGAAATACAATGTCTAACTATCTTAACTAAATATTTTAGTAAACAAAGTAGCATTAAGATTACCATAAAACACAAAAGAAAAGAAAGGATGTAAAAAACATAAACGAACATGGAACAACTTCATATTCAAAACATCAACAAAAAATAGTCAAGTCTACGTGCATAGAAAAAGTATAAAATCTTTCACAACTAAAACATATCCTCGCCCTCGCCCTCATCCTCTACATCCTCATCATCAATATGATTATCAACGGAAACTTCAAAGAAATCATGATCATCTTCGATTGAAAGTCCAATCAAATCGTTATCATTTTGAGTAGCTTCGGTTGAATCATGCATTGGTTGCTCCCGGATTTCTTCAATTTCATTGGATTCCTCATCACCCATATCATAAATATCCCTAACTTTTGCATTCAAAACAACGGGCCAATCCTTGTTTCTCTCATCATATACATAAAACACCTTCTTAGCTTGTGATGCAAAAATAAATGGGTCATCACAAATATCTTTACCTGTGTGTTTCAAAAAGTTGAAATTCACAAGTGTCATCCCAAACTTATCTTTCTTAACACCTTTCTTGATATCAACCCAATCACATTTGAATAGCACAGCCTTGAACTTGCCAGAATAATCCAATTGGATTATATCAGTTATTGCCCCGTAGTAGTTAATTTCATCTTTCGATGTCTTAGTCCTTACAATTACCCCACTATTTTGTGTTTTCAAGTATCTCTCTCTTTTCTTTGTGTGGAACTTAAAACCATTAATGGCATAACCATTGTATCTCCTTACTACCTCAAACGGCCCACGAGATAACCATCTAAGTTCATGAGTAACTTGTGGGCTCCTTTGTTCATCCAAGCTATCATGAGTAACTTGTGGGCCCACAAGATAACCTCCTTTGTTCATGAGTAAAATATTTCAAGAACAAAAGTTAGTTTCACTAAAAATAACCACTAAAATTCAAATAATTCAATTCTTTTGTGCTCACCCTATCTCGAAACCAGTCACTAAATTTTTGATTGTGTTGCTTATCGATTTCAAGTTGCGACAATCTTCGCGGTCGGGACTGTCTCTTAAGAAGTACAATGTGTTCCCTAAAATTAATGATATCAAAATTAAAGGAGTTATAAATACTCTTAAACTAGTATAAAAGGGAAATAGTATTGGTCTTACTCTATAAATGGACTGACCGCGTCACAGTTAGAAAGAACATATCTATGAGCTTGCATTAACTCTTTCTTGTCGAGCTTAGTTCAGCTCACTCTCTTGCGCTTCCCTAACTGTAACTTCTGTGGTTTTTTCCTGCCTAGCGGTCTTCCAATAGGATGTAAAAAGGTCACATCATCTATTGATGTAGAATCAGTTTCATCATCATTTCTGCTAGGTCTATTGAACCTAGTTTCCACCCCAGATAGATATTGCGAACAAAAGGTCAAACATTCATGGGCCAAAAAACCTTCTGCAATTGACCCTTCTGGATGTGCTCTATTGCGCACAAATGACTTGAGAGTAAGAAGAAACCTGAGAGTAAATTTAGTATTAGATATCTAACCTCTTAGCACCCTAATAGCTTCTTTAACGGTATTAAATAAGATGTTATATGTTAAAATAAAGAATTCATACCTTTCAATAGGATACATGCACCGATATTGTACTGGCCCAGCAACCTTGGCTTCATATGCCAAGTGAATTACCAAATGCATCATAACAGTGAAAAATGATGGAGGAAAAATTGTTTCCAATTGACAAAGTGTTATAGCTATTTGAGACTCCAATTGTGCTAGAAAATCCACAGTAAGTACCTTAGAGCATATTTGCTTAAAGAAATTGCAGAAATCAACAATAATTGAAGTGACTTTATCTGGCAATGAACCCCTTAATGCCACTGGGAGAAGTTGTTGCATCAAAACATGACAATCATAACTTTTTAAGCCAAATATCTTGCGCTGCTTGACTTGCACACAACGTGAGATGTTCGATGAGCATTCATCTGGAACTTTTACATTCTTGAGGATGCTGAGAAAAGCATCCTTTTCTTTGACAGTCATTTGATAACATGCTCTAGGCAAAAGCATTGTACTACTTCTAGGACTGGGTTGGGGGTGAAGCATACTTCTTATGCCCATATCTACAAGGTCAGCACGGGCCTTATAATTATCTTTAGATTTTCCCTCTTGGTTTAACAATGTACTAATGATGTTGTCACATACATTTTTTTCAATATGCATCACATCAAGATTGTGACGCAATATATTATATTGCCAATAGGGTAAAGTGAAGAAAATGCTCTTTTTTTTCCAAGGTTGTGACCCATCTTCTAGACCCTCTTCTCCAATTTCATCTAATTGCCTTAAAATTTCACTCCCTTCAAGTATTTTAGGAGGATTCCTTAACTCCCTTGCTCCGTCAAAATCCTTACTATTCGACCTCCACTTGTGGTTAGGGGCTAACTAGCGGCGATGGCACATGTAGCAAAACTTTCGACCATGGCGCAGCCATCGCGAGGCAGTTTCAATCCCACAACATGGACAAGCAAATTGACCTTTGGTACTCCATCCAGATAAGTTTGCATATGCCGGAAAGTCATTAATAGTCCACATTATAGCAACACGAAGTTGGAATGTCTCTTTCTTTTAGGCATCAAAGGTTTCAATTCCGTCATCCCATAACTCTTGCAGCTCTTGTACTAATGGCTGTAGGTAAACATCAATCTTATTTTCGAGACCTTTAGGTCCTGGAATTAGTAGTGATAACATAAAGAATGTTTGTTTCATGCACATCCAAGGAGGTAGATTATAAGGAACTAGCATGACTGGCCAAGTGCTGTGGGTAATGCTCATAGTCTTGAAAGGATTGAAGCCATCAGAAGCCACTCCTAATCGAACATTACGAGGATCTGATGAAAATGTTGGATATCGAGCATCAAATTCTTTCCAAGCAAGTGAGTCAGCTGGATGCCTAAGAGAACCATCATTCAATCTACCATCATGGTGCCATCTCATTGATTCTGCGGTTTTGGATGACATGAACAACCTTTGCACCCTCGGTTTCAAAGGAAACCATCGAAGGACCTTTGCGGGTAAGTTCTTTGTCTTTCCTGAAGTCTCCGATCCATTAGCCTGCACATCTTCATTTGTTGTTTTCCACCTTGACATACCACACTTTGGACAGACTTGATCATCGATATACATATCCCGATACAATATGCAGTCATTAGGACAAGCATGGATCTTCTCATACCCCAAACCTAACCCTGAGATCATCTTCTTTGTTTCATAGTATGAGCTTGGCAAAACATTTCCTTCTGGTAGAGCATCTCTTAATAAATCTAGTAACATAGAGAACGATTTGTCACTCCACCCGTGGAGACACTTTATATGATACAAATGGACCATAAAGGATAGCTTGCTATATTTCTTACAATTTGGGTAGAGCATTTGCTCATTCTCTTTCACCAATTGGTAAAACTTAACACTTTCTCTTGCTTCGGGATTAATTTCCTCTTCACCACAACTTGGCTCTCCTGTAGGATGCATGGCATAAACATCACGTATTAACCCATCCATGTCATGTTCCATTTCTGAATGTAGCTCATTTGTACTACTTGAAGTGGTAGGCCTTTCACCATGAAATATCCATTGTTTATAACCTCTAAGAAACCCACACGTAGTGGATCAGTCAAGTGTTCATAAACACTTGTGCGAGAGCGTTGCTTACAATTGGCACATATTATACAAGGGCAAAATATTTTTCCATTCGTTTCTGAATTTTTAAAAGCAAATTCAAGAAATCCATTAACCCCCCGAATATATTCCTCACTCTGTTTTGATGGATCACGCACCCATCCTCTATTCTCCATACGACAAGTAAAACTGAAATAAATAAAGGGTTTGTTGTGACTAAATTAATGAACAAAGAGAGAAAGGGTATGCAATCCAATATAAAGAAAATAGAAAACAAAGCAATACCAACACATTAAAACTATGAACACAACACCTACAACCATAATCACACATAGACAAACAATACAAGTGCTCCTGACCAAAAACAAACATCAAACATGCTTGCACAAATGCACACCAATTACAAACAAGTAGTAGGATTAATCTAGCATCAGTTACAAACAAACAGTAGGATTAATCTGGCCCCAACTTCATATTGTAAAATCAAAAGTGACTACCAAATTGATGCTTACAAGTTGCAATAAGTTTATTTGTGATATAAAAACTAGTTTAGGCCCAAGTAATTTCCTACACGCTACAGCCTACAAGCAAGAAAAATACCTAAAATTACTGTCAAGGGGGAAAATAAAAATTATCAACAAAGAGATACTCACCTCTCAGAACAAACAAGATAACACAAGATCCAAACAGCTTCAAAACCTCAATCGCACCTAAATTCCCTTCTATAGCTGAAAAAAAATCAAACCAGAGGTATAAGGAACTAAAACAGAGGTATAACGAATCATCCCAAAACCCAGCAGAATTTTTTAAAAAAAATGAAGATAGAATGATTTCAGTTGGAGATTTTAGTGAGAGGGAGAAGAAAAATCACCTTCTGTGTGTGGGTGAGGCTATGGAATAGACGAAGGTGAGAGTTGTTTCCTTTAGAGGCAGAGGTGACGATTTCAGAGGCGGAGGTGACGATTTCAGAAGCCGATGCGAACTTTTGTATTCCGTAGGTGAGCGTTTTTTCCGTCTTTGCTTCAGGTCAGGCGCGAGATTCTGCGAGAGTTAGGTTTTGCCATTGGATTGATTTGAGAAGGAAACTGAGAGAATTAGGGTTCAGCGAGAGTTAGAGAAGGAGCTTCTTCGTCGAAGAGAGAGGTGGCGATAGGGAGGCGATGGTGGATGACGGCAACAGGGAGCTGATGGTGGATGACGGCAACAGGGAGGCGATGGTGGATGGTGGATGACGGTTCAGAGACGCGCAGTGAGGGAGGGATGCGAATAGAAAAGAGAAAAGAGAAAATCAAAAGAGGATCGATGTAAAAGAGAGTTAGCTTCAGCCAAAATATTTTATTTTGGAATAAAATAAAAACGCGAGAAGAGAGAGGGAAAATTTTACTTCTCCCGCGGAGTTGATTTCGTCGCTAATGCCTATACTAACAGATTTTGTTATCCATAGGTATAGACAAGCTATACCCACGGTTTTAGAAAACGTTTGTGGGTAAATGATACATATACCTACGGTTAAAGCAGTCGTCACTATAGACTTCCACAGTTATTTTTCCACAATATTTCCTGTGAACCTATACCCACGGTTTTTTTAACTTGTTGTAGGTGTAGGATACCTACACCTACAGTTTTATTTACCATCGCTATAGGCATCTGTTGGTATATGTCAATTTTCTTGTAGTGTAGGTTCGATCCCTGGTCGGTGCGTATGAAAAAACATTTGTTGGGAGAGGTCAACCCCTTAAATGAATCTCAGATATCTCGAAGGATTAGTCTCCACAGTCGCCGTGTGGAGAATACCTTGATTTACCAAAAAATATATTGCAAAACAACCTAAAACACGTGGAAGGAGGGAAGAAAATAAACCCCGCTGCAAGTTGCAACTTGATTCATCCAACAAAGTTTGTCCACGAATTAAAACACGAAATGAAATGCAACAGATTGAAGTAGGCATGGCAATGGGGTGGGTCGATGGCGGGTTTTGCATCCTCCACCCTGCCCCAATCTCTAGCGAGGTTGGGTTTTGCATCCCCCATCCCCGTTCCAAACAGGGACAGGTTTCCCGCGCGTAACCGTTTCCACCCCTAAGTTATAGAAAAAATTAAAAAAAATATTTATGATAATTAATAGAAAAAAATTATTATATAATGAAAATTAAAAGTATTAAAATAGACTTTTCTATTGAAAATATATCAAATATCATGAAACAAAATGAAAGAGTATATATATGCATAAAATAAAATAAAATAAACAATTAATATTTTGTCAGCGGGTTCGAGGCGGGGGCGGGAGGGATATCAACATCCCTGATGTAACACCCCGGTATTTCTATCTACTAAAAATACCCAAGTGCACCATAGTAACACATCAGAGATACACAATTCCTGCCTAAATACTGAATATCGCAACATAGTTCAACTGAATAACAACACAGCGGTCTTAACACAAATAAGACCATAAACTGCCAGCAACTATAGTACTCAGTATCGTACAAGAAAGCGGAAGAAAATACATAATACCACATCATAGTGTCGTATTACACAGACAACAAAGAGAATATAAACTTAAACATAAAGCTAAGTCTTCAGTAGCCAGTCCGAGGGCAACCTGCTCGTGCCTCTGTGGATCTCCTCTTTCCCTGTTTCTCTGTAAAACAACAACAATGGATTGGGTGAGACAACTTGTCTCAGTGAGTTCTACCGAGACCCCTACTCGCACTCTCGGTTCAATTATAAAATCATTTTAATTCAATACGGCATCGGCTGCGCGAACGCTACCCCCGATGGACCGCATAAAACATTTTAACAGATTACCGCTGACGCGAACGAAGAACCCGGTAACCTGTTAGTTTAGTACGATACCGTTGACGCGAACGAAGAACCCGGTATCGCATAAAAACAATCACACAAAAACAGATTACCGCTGACGCGAACGAAGAACCCGGTAACCTGTTAGTTTAGTACGATACCGCTAACGCGAACGAAGAACCCGGTAAACGTACTACAAACAACATAACACCGCTGACGCGAACGCTGCAAGGCGGTGAACCCCCTACCAATAGTACCTTCTCCTATTGGCATGGAGCCTAGGTAAAAGGATCATGACTGCCTCCCCCTAGTATGTTAAATAATGGGTCGTCACCCAACTCGATATATAAACATATATCTACAGTACTATGAACCCACGGTCCATCAAATTAGACAATCAATGAAACACTTAATCCACATTTTCTTTTTATAAAAACCAAGTTCACACTCGCACTCTAGTTGACCACTTTTCGACACAATTTTCAATATCAAAAACAGTTCATTTTGCCTTAAAAATAGAATATTCAGTTAGGCCTCTGAATAAGCTTTCCAACGCATCTTAGAACACCTCAATCGGGTTCCCAGATCAAAAGTTATCGCGAAAACAAAATCAGTGAAAAACTGTTGAAAATCTGCAAAACGTCGCGACGCGAACTGCTACCGTCGCGACGCGAAAAACGACAGAAACATTTTGCGTGGCAACACTGCACTGGGTCGCGACGCGATGCCCTGCGGGTCGCGACGCGATGGGGGCCTGTGTGGTGCAGATTTTGCGATTTTCGCGAAATCCGCTATTCCGCTCAATTTCGATTTTAGTTCCGATCGAAAACAGTTTTCACACACATATAATCAAACCCAATCAACATCAAACAATCAATCAAAATCTTAATCAAATGGAAGTTTATCAAATTACGGTGATTTTCCAAATAACGGTTTTAAATCAAAATCTCTCGAATCAAATCACCAAAAATTCCATTTTTAACACGACGCAACCCGAGACTCGCCCCAATCGATTCCTAACCCGAATCAGACAGTATTACATAATATTCCAGTCCAGCGAAAGCGATAAAACAGTTAATTAATAAATTCGAAAAACGAAAATCCTAAACGTGAGTAAAACTCACCCTCGAAGCGTGTGCCGACACCGAGACTTCAAAATCGCCGAGACTTCGCCAAATCACCGAGACTTTCCGCGACACCGCTTTTCTGACAAAACCGCACGAACGTTCCCCGAATCAACTACACGCTCCGGCGACGTCCGCAACCGCTCCCAAAGTTTCCCACTCGACTTCGAGGCATCCTTTTGACCGAATTACCGAATTCCCCGAAATTCTCCACGGATACTATTCATCATCCCTAACCTCCAAAAGTTACTATTCACCAAAAACCCAAATTTGAACCCTAACCTTCAATTCTTCAAAAACTCCAAATCGGACTTCAATATTTGCGTATTCGACCTTGAGCTCGCTCCTCACCACCATTCTAGGCTTTCCTTTGAGCTTGAACCATAAAACCTCCATTTTTCCTCTCAAATTCGAAAATGGCAAAGTGAGAGAGAGTGAGTTGATGATGAAAATCTTGGTACCAAATCGAAGAGGAAGTAGCGCTGAACATTTTTCGTGTTGGACGGAAGTCGTTTTGATGAGCGGAATTGCCCCCTTTTTCCTCTTCTTCCTCCTCCCCCTTTCTTTCTCTCTTCTTTTCTTTTTCTCTCCTCCCCTCTATTTCTCGCATCCCCTTTCTTTCTTCCCTTCTTAATTTAATTCTTCCCTTCCCCCTCACTCACTTACACGCGTACATATATATATATTTAGTAATATATAATTGTAACGCGGTCAAATTACCATATCGATCGAAATCTCCTATTTCGATTCCAAAACTTCCTTGGTCCGTATTATCCGGTTAACGATCCGATGACAACAAATAAATAATTTTAACACTCGATAAATTTACCCGTTAAGTACTAAATTGGTTTAATTAGGTTAACACCCAAATAATTCTATTAATTATTTTGCGGATGTTACACCTGAACCCCTCCCCATCCCCGATTAAGATGAGTTTTCCCCGTCTAATTTGGGGCGTGGGGTACCCCCAAGTTCATATTTTGTTGCCATGCCTAATTGATGAGTAAAAGAAAGAAAATGTTATTGATTTGATATGATGATTTGAAAAGAAGAAAAAAAAGGCTTTGAAATCGAGTGTTGTTTCCAGAAGATCGAATAGAGTGGAAAGGATCGATATAGAGGACGATAGAAAAGAGTACAAACTTGGGTGTGTGTGACTCTGAGAAGAAGACTATTTATGTTGAAATTTACCAATATTTTATTGCTAATGAATATTTATTTATCACATTCAACTCATTCCAGCGTATATGAAAAACATTTTCTTACTGTCATAAAAAAAAGAAAAATATTTTCTTAGTTATAATTTGAATATACAGAAGTTCATATTGCTGATAAGTTATTTATCACATTCAACTCATTCTAGCGTATACGGAAAACAATATTTCAGTCAAATTTATCGGTAATTTTTCTTTTTAACATTTCATATATATACTTACCGGTAAATTTGACTAAAAAATTGTTTTCCACATACGTCAAAACGAATATATATATATATATATATATATATATATATATATATATATATATATATATATATAAAATAGTATTTTGGTCTTTTCATGGATATTGGTAGATGGGAAAAAAATACATTGAATTGAAGTATTGGAAGAAAATCTCTATAGAGGATAATAAATGTTCAAGGAAAATTATTAACCAAAATATCAAAAAGAGTCAAAATGCTAACTATTACGTAAGTTGATAGACATGTACTTATGTACATATACTTTATCACAATATCAACATTTGATTTAGAAATCAATAGTTATTTTTATATTAGGCTTAAATATCATTTACACTCCTGCAAATATCACATTTATCCATTTACCCCTGTAAAAAAAACTTTTAAAACAAACCCTGCAAAATGTAACTGTATCCAGTTACCCCCTACTGTTAGTTTCAGCTAACAGCGTTAATATTTGCAGATGGTAACTAGAAACACTTAATATTTGCAGGGGGTAACTACCCACTACAAGAAAATGTTGAATTTCCGGCCAGGAATTTCTGGCGGATTCGGAGCCGCCGCAAACTTTGCGGCGGATTAGGGGGATTACCGGCGGATTTTATCTGCCTCAAACTTTCCGGCGGATTCCGTGGATTTTGCGGCGGATCTGTTTTCGCCGTGGATTTTGCGGCGGATTCCATGGATTTTGCGGCGGATTGGAGATTATAAAGAATAAGCGCCATTTTAAATTTTCAAAAGTCCGCCGCAAATCCCCAAAACCGCCGCAAATCCCCGTTACCGGCGGCCTTGAAAAAATAAGCGCGCAGTTTGAATTTCAAATTTCTGCCGCAAATCCCCATATCCGCCGCAAATCCCAATTTGACCGTTTGACTCCGTTTTCCTATATATATATATATATATATATATATATATATATATATATATATATCCCTTCCCCACTTCTTATTCTTCAGACTTCTACCAATTCTCTCATTCTCTTCTTAAAATTTCTCTCTTACTCTCTCCAAATTCTCTCCTTCCCTACTAAATCTCTTCTTGAAACTCCTCACTTCCTCCCTACGAATTGTCTTCTCCTTTCATTGGAGCTATAAAAAATGAACATGAAGTTAGACTTGATTTGTACAATAATAGGTTTAGGCTAGTCGTCACGGGGAGGTAGCACTAGGGGTAGCTGCAGTTCCTGCGGTTAATGTTTCGGTTGATGTTCCTGCAATGACTGCTCTTTCCAATTTTTATTTTTTTAAATAGTAAATTAATTAATTATTGAATTTTATTTTTTATCAATAATTAAAAATTTTAATAAAAAAATAAATTTTTTAATTAAAACGATTTTTTTAAAAAATAATATTTATTTTTAAAAAAAAAAAGATTTTGCGGCGGATATATGGTCTTTGCGGCGGATAATTTTCCGGCGGATTTATGGTCTTTGCGCCGGAAACTTGCGGCAGATTTATCGGCGCCACGAAATCCGCCGCAAGTTTCCGGCGGATAATTCGCCGGAAAGCGTTTGCTGCGACGGAAATATGGCATTTCCGGCGGATTTTACCCCCCGCAAAATCCTGTTTTTCTTGTAGTGACCACCAACTTAATATTTGCAGGGGGTAACTAGAAACACTTAATATTTGTAGGGGGTTAACTAGATCCCAAATGTCAGCCAAGTCAGCCTAGACTTAACGTTGTTAGCCAAAACTAACAGCAGAGGGGGTAACTGGATACAATTACATTTTGTAGGGTTTGTTTTAAAAGTTTTTTTTTGCAGGGGGGTAAATGAATAAACGTGATATTTGCAGGGTGGTAAATGATTTTTAAGCCTTTATGTTATTGTCTTTTACGGTGTGCCGCTTTATATACTCATTCTGTCTCAAAATATAAACACAAAAAGTACATATATCTAAATTAAAATTAGTCTAGATACATGTAGTTTAATTTGGTGCTTATATTTTGGGATGGATATAGTATGTTAGAAGAACTAAATTTGTTTCTACTTTCTATGGAACCAAGATCCTGTGTAGTCACTAGACTATGCAGTTGGTATAGTCGAAATAACCTTCTCCATTGAATGCAACCAACATAAAAATATAGGCATTAAAAAATTATTTAAAAAAACAAAAAAAAAAGATATGAGGAGAGAGACAGACATAAGTAGTAAGTGACTGCATAGGATCCAAATGGGATTTTATGATACACATTTGTTATGTGCAGAACACAAATGAACATGGTTGACACATTCCATGCTCGCATAAGAAGGACTCAACTCAATCCATTCCCTACTGTCTGGTTCATAGTTATGAACTATACTACGAGGTAGGGAAACTCCATTCCCCCTTTCTTTCAAACATGACTTTGGAAGTGGAGCAACAATAAGCGAATAATAGCTAATCAGAGATATTACCCAAAGTGCGCTAACATGATCAAATTCATTTCATCAGAGGCTTCTGTCAAAGGCATCCACTTACATGGGTACGTACCTTGGAGTTTTGAAATTCACATCGGTAGAAGAATCTCGAGCATTGTCTTATTGAATATCTGTTTTTCACATAATAAAGATGGCTACCTATAGGATATAAAACTGGTAATAATTACTTTCAGAATATCAATGGAACAATGACATTCAGAGAAAATGAACCATTATGAGTATAAGAGAGTACTTAGGGATAAGAGATATTTTGATTTTTAATGATTGGTTGATTCTTTCATTCAATCATTGCACAAATATATACGCAAATGAGGCTACAAATGATTAGTCACTCAATACTAGATGCTAGAAATTTTCTAACCTAGATGCTACACCAACTTCTAGAAACTAGGTTAGTCATATAAAAGACAAAAGCAGGAAACAACCTTAAAATAAGGAAAAAATTTAGAAATAAAAAGGACTAATCCTAAAAGGTGACAACTAGCATAAAGCTGTCACATCTTCTGATGTACAGCCCTTTGGTTAGTGTTACTGTGGAATATCGCTAGAATTATCCATAGATACAAGGCTGTGGCTTTCTTTATTTTCTTCCTCTTTGGTATCACACCTGAGGGGGGAAATATAGGAGAGGAGTTAAACCAGCATACACACCAGCAATGACTTATGCAATGGAAAATCGCCTCCTGATTCTCGCAGTTCCCTAAGCCTGCTAGGGTTTGTTTCCCTTGAGGACTTATGTTCCCTCTGGGTGTTCAGTCCCTCTTTGAGGCTTCCTTCCCTTGGTTGTGGGGCTCCTGTGTTGGGCTTCTGGTGTTGCTCTCTCTGGCTACTGCTAAAAACTACTATTCCTCTCTAACAGATTTTGGTGATATAATTTTGAAATCTGATTTGGTGGGTTGGTCTATCGCGCTTAGTCCTGCGGCTATGTCTTTCCAATGCCATCTTCTCCCTCGCCTCCGTCTTCGACTTGGGTGGAATCTCGTTGTGTGCGGAATGTCACTGCTTGTTTAAGCTTTCTGGTTAGTGAATCGTTTCCCTGCTTTTAGAAGGGCATCCTTTATGTTTTCTAATATGGTATTGTGGACAAAAGGACTGGAGATTTGCTGTTTTGTGGATTGTTGACAAAATATTGTTGTTGTGTTGACTTGATGATTTGGGAACCCTTTCTGATTAAGTATTGCAAACTTGTTGTTAGTATTGAGTATTGTTGATTTGTTGTTTGATTTTTGCAACTCCTTTACTGCTCCATTATCTATCTTCCGGTGACGTTGTTTCGAATAACATTGGTGTGGCAAAAGATATACAAGTATACACAGTCACACAAGTAATATAATGATAAGAAAGGTCGAACCCACAGGGATTGGTTAAACTCTTGTATGTTTAGAGAGATATAAATATGTGCTACTACACTACTCACAAAATTTGGGGTTTTTAGTTTAAGTAAAAACAGAATGCAAGTATGTAAAATAATATGAAGGAAATCAGTTGAGAATGATAGTTGTGATGTGTTTACTAGATAATGCTTCTTTTGAGAGTTTCTATGCTTTTAGAGATGCAGAAGCACTATGATGCAGAAGCATCAAGTGCAGTAGCATTGAGTGCAGTTGCATAAGTGTGTGCTTGTCAGCTACTTTCTTCAGAGTTTCATTACAAGCTTCCCATGTCTGGGCTTGCTAAATAAGTTCACTTCTGCCTTTGAAGTACCCACTGTTTCACCCTAAGGACTATGTTATCCTATGTCTAGGACTTAACATGGTTTTAACACAGTTTCTTTATTAAACAAGTTAACAAAGCCTTTATTAAAACACTCACCTTTATTAGTCTTGATTTCTAGTTATAAACCATGTCTGTGTATATAACTCTACTTCTTTTAAGCGATCAACCTTAAAATAAGATGGATATAGTATAACACAAGACCCAAAATGCTATAACACTTAAAAGCATAATAACTTACTCAAAAGATCATTATAAGTTTAGAACATCTCAACTAAAGGAATTTAGCTCATGTTACTCATTATATAATAGAGAGAATCTGTAAGGAGCATAATAATATGAATCATATAAAAGATATCAATAGGGTAGAAGTTACACGGATTGATGTTCCTTTGCATGAATTCTGATTGGTGCAGAAGCACTGATTCCTTCGTCTATCTATGAAGAAGTGGAGGAAGAGGGTGTCAATTCCTTCCTCACCTTCTTACTACTAACTACTAAATAAAATGCAAGAAATAAACTACTTAAAACTGTATGAAAGCTATATAAATTTGGATGATGAAAGGGATTGTTCTTCAAGTGCGAAGTGGAGCCTATTTATAGGCTTTGAGGTTTCCTTTGCATGAGGGTTTGCGTAGTAACTAAGTCAGCAATGTGGTGCCTAACCATGGTTACTTTCCTGCTCTGAATTTGAGAAGATAAAGTTCAGCACTCTTCTTTAAAGGAGGTCCAATGGTGGAGATCCTTGTGTCTTTAGGTTTATAGCCCCTTATGATGATGTTTCATGGTGGACGCCTCCATATGCATGTGAGCATGTGTCTCCATGTGCCCAATGACTAAACATGATGTCAGAAAACTTCTGGTGTCATGATATGAATTGAGGTGCTTCCAAGGTTGGGGGTTATAAGCTCACAGCTAGACGGTGCAGAAGCACCAGATGCAGAAGCATCTAGTGCAGAAGCACTAAGTGCATAAACACTTTATCTTGGATGTGCCTTTAGTGTGGAAGCAATGCTGTTTTCCTGGTGCAGAAGCATGAACTGCAGCTGCACTGAGCAAATATATCAAACATACCAATATATATACAAAATACTTAAATCATTGTACAATCTTCTATAAAACTTATAATGTTGTTTATTTGACTAAAACTACTATATTTAATACATATTATACTTGGTTTCAGGCAACTAGTTATGGTTAGATGTATGAATAACTCTATATAAAATAGAGTTATCAAACATCCCCTTTGCACATGGACAGGTTTTTGACGTTGGAACGGTTAAGAAAACGTGGAGAAGCGCCTGGAATTAGGAGCGAATATATTTTGACCCATTACTCGTGCTAGTGGAAGAGTGGAAGAGTGCTTACAAGTTTTTAGGGCCTGGATGTAATGTAGTGCGTTGATCTTGATTAATCCAACGGTAGGCAAGTGTTGGCTCGAGTAGTGGCGGACGATGGCCTATGTATATAAATAGGAAGAGGATAATTGTACAGAAACACACAATCAATCAAACTCAACGTTTATTTCAATTTATTTTCATGCATTTGGCCAGTAAAATAATCCAACCCTCGTGCCCCATTCACTTAACCCGACCCTTTCTAGAGGAGTCAGGATACCCATAGTCAAGGAGTAGAGTTCCCTCCTTGGCGCAATTGCTTGAAGAACAGAGGAATCAAAGAACTGTCCAAACCTCTGGCCGATCCCACGGCTAGTGAGGACCTAAGAGTTTGACGACAACAACAACATCTTAATTAATGTGGCTGACACCCCTCCTAACAAACAATCAGCACTTCAAAATTTTATCGATAAAAAAAGAGAAAGAGGGACATAAACCAAAACTCTTCCAAGATAAATACTTCATTTTGATACATTTAACCTAGCCGCACGAGCACGAGTTCGATATTTTCCTTTTCTACCACATGTATTTGATTGTTGCTTGATTTTCTTTTTGAGATTTTGAGATTATTAATTATTAGTTTTCAAAAGTTAATCAAACCTGCCAATGTTATTGAAATTTCATTTTCGATATGATTTTCTTATACTATGGGGAATATACAGAGGAAAAAACTATTAAATTAAATATGTAACATTAGTATCATCTCATAAACATTAGAAAAAATATTGCATTTGTTAGCTCTAGATACAGTAACTGCTATTTCGACTAGACAACTGTTTCATCCTTCGACCATTTATTGCTATTGCTCCCTTCGACAGCGCTCTTTGACTTGACCTGCTATCCGGCAAACATTCTTCTTTCTGTCGAAATATTGGTCTCAGCTTTCCAATTTTCGCTAAGTTAGAAACTAAGTTGATTCTTCTTGGCTATCACTTCCTGGTGTCGAAATATTAATCTTTCTTCTTGAATTTGTTAAGTCAAACCTTGTTCACTGCATTTAATTCTAGCCTGTCGAAAATACAGGCTAACAGTGGGCCGAGAAAATCTCATCCCAATTCAAATTCAACATGAGGAAGCCGATTATTTTGGAAATAAGATAAGAAGGTAACTGAATCAAGGAAAAATCTTAATGTTTATGTTGCAGTTATCAGTCAATATCCGACGAATCAGATTCTTCTACTCATATAATGGTAACAGGTCCACAAATTCAACAACAAATGTTGGTGATCATTTAAAACTTAGCCTTTCTTGCTTGCCACATAGTTGAGTCGATAAAATGGGTCGACCTGATATCCGAAAAAATATAGGGTTGAGTAGTTAAAATTTGAGGTTATTTTTAATTTATTTATTCCCATTTTATCTCTCACTTTTTACATCGTTTACACATTTGGGTTATTTTGTTTGGATTTTCAGATCTATAATTTTTAGGTAAATCTGGAATAATATTTTATAGTTGTTTATGGATTTAAGTATTTAACTGATAAATCCGGTATTAATAATAAATTATGGATTTATCTATTTAATACATAAATCCTTAATTTAATATTAATACTGGATTTATTAATCCGTAAGACCTAGCTCAACTGACAAATGCCGATATTCTTAGGTTGGATATCTTGTCCCGGCACTACAATATTTTGACCCTACGACAACGCCTAAAATTGCAACGCTTAAAAAACCGATGTCTTAGTTAGAAAAGGCAACGCTTTTTTTGATCCCAATGTTGATTCATTTCTTTTTTAATTTTTTCGGCAACAGTTAAAAACTGTTCCCTTTAGGTCAATAGCAACGGTTTTTTGTTTGATCTTTAGGCAACAGTTTAAAACCGTTCTCATAGAATAAATTATTAATTATTAAAAAAAGTAAAAATAATCAGCGCTAAAAGGTGCCACGTTTTCTAATTTCTCAATTTTTTGTTAGAAACCAAAAACAAACACCAAATTTAGAAACCCACTAATTATATCGGAGAGTATCCTCCATAGTAAGACATGGACAAAAGAATTAGATTTTCTGCTATATGTTATTTTGGTAGCTATTATGACTGCATGTTTGCCAATGCCAAATCAATTGTCTATTGGGTGATAAATATTTGTGAGGTTAAACTCAAGGGTGGAGAGGATTGAAGCTAATGCATAAGTTCTGCTATATGTTATTTTGATAGCTATTATGACTGCATGTCTGTTTATGCATTTTTTTGCTTGGTTTTGTTGTCGCATTTGATTGTTTTAATAGTGTTGTTAAATTGCATTATTTGAATTTTCGTTACTTTTTGTGGGAAAACAATGAAGGTGTTGATGACTTGGATGAAGAAGAGTGTGAAGACGTGTTTTGAAGACTTGTGAAGTTTTATTTTGGAAGACTTAATTATGTTGTTTAAAATACATTAAATACTTGAACCCTATCTTGAATTTTAGTTTATAATGACAAAGTCTTACTCATACATAGTTGGCATTTCTTTTAAATTGTTTTGTTTTAGGTACAACTTAATGTCGTTTGAAATGATTAGAATTAAAAAGCAGTTTTGTGTTGATGTTATTGATACCAATGATTTCCATCATAACAGAGAACAATTTTTTGGTGCTGTCATTATGTAAAAAAAACCTTATAGCAACGATTTTATAGCATATTCTTTGAAATTATTAGGCAACGATTTTATAGTGTTGCCATTACTAGTAATGGTTTGAGTGTTGCCATATCCGGCAACGATTTCTAAGTGTTGCTTTAACTGACAACAATTTGTATCCGATGCCATTGCGTGAAAATCAAAAGTGTTGCGTTAAAGTTATCAATGACAGCGGTTTTAGGTTTGCGTTGCCTTGTGACGTCAAACCGTTATAGTTTAGGCAACGCCTCAGAAACAACGATTTCAAAACCGTTGCCAAAAGTAAAGGCAACGTTTTTTTGGCTTTGCACAACGATTTTCAGGGCGTTGCCTTTAGATCAAAATGTTGTAGTGCGGGTTCGAACTCGAGACCTCTTAGTTGTGTGTGTGAGTTTCTAGTGGTATTGACCATTTCATCTACATACCAAAAAAAAATAATACCGGATTTATCATTTAAATTGGGAAATATGATGAATACATTAATTGGGATATATGATTAATCCGTAAATTGGAGATATGATAAATCTGTAAATGGGATTTCAGATAATAAACGATAGATAGAGACATGGAGCAAGACAAAATACCAAAAGGGCCCATGATTCAACCAACGGAAATGATATATGGACACAAATTTTCGGACACAAATCGACACAAAGTAATTTACAACACCAATTAATTAAGTTTTATAGGTCCTCTATTGAACCAAGGACAAACACTCTTTGTTTTGTATGATAACAAATTACAATCAGTCTACTAATGGTTCCAGTTGTATAAAAGTACAGGACATGAATCAAAGAGAAGGATATCTTAAAGTGTAGCGGCTTGGAGGAGAAACTAAGTCAAGACCTAATTGTTTATCTGCTTTTGATAGGACACAGTGTAAGATCCTATCACTTAAGTTCTATAACTTTTAGTAGTTGAGCGATGAGTTTTTAAAAAATATAAATGTTATGAAAAAAAAATATTTTATACAAATGCATGCATGCATAGGGGAGGCACATAACATAAAAACCATTTTGTGAAAGTAAGAAATCGATTCACACTATTTTCTC
The DNA here is from genome assembly GCA_039519185.1 of Astragalus membranaceus. Taxonomy (NCBI): domain Eukaryota; kingdom Viridiplantae; phylum Streptophyta; class Magnoliopsida; order Fabales; family Fabaceae; genus Astragalus; species Astragalus membranaceus. The sequence continues at coordinate 104,696,321 of CM076850.1, read as the reverse complement.
TAATGTTTAAAATCGATTTCCAACTCCCTATGAAAGAAAGAAATCGATTCACAACATCTTTCCTAAAGCAAAGAATCGATTTCCAAGATGTTTCAAAAAGAAAGAAATCGATTCCTATTATTTACACGAAGCACATAATCGATTTCTAGTCTATTTTTTGAAGCACATAATCTATTTTGGAAGGCTCCTTCTCAAAGGAATAATCGATTGTTAGCCTATGATTTTTAAAGGAATATATTTTGGAAAGGAAACAATCGATTATCTACTTCCTTATTCAGAGCACAAAATCGATTATCTACTTCCTTTTTCAGAGCAAAGAAACGATTATCTACTCATTGTTTCAGAGCACATAATCGATTGTGAGACTACATTATACAGAGCATATAATCGATTATCATTCCTAGTCTATTCAGGCACATAATCGATTTCATCAATTGTGTATTTCTCTCAACGGTCATTTTTTTACGATCCCTATAAATAGGGAGCTAGGCTTCACAATCTTAGACAACCAACACTACACGATTTCCAAATCACAAAAAGTAAAAAAAAGAACTTTCATTGTCAAATCATTTTTCAAGTTCTTCATTTCCAAATCACTCATCTCTCTCAGCTACTATATTGTTATACTGCTTGAGTGATTGGATCATAGTTTCTCTATTGTAATCATTTATTGTTTGGTTATTGCGAAATCCTGGGAAGTGTTCTTGGGTCGTTCAATCGGGGAGATTGAAGTGGTTGCGAAATCCTGGGAAGTGTTCTTGGGTCGTTCAATCGGGAAGATTGAAGTGGTTGCGAAATCCTTAGCGAGGAGCTCGAGTTCTCTATTTGGGTAAATTGAGATTAGCTATAGGGATGTTGCTTGCTTGTAAAACGTTGAAGAAGTTTTTCTCATATAGTGGTTGTTATCAAGTCCAAAGGTTGCAAAGCCGGAGGCCGAGGAAGTAGGGCTTTTATCCCGAACCTCGTAAAATTCACGGTGTATCTCTTTCCCTACTCTTTTACTTTACCGTTTATATTTGCCTATTATTATATTTGACATCATTGCGCTGCGTTCAATATCTGTTTATTTGATTAGCGTAAAATATCACTGTAATTGGATTTGTCATAGGTACTGCATATAGTTTAAATCTTATTTTCCGCATTTTATTTAAACTGGCATTGTTAATATTTTGAAAATTAAAAAGAATTCAAGTTTAGCGTATAACCTTATTCACCCCCCTCTAAGGTTATCATATAGTCCAACAATTGGTATCAGAGCTAGAAATTGCATATAGAGCTTAACATCTCGCAATTTTATTTATTTATTTCTGATCATGGGTTCATTTATGAAAGAGGGAATGTCCCGATTATTTGGGGACATAAGATAAGAAGCTAACTGAAATCAAGGAAAAATCTTAATGTTTATGCCGCTGTTATCAGTCAATATCCGACGGATCAGATTCTTCTACTCATATAAGGGTTTTTTTTACCCCCACACCTTCACTTTATACCCTCACAAAAAAATTTATTCCAAAAATACCCCTAATAAAATTGTTACTAACAGATTTACATAAACCACACATAAATCCGTTTTCAAAAAAATAACAAAACAAATTTAAGTTTGGTTAGGTAAATCCGTTTCCTCCAAAATTTTGCCGTCGGATATATTGAATAAAAAACAATACTAATAAGAATAAATGAGTCTAACGTGAAAATATCGTACAATACAACAACCAAAAAAAATCAATCACATCCCTCTACCAAATCATGCAACCTCGTGAGCCGTCTGTACGTCTGAGACTCAGGATGAATGTCTCCGAACGCAAGCGCCAACCGCAGCTGCTCGCTCACAATCATCAGTCTCTCCTCAGGTCCCCTCACACCTGGTGCTCGTGCTACTGCTGCGGGTGCTACTGGTGGTGGCGGTGGTGTTGCTGGAAGGAGGCGAGGAACTGATACCCTATATTACATACTAATTTGGTTATACATTTCTTGGTTGTTGCTTTCAGGAAAATTTTTATGAATGGCAGACCAGTTATCGTGAAACTCAGCTGAGTAGTGGCAGTGAGATTGATCCCGTTGACGAGAGTCGAGCGGCTTTTCTTGCTTGGAAGGAATCTGCTGGGCCAACAAAAGTTGGCCGATTAGTAGGAGCTGGTGGTTTGGGACCGACTGCTTTCCCAAATTCCATTATTCCAAATGTGGTTCCCGCATCTTCTAATTCAGACAGAAGCACTGATCGCTCTTATGTCCTTACGCCTTCATAAATAAGCGATGTTCAGCTGTTGACGCAGAAATTGAGCGACCAACAACGTGACATGGAAGAGCGACAGAAAAAACATGATCAGGAAATACAGCAAATGCAGGAGAAGCAGGCAGAGTTTCACAGGTTGAATGCGAAGCAGCAAAGGGTGAATGCGGAGCAGCAACGGTTGAATGAGGAGCGCTGGAAGCATATGATGGATACTATGTCTCAATACCCGAGGCCATCTATGCCATCATCATCATCATTTTATCCACCGCAGCAGATGCAGCCTTACGGCTCTGCTTTTCAGCCGTACGCACCAGTCTTCCAGCCTTCCTTCCACAACCCATATGGTCAGCCGTACTCTGGTTTCAACTCTCAGCTCCATCAACCCCAGTAGCAGCCCCAGCAACCCCAGCAACAGATCAACACAGATCTAGACCTCAACACTGATTTTGAAACATGGCTAAATAATCCAGACCTCAACAACAACCCGTCCGAGCCGTCCGAGTGCTATTATGACTAGCACACTAATGGAAAAAAGGCATTTCATATCGGTTAAAATTGACATTTCATATCGGTTCCGGAACCGATGCCAAAAAAGGAGATATAAAAAATAGGGACATTTCATATCGGTTCCTGAACCGATTTGACATCGGTTTTATATGGGAACCGATATGAATAGTGATTTTTAACATCGGTTTTCTATCAGAACCGATATGAAATACTGATTTTTAACATCGGTTTTCTATCAGAACCGATATGAAAAGTCGGGTTTTTTTTTAAAAAAAAAAAACTGGTTTCTGTTCAACAATATACATGGAACAATACTCTGTACATAGAAGTAACGAAATGATAGAAACACAACACAAACACCCTGTTACATATACTCCACCACAGATCATTCAAATTCATTAAACAAATGATGCTAAGCAATATAACACTCAAATTCATATACATAACTCCACCACAGATCATTCAAAATCCACGAATGATGCTAAGCAATATCCTTTCTTTTCTGGGACTACCTTTTCTTTTTGAGTAAAATCCAACACAACTTTATCCTACATAAATCCACCACAGATCATTCAAATTCACATACATAACTCCACCACAGATCATTCAAAATCCACGAACAAAAAGCCACAGACCACCATCATCTCTCCATCCCATGTTCTGGATTCTTCTGGCAACGGCTCTGTTATGTGGTTGCTAGTATGCCTGAAAATTAAATAAACTAACAATAATTAAGCATTGAGGTGAGAAGTTAATGAAGATTAACATCAATGATGATTGAAAACCTAATCAATCAAAAGACAGAGAAACCAAATAAGGTAATTAGATAAGTAAAGTGGACATTAATATGCGATATAATTTGCTTTTCGTAATTTGAAATTGCAGTATCAATTTGAATTGATACCATTCTTGAATCACATTGATTCCTATTGAACCTATTAGTTGGCAATTCCTATTGAAATTTGAAATCATTTGAAATTTTAAAAATCTGATTAAGGTTAAATTAAATAAGATGCCAATTTCGGAATTCAATTTTAATTGTTAAACATTAAAGATGTTTCAGGTCTAACCAAGAAAGATTGATATCTAATACCTACCCAGTTGAACTTCAAAACAGAGAATATAAAAAACTAAGTCAAAACAGAGAACACATACAGAAATGAATATAAAAAACTAAGTCATACCAATATTTACTCAAAACAGAGAATATCTTAGGTACTAAATATTAGCTGAATAGTATGTGGTTACGCAGGATGCGATATTTACTTGGAAAAAAAACCACTTCAGTGGCTACGACAATTCATTTAAAGCCACATTTTGCAGGTGAAGAGAAAACATATTATCAAACAATTGAAGTCAATTCTGCTAGAAAAATCAGAAAATCCCAATAGTAATTATTCACTACAGTTCTTTGTTTTTCTTTTAAAACGAAAGTGGCCTACAGTCAACCACCAGTAAATTGACAATGAAGCAAAATTTAGTTGTGTAATTTAGTTGGTAAGACACTACAAATGGAGTGGAGAAGTGGGGAATAACTATTGATCCCCACAAAAAACAGTGAATTCATTTGACATCAAGAAAAACATAAATGAAAGGCATGCCAACATATAAAACTAAGCAACTTGTTCAGCTTAAGTTAAATAAAAGTTTAAGATTCACCGAACCTTGATTAGTTCTGTCCTTCTTTTAGGATCAATCCCAGCAACACCAAATATCATTTTTTTCTGCAGAAATGTCCATGGAAAACATAATATTTTTAGGGTATTTACTAAAAACTTTGAGAATGAAATTGAAGAGAAGAAGAAGAAGCAACTAAACTAAAGTTGAAGCAAGGGAAACATAAAAACCCAGAAAAAATGGAAAGGAGACTCACAAGTTCAGTAGAAGATGATATAACAAGTCAGAAACAACATTCCACAGACGTCCTTTTTCGAAGAGTGCGAGAGGAGAGCGAAATTATCCCTGAGCGAAATTATCCCTAAACGAAGGCACTGAAATGCAAAAACGAAATCGCAGAAACAAATCAGAACTAAACGAAATCGGAACCAAATCGGAACTAGACGAAGTGATATTACCACAACTGAAATCAAGAACATAAAAAAAATGAAATGCACTCACAAGGACGAACAAACCAGAGAAACGACGGAGTGCTGTGGGTTGAGCGAAGAGGCGTAGAACGCTAAGAAGGATGCCACAGTAGAGCCCACAAAATACTGTGAGAGACGTTGAGCGAAGAGGTGGTTAACGCTTTTCAGAAGAGGTTCGTGAGAGTGTTTAGGGTTCGTGAGATAGTTTTTTTTTCTTCATAAAACGCCTCTGGGAAGAGTGCGTACATTTCAATATATTCAGTAACATCACAAAAAACACGAATGTCATGCAACTTGAAAATTAAAACAACCACCTTTCGAAGATAATTAAAACAATCACTACATAAGAAAACATGAATGTCATGCAACTTGAAAATATATTGCCTAATCAATGTTCTAATAACTCATGGGAAGAACTTCCTAATCATTGGTTACTTTCTAAACAAAAAGTACCAAAAGACATAATGACAGTGTTATACCCCAATTTTGTCCGATCATTTATCGCAATTGTTTTAGCCCCCGTGTCACAAGTCCATATCATTACGAGAACGACATTTCGAGCGCTGTCTTGTTTTAATTTAGACCGGTTTGTCTAATTGGGCCAATTCTTAGTAAATGTGCCTATGTTCGGTATTTTGGACTTAATTTAGCCCTTTTGATAAAAAAGCCAAAAAAATAATAATGAAATAAAATCAGAAAATAAAAAATATATATTACAATAAAGTATCCAAATAATATAAAAAGCCCAAAAATACAAAAATATCACCAAAAATATACAAAAATAAGAATAATCCAAAAAAAATAGAGAAGAACGAAACTAATAAAAGGGGGTGTCAGTAGCATTAACCTTCAGCCCAACAAGCTGCTTGCCCAACAAGTCGACTTGCCCAGCAAGTTAACTTGTCCAGCAAGTCTCTTCACCTAACCCTTCACCTATAAAAGGAGGCTCTGTCCACAGTGAAAAGGACACCGCAGTGATTCAACAAGAACACTGAACACATTCTCTCCCTCTCCTAGCGAAGCTCTCGCTCTCTCTCTCTCTCCCCCTCCCTTTTTATTTTTATTTTTCTTTTAATTAGTTTATTTTTAAATATTCATGATAAATATTTTTCACTAGTTGCACTTTTCATTTTTTTTTCTTTTTTGTTAACTTTTCGTTCATATTCAAAACAAAAACAAAATATTCCTTTTCCTCTCATAAATAAAGAAATATTTTCAAGAACAAAATAGGGGACTAAGTCGACTGTACAGTCGGGTTAGTCTGCTTTTTAGGTCACTAATGAACCGTTACGGATCATGGCCTAAAATCCCTATTTAAAACAAACAAATTTCTAAATTAAAATAAACACAAACACATTTCTTCCCACAAATCAAATTTTCAAAATAGGGGATTAAGTCGGCCGTACGGCCGGGTTAGTCAGCGTTCTAGGACGAATGGACCGTACGGATCAAGAGTCCTAAAACCCCTATTCAAATAAAATCAAACCACCATACATCAAACTATCTTCCAAACTTCAAAAAACTCCATTTTAACAAATTAGGGGACTAAGCCAACTGTACAGTCAGATTAGTCATCATTTTAGGACAAATGAACTGATCACTCAGGAGTCCTAAAATCCCTAAATAAAATACACCAACAAACAAAGTTTTCTACCAAGAACTACGTGTGATTTGATTCTCTACCAAGAGATACGTAGGAGCAGAGGGCGGCCGACCTCTGTCAATTGCACTAATAAAAAACATTTTTCAGTCTTCTCCTAAATAATCATTTTCTCAAATAAAATATCATTTTCTTCTTTTTAATTCACAATAAAAGGGTAAAAATAAATGTTTTCAAAATTAACTTTCACTTCTACAACTAATTAGCAGGTAACCTTCCTTAGGAAGGATGTCGTGGGGTGCTAATACCTTCCCCACGCATAACAGACTCCCGAACCCTAATCTGGTCTCAAGGACCCTTATCCATTCCAAAAGGGATTTTCCAATATTTGCCCTTAAACTAAACTTTGGTGGCGGCTTCATTTTTGAACCTTCGAGGAATCCTCACCCGGATTTTTCGGTCGCTACAGCTGGCGACTTCACTGGGGACTTATTAAGAGAGTCAAGCCTAATCTGGTTAGTTGTAAAATTTGTTTGTTAATTAAATGTTTTATTTTACCCTTCCCTTTTTTCTTTTATTTTTGTTGCATGTTATATTTTATATGATATGTGAACCTTAAGATAGAAGACTATATTTCTTTTGCATATGTGTTGTTTGCTTTGCAGCTTGGGGGTACACTTGACATTTTGCTCCTTCACACACTCCACTATCACACTTTTGCACACACGTGATAATAGTCCTGTACCCGGACTGGAGAATAACCTAAGTTAGAACGAGACTGCGTAGTGATGGCCTACTGGATGTGCGTCCTGTTGGGTGGTCACGAAAGTCTCACCTAGAGTTTGGTCCCTCTTGAGAATGCTGGCACTCCTAATAGCTTGCCTATTGTTGTTGATCAGTGTTCTTAACTGGGGTCGTTGGCTCTAGGAACCTTATGTAGGACTCTTTAGAGCTACCATTTGAAAGGTTCACTTAACAGACAAGCCCTAGACCTATTCTCTAAGGAACCCTCGTAGCACACAAAGGAGCCTTATACCCCTGCATTCAAACAAACACTGATACATTTTTCCGGTCTTTTAAAAAGAAAAAATTCAAGAAAATCATATTTTATTTTTGCAAGTTATTTTTTAGAAACATATCTCATGTATTTGCATTTTCATCATTCATACCCATCATCATGTGTTATTCATCCATTACATTTTATTTCATAATCTAAAAAAACACGAGCATACTTTTTGAAAAAAAATTTGATGAGAGATGAGGCGTTCTTGCAAATACATTTTAATTGATTGTTCTTCCTTGAAAAAGTTTAACCTACTAAATTTCAAACGAGGTTGAACTTAGCTGCAAACTCAAGTTGTTTTCAGACACTCAATCTTCAAAAAAGAATAAGTTATTCACCATTCGCAGCTCGTCCAAATTTTTGTCAGCAAAGCGTTGCATCTCATCCATCCCATGATAAACGATCAAAATAGTCCATTTTGTTAACTAATGTGTTATCAAAAATTCTTCTATCATGTCTCTAACTATGTTAACTCTCTGAAGCATTCGTATAGTGAACTTGTATGCGATGTGCATTTGCTCTTGTTTGAGTCAGTTAGTGTCCACACCTTTCCATCCTATCATCATCCCTTGTTCATGTCCAGTCTCACCCCGACCACTCTATAAAGTGCATATTCTCCACACAAGTTCTTAGTTGACTCTTTGGTTTTGTCCCCAATGATGAAATTTCATAAACTAACACTTGGATCCTCCAAACTGAGGCAAATTTGTGATTACTAGATATTTTGTCAACATTGTATTCCCTTGGTGCAAGTCCTTTACAAAAAATAATCAAAAAAGCCTGTTAGGTTGAAAACTCGCGAGAGCAGCCTAAGCAAAAATTAGGGCATATAAAAAGAAATAAAGAAAAAGAGCAGATATATAAAAATAAATAATTTTTTGTCCTTGAGTTAGTCTTTGAGAAAACAAGCAATCATGATTTGAAATGAAGTTTGGTCATCTTCTCACAAAAAACAAAAAAAAATACCCTTTGCAACCCACTTTGAGCCAAAAAATCAAAAAAATCTTTCAATCACCCTAGACAGTGATCTGTTCCCCATTCAAAGATGGTGCACTACTTTCTTCAGTTTATTCAGCTCAAGAGAAATAGGCCGTCAAAGAATGAGAATCATATTTCAAAAAAAAAAGAGACAAAAGTCTTGAATAAAAAGACGGCATAAATCTTTGAGCTGATACATCATATCATGAAGTGCACCACTGAATAAAAAGATCATCTGTCTCATCAATCCCCAAACACTTTGAGCCCAATCACCCATTCTTTCATAAATTATCAACCACTAGCCACATTGCACCGCAAATAAAAAGATCATTGTCTAAAGCCCTCAAACACCTTATTGTGCCAAATTAGCACTTCTTTCGCGAAACTCAAAAATGGACCTCAAACACTCCTTTGGGCCTACTTATCCTTTCTTTCATGAAAGATCATTGTCTAAACCCCCCAAACACTTCTCTGGCCCCATTACAAACCTTTTCTTTCATGAACCCTAACCATTGGCCCCATTACAAACCTTTTCTTTCGCGAATCCCTAATCATTGGCCACATTACCAACCCTTTCTTACATAAACCCCTAACCGTTGGCCACGCTACAACCCTAAACAAGTCCATTCCAATCGATAACTGATTGCTTTCGTTTTCTTAAAGTTTTAATTTTAGAACAATTGAGTTTATTTATTTACAGTATGTTTGCTCAAAAAAAATATGACAAAAAATAAAGCTAAAAAAAAAGAAAAAGAAAAAAAGGCCTGCGCTCCAAGATTATTCAAGTCGCACGTATACCAAGACAAGATTTAGTAATCACCAAGTGAAATTTTCATAGTCCATGAGAGTCATCTTAAAAGAACCAAAAGTTTGTACTAGGACCATCACCTAGATCCCAAAGTGGGGGCAGTCCCTTCACCTTTCATGCTTCTCGAACTTGGGGAAATTTTCCAGCGTCCGTCTCATTCATATACCACATCCAGTACCATATAGCCATACGACCAAACCCATTACCCTAACTCTGTCACCTTTCCCCTACCTCACTCGAACTAGAAATATCATTCCAAAGTGGGGCAATCCTGTCACCATTAACCCCTCACTCCGCTCAAAATTGGGGAAATTCGCCCTACACCCATCTCATCCTCTTGTCATATTCACATTCATAAAACCATACTGGGGCAATTTCTCAACCCACCATCCTAAATACAGCTTTTCGCAAACTCTAGTCAGGGCAACCTTGTCCTTGTCATAGTCGGGGCAACACCAAACGCCATGGGTTGAGACAAAATCTTTTGCCTTCCACCTCTCATTCCAAAGTCACAGCATTACCAATTCATAATTTCCTCTACACCCCTAGTTGTTGTCACCACTAGACAGGGGCAAGTTGTGCATTCACCGTCATCAACTATGAATTAGGGCAGTCCCACATTTCTAGAGTTGGGGAGAACCTACCTTTCATGACTTTGGCAAAAACCTACCATTCATCCCCTCACGTGTCATATCTGTCCATACCCCGAGTCAACTGGCTCATTCATCTGTATTGGCACTACTCTACATGTTCACTAAAATAATGCTTCAAAGAGAGAGAACACAAGTTACTAATATGAAGTTGGAAACTCACTCAGTTAACTTTGTGGACCTAAAATTCAATCGTCATGGGACATCATAATTAAATGGAACAACAATGTGAACGAGCTTGCAAATGCAATCAAATACTTTTGTGCATCAGTGCATGTGAATGACAACCTTGAGGTTGCTACGTCTGAGTTCAAACCTTTTCCAAGAAATGATTACTTATCTGCCTCTCGCATCAAAAGTCTCATTTCTCATCATTACAAAAAATCTCTCTGCATCATCAATAAATCATAGCATAAATCATTCCATCATGCAATCATGCATCTACCATAGCACCTGCATCTAAGCAATACATTTGCATTCACATGTTATCTGCATTCGCATACATGGCTGATCAATTTTTGTTTCCGAACAGCTCTAGCATCCACAATTCACGGGCTTTTGTAGTTTATCTGCTTTCACATTGCACATTCATCACATTACACGCATGCACACATAACAGTTTGCTTCGATAGACGTGCCAAGTGCCGGTCTCATCATTGCGAAAAACTTTCAACATCACTAATCATATCATTGTACCATGCATTCGTGTGCTTCCTTTCATTCATCATTGCCAAAACCTTCTTTACATCACTAATCATATCATCATACCATGCACGGCATTCGCGTCAAAGCATTACATTTGCGTCACATTCGAACTTTGCATTTCATACACCCATCATATACTAAGAAAAAAAGGAAATGCAAAAAGCAAAAAGAGGAAAAATCGCTCATTCCATTACATTCATCATTAATCAGCACAATCAAATTCACATGTTATCTGCATTCACATACGTTGTTTGTCAACCTCCATGTTCCACCAACTTCGACTCACATCATCCGCCACGTTTCATTCATCCCATCGGACACCTACCATTTCGCATACCCATATTGCACACATGCATCATCCATCGCATTTTTAGACATGCAAAATATAGATAGCTTTTCCCTTCTCAGGTAAATGCATTCATTAGGTATGTCCTAGGCAAGTAGGCCATGTGTCAATCCCAATACTTTGTTTCGTCAAAGTCAGTGCTACAAGCACTGGTCTCATATCACAATTCAGAGTATCGGACCCCCAGCGGTTCCTCAAAGCCCCAGTGCACCTTCAGACCCCCAGAGGTCCAATCCAGATCGCACGTCGGCATCGAGCACCGACGGATCATCCGGCCCCAGGCCCTTCAGACTAGCTGTGTCAGCCTAAGACATAGTGGACGTCATTCGTGATCAGTTCTAGACCTGATCTTATTAACGGCCGCTCGAAAAAGGCCACCCCCGGACCCTGGCAGTCCTTCAAAGCCCCAGTGCACATTCGGACCCCAAATGGTCCTTCAGGGTTTAGGCAACCCCTTGGAGCCCCAGTGCTCCCTTAGAGCCCAAATGCTCTTTTAGAGCCCCAGTGCTCCTCCAGATCCCCAGTGATCATTTCTTTATTGTTCTCGGTTAACACGCCAAGTGTTAATCGTCCCTGTTTTCCCTAACTCATCTTCCCCCTAAGCGGACAAAATTAGCGTCTATTCTATCTTTATTTTTATTTCTACTACGAAAATCTGAAAGCCATTCACCTTTTCTAGTAAAATATAAATAAAGAGGGGCAGCTGTTATACCCCAATTTTGTCCGATCATTTATCGCAATTGTTTTAGCCCCCGTGTCACAAGTCCATATCATTACGAGAACGACATTTCGAGCGCTGTCTTGTTTTAATTTAGACCGGTTTGTCTAATTGGGCCAATTCTTAGTAAATGTGCCTATGTTCGGTATTTTGGACTTAATTTAGCCCTTTTGATCAAAAAGCCAAAAAAATAATAATGAAATAAAATCAGAAAATAAAAAATATATATTACAATAAAGTATCCAAATAATATAAAAAGCCCAAAAATACAAAAATATCACCAAAAATATACAAAAATAAGAATAATCCAAAAAAAATAGAGAAGAACGAAACTAATAAAAGGGGGTGTCAGTAGCATTAACCTTCAGCCCAACAAGCTGCTTGCCCAACAAGTCGACTTGCCCAGCAAGTTAACTTGTCCAGCAAGTCTCTTCACCTAACCCTTCACCTATAAAAGGAGGCTCTGTCCACAGTGAAAAGGACACCGCAGTGATTCAACAAGAACACTGAACACATTCTCTCCCTCTCCTAGCGAAGCTCTCGCTCTCTCTCTCTCTCCCCCTCCCTTTTTATTTTTATTTTTCTTTTAATTAGTTTATTTTTAAATATTCATGATAAATATTTTTCACTAATTGCACTTTTCATTTTTTTTTCTTTTTTGTTAACTTTTCGTTCATATTCAAAACAAAAACAAAATATTCCTTTTCCTCTCATAAATAAAGAAATATTTTCAAGAACAAAATAGGGGACTAAGTCGACTGTACAGTCGGGTTAGTCTGCTTTTTAGGTCACTAATGAACCGTTACGGATCATGGCCTAAAATCCCTATTTAAAACAAACAAATTTCTAAATTAAAATAAACACAAACACATTTCTTCCCACAAATCAAATTTTCAAAATAGGGGATTAAGTCGGCCGTACGGCCGGGTTAGTCAGCGTTCTAGGACGAATGGACCGTACGGATCAAGAGTCCTAAAACCCCTATTCAAATAAAATCAAACCACCATACATCAAACTATCTTCCAAACTTCAAAAAACTCCATTTTAACAAATTAGGGGACTAAGCCAACTGTACAGTCAGATTAGTCATCATTTTAGGACAAATGAACTGATCACTCAGGAGTCCTAAAATCCCTAAATAAAATACACCAACAAACAAAGTTTTCTACCAAGAACTACGTGTGATTTGATTCTCTACCAAGAGATACGTAGGAGCAGAGGGCGGCCGACCTCTGTCAATTGCACTAATAAAAAACATTTTTCAGTCTTCTCCTAAATAATCATTTTCTCAAATAAAATATCATTTTCTTCTTTTTAATTCACAATAAAAGGGTAAAAATAAATGTTTTCAAAATTAACTTTCACTTCTACAACTAATTAGCAGGTAACCTTCCTTAGGAAGGATGTCGTGGGGTGCTAATACCTTCCCCACGCATAACAGACTCCCGAACCCTAATCTGGTCTCAAGGACCCTTATCCATTCCAAAAGGGATTTTCCAATATTTGCCCTTAAACTAAACTTTGGTGGCGGCTTCATTTTTGAACCTTCGAGGAATCCTCACCCGGATTTTTCGGTCGCTACAGACAGGTTAATTAGTAAGTACCAAAAGACATAAGGATTTACCTTTCTTACCTGAATAACAACAGAACAAGGAGGTGGCATGTGAAACTCTGGACCAGAATCAGCAAAACTGAACCATACCTAAAATTCAGAAAGATACGAATTCCAACGGTAAGACAAGCATATATGTAAATTGCAGTGAAAGAAAAGCCAAAACCAAAGATCATAATGTAAATTTTTAATCTTATTTCATTAAATATATACAAATAGTACGAAATAAGAAAAAATTATTTGCAAAGAGTTTTGTTCACCTGATGCTTCTCTTTCCACTTGGGAAAGAAGTCATTTCCAAGAAGTTGAAATAGATGATCTCTCATCTCATCATTGGTTACAAGTAAGCACTTCAATTTTATAGCTGCATACAACCAGTACCTGAAACTAAGGTTAGTAAATCAAGCATGATATTCATAAAAACAAATAGTCAACAATATATTAAGGCTAAAGTGCTCCCGGGGTCCCTTATCTTTATTTAAACTAACGAATTAGTCCTTTATGTTTTTTTTGTCCCAAATAAGGCCTTTATCTTTCAAATTTTTGACACATAAATCATTTTCCGTTAACAGTGCTGATTTATGTGTCAAAAAAAGGATTTATGTGTTAAAAATTTGAAACATAAAGGACTGATTTGGGACAGAAAAAGATTTATGTGTCAAAAGTTTAAAACATAAAGGACTGATTTGGGACAAAAAAAAGATAAAGGACTAAATCGTTACTTTAAATAAAGATAAGGGACCCCGGGAGCACTTTTGCCATATATTAACCCATTTTTGTTCCTACCAATCATCATTTGACTCACCCTATCAGAACGAACAAGTACAAGACCATATTCCAATGTATTCATCTCAATCAAATAGAAGCTGGTTAATAATCCATTCCACCCATGCCAGGCATAGATGGAGAACCTTTATCATCACTTGGAAGTTCAGCTACAACAACTTCAGTTGTGGTCATCAAAGATGAAACACTGCACAAAAAACATTGATATAAGCAAGCTACTTAAAAAACAACATACATCTATATCTTATGTTTATAGCTAGTTTCTTAACATCCTCCTACCTGGCTGCATCAACCAAGGCTGTTCTAATAACCTTCAAGGGGTCTATGATTCCAGCTTTAACCATATCAACATATTCACTTAATCATCAAGCAGGAAAATAATACATACATGTCAGCAGAATCAGCAAAAACACAAATGCAATCAATAAAAAACAATACAAGGACCACTGACTGACCTTTGGCTGCATCATACCCCAGAAATTTTGGCTAATCTTTCCTGTAACTTTTCCTTGTCATAATCAGAAGTGTTATTTTCAATTGCTGACCTAATCTGTTCACATCTTTCCTCAATCCCTTTCTTGTCACCTGCCCCATCAAGAACAACAGTGCCATCCTTAGAAATTGTCACCTGCAACATTAAGAACACTAGTTAGTCATCTACATACACCCAATAGACTATGACTATCTGGTTGTGAAAGAACTTATTCCGAGCTTGAAAGGTTGCTCCAGGAAAGCTAACATCTGGTACAACAGTCATTTATTGAAGAACAATGACCGCAAGTGTACTAAATTTCTACGGTGGATTCAAATGTAATGCTTTACAAATTGAGCTGAAATCTTACTTTTTTGCAGGTGCCGAGCATATCCAGATCCACCTTTTCAAGATTCATGCGAAGCTCTTCCCCTGATTCACTCACTACCTTCTGTTACTTGCAATATTTTCCAGCTCAATTCACTTTATTTTTGTTTTTTGGCCTTGTGTGCAAGGAGAGAAAGAAATTAAGCAACCATAGCATCACATATATATAGTTTGATTGTGTTCTTCAATTGAACAAAGGAGTAGAAGAAGAAGAAAAACAATGGAAGGAGGTGTAGTAGAAGCAGATATTTCTGCTTTCAGAGAATGTTTGTCTCTGTCATGGAAAAATCATTATGTTCTTCGCCTTGCTTTCTCTGCTGGAATTGGTGGTCTTCTCTTTGGCTATGACACTGGTGAGTTTCATAATCTCTATGATGTTGTTTAAATAAAATTAAGGTTGAAGTTAATTACTTGATATCATAGAAAAATATGAATAAACTCTGTTTTTTTTCCTCTCTCTGTTTGTTTTTTTAATGAGATATGCATGAATATGTAGGAGTGATATCTGGAGCAATTTTATATATCAGAGATGATTTCAAAGCGGTAGATAGAAAGACATGGCTGCAGGTACTGTTCATCTCCGAGATTATATCGTCTAGGTTCTTTTTTTTGTTCGGGCGATTGCTGGGCAATGGGCTACCCACGGAGTGTTCCAACGCTTTTAACGAAAGACTAATCTCCACTCGTGCTTAGAATCAAATTTCGCAATAACCAGTACCGAATTTGTCCACTGCGGGAATCAAACCCGGGAGCACCGGGTCGACTCCCGTGTCGTAAGTTATATTAAGCACGGGTGTCGGTTATATCGTAGATTAGAAACAAACAAATTATTTCCTTTAATAGTTTACTCGACGAGCTTGTCCATTCTTATTGAACAGTGATGCCCCATAACATTTAATAAGGTTCACAACCACCAACTTGCACATAAAAATATAGGGTCATGCAAATAATTATTGAATAGATATTATTCAATTATTCACATAATTACACTTCTTGAATATTCTTTTATAAAATTTTGTTTTTGTGCAAACTCTTCACATCTAGGTGATAACGATGTTTTCGTTAAAATGAAAATAATTTAAATACTGGTAGTGGTGTTGAATTCACACTTGATCACATATAATAGACTGGATAGAAATTTGTTATTTTCTTGCATACATTTAGCAATAAATAATATTTATTTATCATATTTTTATATGCCGGTGTAATGGGTTTAACGTTACTCTATGGCTCTATGCCGGTGTTTTGTGTTTTTTTTTTTTTTGAGATTGGTGTTTTGTTTGTTTTTTTAGCAGGGAAGAAATACTCTCTACGGAATTTTATATAATATTTCTATAAAAATGTTTTTTTTTCCTTTTATTCTCATATTTTCACTTACAACTAACTGGTCTACGTTCTTACGTGGTCCCCTAAAAATTTAAAAGATAGTTTTACGTGTAAATCTTTTACTAAATGCATCTAAAAAAAAGGATTTTTGTAAAACAGGAAGGCATAGTGAGTACAGCACTTGCGGGAGCAATGATAGGTGCTGCGGTTGGTGGATGGATTAATGATCGATTTGGAAGGAAAAAAGCAATTCTATGTGCAGATAGTCTTTTCTTCATTGGCTCTGTAGTAATGGCTGCTGCTCCAAATCCATCTATTCTCATTGTTGGTAGAGTTTTTGTTGGACTTGGTGTTGGAATGGCTTCAATGGCATCTCCATTATACATCTCAGAAGCCTCTCCAACCAGAGTTCGAGGTGCACTTGTTAGTCTCAATGGATTTCTCATTACTGGAGGACAATTCCTCTCCTACCTCATTAACTTAGCCTTTACAAAAGTAAGAAACTAATAATTGATAGTACTTAAGTTGTTTGATTGTGCCTACACACAAAAAAATTGCCTAAATTAATTTCTTCTTCTGATACTTCGACACTACCGGTTCGAACTTATCGTACTGTGCAACTGTTTCTTGTTGGGGATAAACACGTGAAAGAGAGAAGAAAAGGAAGTGGCGGCGCTAAGGACAAGAGGAATAAGTAGGGCAATATAATATTAGGTAAAAGCTGCACTGAATTTTATAAAAGTAGGTCTTTTTTTTTACATGCTACTGACGTCTATATTTATATACAATGAAACAGGCTCAGGCCCATAATTTCGACTAGCCCATTAGACTGGCCCATTTCGACTAGGTTTCTAACTACACCTACTATAGTTACAAGCAATAGAATTACAAGGCATATCTCAATATTCCCTCCTAATTCACATTGCTGAGCGACATCATCCCAAGCATTGTTCTCAGTTCTTCGAATCTTCCCTTTTGCAATGGCTTGGTCATTGCATCAGCTATCTGAAGCTCCGAACAGCAATATTCCAGATTCAGCTTCTCATTGTTGACTTGATCACGCAGGAAGTGATATCTGGTTTCTATGTGCTTCGACCTACCATGTGCAACAGATTCTTGGCGAGATCTATCGCAGACTTGGTTTCGATCAACAACTTCATTGCTTCGACCCTGTGCACTCCAATTTCGACCAGTAGCATGCTCAGCCATGATGCTTGACATGCTGCAAAGGAAGCAGCTACATACTCTGCTTCACAGGAGGACAACGCAACAATACTTTGCTTCTTCGAGCACCAAGAGATGGGTGTCGAACCATACATAAAGACATACCCACTTGTGCTTTTTCGATCACTCCTGTCTCCACTCCAGTCGGAGTCAGTGTAGCCAAACACTTCATTACCATTCTTCGACACACTCTTGCTAGGGAACAGAATACCATAATTTTGTGTTCCTTTTACATACCTTAGTACTCTTTTTGCGGCTACCATATGAGAGCTTTTCGGCTTCTCCATGAATCTGCTGATCATTCCGACACTAAACATAATGTCAGGTCGAGTGTTGCACAAGTACCTTAGGGAGCCCACGATCTGTTTGAACAAGGTGGCATCTACTTCAATCCCTTCGTTGTCTTTCAACAGCTTGCTGCTAGTGTCTGATGGTGTCGAAACTTCCTTGCAGTTGCTCATGTCGAATCTTTTCAGGATATCAGCTGCATACTTCGACTGGTGCAGGAGTATACCCTTACTTGTCTTGGTAAACTCCATCCCCAAGAAATATGATAGATGTCCCAGATCACTCATTTCAAATTCTGACATCATCACTTTCTTGAAGGCTTCGACTTCGACTTCATTGCTGCCAGTTACAAGTAGATCATCTACGTACAGGCACAACAACAACTGAGTCGAAGTTCCATTCTTCTTCACATATACTCCATGTTCATTAGTGCATCTAGTGAACTTCTGAGCCAAGAGAAATCCATCAATTCTCTTGTTCCACGCTCTTGGAGCTTGCTTGAGCCCATACAGGGCCTTCTCCAGCTTATAAACCTTGTCTTCTTTACCCTTCGACTCAAAACCAGGTGGTTGACTAACATATACTTCCTCCTCCAGAGGTCCATTCAGAAATGCTGACTTTACATCTAGTTGATGTAGGGTCCAGCCTTTATGACTTGCCAATGCTACTACCAATCTTATGGTTTCGATCCTGGCTACTGGGGCAAAGACCTCATTGAAATCCAAACCAGGTTTCTGCAGAAATCCTTTGGCTACTAGCCTGGCCTTGTACTTGGCCACTTCTCCATTTGGCTTGACCTTGGTCTTGAAGACCCACTTCACCCCTATGGCTTTCTTTTCTTTTGGAAGTTCGACTAGCTTCCAAGTATCATTCTTTTCGATTGACTTCAACTCGTCAACCATTGCTTCCTTCCACTGCTTGTGACTAAGGGCTTGCTCCAGGCGCACTGGTTCTGCTTCTGCCATTAGTGCAAAGTGTGTCAGGTCCCCCTCTGCTGTAATAGCAGAATCTGGGTAAGTGTCGAATCCTTCTAGTCTTACTGATCTCTGCCTTTCCCTTTGCGACCTCCTTAAAGGTTCGACAGCAATGGGTTCTTCTGGCTCTTCAGTTTCGACCTCTTCATTCTGATTATCTCGATCAGAGACTTCGTCGAAGTCCATCATTGTAGTTTTCTCACAGCCTTCTTCCCAGTTCCAATGTTTCGACTCATCTACTACGACATCTCTGCTTTTCACTATTTTCTTCTGCACAGGATCATACAGTTTGTATGCTCCTGTCGAATGATAGCCAACAAGGATCATCTGTTGTGCTCTATCATCCAGCTTGCTTCTTAGTTGCTCAGGGACATGTCTATAGCATACTGAGCCAATTATTCTGAGATGCTTGACACTTGGCTTTCTTCCTAGCCAAGCTTCTTCAGGTGTCTTTCCAGTCAATCTCTTTGTGGGACATTTGTTCAGAATGTACACTGCTGTGGCTACAAGTTCTCCCCATAAACTATGAGGTAGCTTCTTCTCCTTCAACATACTTCTTACCATGTTGAGGATGGTCCTGTTTTTCCTCTCAGCAGTACCATTATGCTGAGGCGTGTAAGGTGCAGTGACTTCATGCACAATTCCTTCTTTCTCACAGAATTCGACAAATCCATGAGAATTGTACTCACCACCTCCATCGCTTCTAAGGGTTTTGATTTCACACTCACTCTGCTTTTCAATCATTACCTTAAACTTCTTGAATATTTCTAGTACTTCACTCTTCCTTTTGATTAAATACACCCAGGACATTCTAGTGTATTCGTCAATGAAGGTGACAAAGTACTTATTCCCTCCTAAGGAACATACTTCGAAAGGACCACAGACATCAGAAAATATCACCTCTAGCTTCTTCTCTGCTCTGCTAGGTACTTCTGATTTAAACGAGTTTCTTGGTTGCTTCGACTTGCAACAACTCTCGCAAACTTCGACAGGTACTTTTACTGCAGGCAACCCATGAACCATCTTCTTTTCATGTAGTTGACTCAAGCTCTTGAAGTTGAGGTGGCCATATCTTCTGTGCCACTTCCAGTGCTCCTCTTCGACAGTACTCTTGAGGCAATGTTCTTCGACTACTTGCAATTTGACCTTGAAGGTTCTGTTACTCTGCATTAACACCTTCAGAATCAACTTCTTGGTCGAATCAAACAGACTGAGACTGTTATCACCCATTTCGACGGTGAATTTCTTCTCGATCATCTGCCCAATACTTAGCAGATTGCTCTTCATAGCTGGTACATAAAATACCCCTTGGATGTAGCACCACTTACCATCTTTCGACAGGAACTTTATGGTACCTACTCCTTCAGCAGTAACTTTACTGTTATCTGCAAACCTTATCTTCTTGCTTATCTGCTCCAGTTCGACAAACCACTCCTTGTGACAACACATGTGATTTGAACATCCTGTGTCGAGATACCATTCGACAGACTTCTCTTCAGTCGAATTTGTATCAGCCTTCAACAACAGTAATTCTGGGTCAGTAGCTGTCATGAATGACAATTCGTCATCATCATTGCTGGCAATGTTGGAGGTTTCACCAGTGTTTCCACTGCCCTGCCACACACACATTGCACAAGTATTTTGAGCATCACAAGTGAATCCACTTATACAAGTGTTCCCACTGTTTTGCTCGCTACTTTCAGCAAGTCCTTCATCGAGTCGAATCTCATCTTCGACAGCCATCAACATTAACTCCTCTGAGTCAGAGTCTGAGTCATTATCATTAGCAAACTTGGCTTCTGCATCTTTATCCCTAGGAACTTTCTTGTTTTTACACTTGTTCCTATAATGCCCAAATTGCTGACAGTTATAACACTGAACTTTCGACAGGTCTCCCTTCTTCTTGTCGAAAGATCCTTGTTCTTTCTTCTTACTGCTTGATCCCTTTTCTCTACCCTTCTCCTTGTTGCCTGCCTTCCAATTTCTCTTAGAGGAGTATGAAAGCAAGGCTTGTTCAGTTTCTTTCTCTGAACTTCTCTGCCTTATTCTCAATTCATGAGCCTCTAAGGAACCCTGAAGTTCATCTAACTTCAATGTATCTAGGTCCTTGGATTCTTCGATAGCAGTAACAACGTAGTCGAATTCCAGGGTTAAGGATCTGAGCACCTTTTCGACTTTATTTACTTCAGTCACAGTTTCACCATTACCTTTCATTTGATTAGTTAATGCTACTAACCTCGTAATGAAATCTCCAATCGATTCTCCATCTGTCATCTTCAAGCCCTCGTACTGCTTCCTGAGCGACTGTAGACGTATCTTCTTCAGCCTATCTGCTCCTCCATACGAGTTCTTTAGGATGTCCCAAGCTGCCTTTGCTGAATCACAGTCGATGATCAGGTTCAGGATGTTGGAATCAACGCATTGGTGAATCAAAAACAGCCCTTTTCCATCTTTCTTCCTCAGCGAATGGTGGTTGTTCCTCACCGCTTCAGTGGCGTTCGCTGCCAAGGGTGGAACACCATCATTCACGACATCAAGAACATCTTGATATCGAAACAGCACCTTCATCTGCGCACACCAGCGTTCATAATTCTTTCCGTCGAAGATTGGGAGGTTCCCCGGAATACCTCAACCAGAGTTGTCTCGCGCTGCCATGAATCTTGATAGATTTTGTAAGGATCTAACAAGCTCTTGATACCAGTTTGTTGGGGATAAACACGTGAAAGAGAGAAGAAAAGGAAGTGGCGGCGCTAAGGACAAGAGGAATAAGTAGGGCAATATAATATTAGGTAAAAGCTGCACTGAATTTTATAAAAGTAGGTCTTTTTTTTTACATGCTACTGACGTCTATATTTATATACAATGAAACAGGCTCAGGCCCATAATTTCGACTAGCCCATTAGACTGGCCCATTTCGACTAGGTTTCTAACTACACCTACTATAGTTACAAGCAATAGAATTACAAGGCATATCTCAATATTTCTTGGGTATCGGTAGCCATAGGATCAGCAACATCATCTAACACATCACCCCAAAGTTTTCTTAATATTCTCATGTTAGATGCTACCACCGGATTAGAAGTAGTAGACATTTAGCAAATTGTTTGGTGATGCTCTTTTCAGGCACCAGGAACATGGAGATGGATGTTAGGAGTAGCAGCGGTACCAGCTGTGTTACAAATTGTTTTGATGCTTATGCTTCCAGAATCCGCGTTGGTTATTTCGAAAGGTTCCAACATCTATCCTAAAAGTTTGTATAGTAAATTTTATTTTTCTTATAAGAATTGTGTCTTTATTTGTCTATTTTTGTGCTTTATATTGAATGATAGGGAAGAGAAGAAGAAGGAAAAGCACTTTTAAGAAGGATTTACCCACCCCAAGAAGCTGAAGCTGAAATCAACACTCTAAGGGAGTCAGTTGAGCTAGAAAAAAAGGAGGCAGAAACTTCTGATAAAATCAGCATAATCAAAATGCTAAAAACTAAAACTGTGAGAAGAGGTTTATATGCAGGAACGGGCCTTCCCGGGGGTAATATGCTATTTAACGTGATTTTACCCTTATTAACACTAGCACCAATTATGTACAGCATCTTCCCGGGGCATGTTTGATTTCCAATGACATTACAAAAGGCGAATGCCAAAAAGAGCACAGGTTATGGTACACTAGGGGGTGTCCTAGTAAATTCGGATGGCTTGCAATAATAGGTCTTGCACTTTATATCATATTCTTCTACATCCAATTGGGTCTCAAATCTTATTGTTGCTCAGTCCTTTTTGTCTTTGACACAAGCTAATGGAACGTCATGGACATTCATGATATTTATGTTTATCACTATTGCTGCCATTATCTTTGTTATTATCTTTGTACCTGAAACCAAAGGACTTCCAATGGAAGAGGTGGAGAAAATGTTGGAAAAAAGATCTCTCAACTTCAAGTTTTGGCAAAAAAGTTCCGACTCTGGAGAAGTGTCCATGCAAAAGACTCAATCAATTTAAGTTAATTGTGTTTTTTATACCATAGCCAACGAACTATTGGTTCATACAGTGGGTATATCAAAATATATAAAATTTGGCTTTTAGATTAGCATGGTAGATTTAGAATCTGTTTGTATTCCATACTTTTGCTTCTTATCTTTATTTTAGTTTTCAATCTAGTCCATTTTCTATTTTTTTGTTATGGTCCCTTATATTGCAAAGTTATAGCAATGTGATCTCAATTATTTTATTTCGAAAGGCATTAGAGCTATATATTGTAGTATTTTACTTATGTTAGTCTTTTACTTCCTGCAGTGTTCTATTGTACATTTTATACAGTTCTCTCTTGTAAATAACTGTAGGAAAAGAGGTTAGTATATACAGTTAGGTTTTAGTTAGACTTTTGTCGGAGAAACTCACTTCCATTCATGTGTGAGAGCTCCCATATCTACTATAGAATTATACAAATTCACCACGTATGATTTTACCAATACCCCCATTCTATCTAAAAGACACCTCCAATTTTTTAGGGTAAAAATGTCATTACACTCTATTTCTTTTTTTTTTCTCTTTATTCTTACACTCTCGATCTTTCTTACTTTTCACTTTTTTCTTACACTCTCTTTCTTCCTTTTTTTCTCTTTCTTCTTACACTCTCTTTCCTCATTTTCACTTTTCTTTTACACTCTCTTTCTTCCTTTTTTTTCTTTTTACTTTACTTTTCCCATAAATAATTATTTTCGTTCTCTTATCACTTCACTTAAATTCTTTTAACTAAATTTCTAAATTTATACAAACACTACTTTAATTAAAAAACTTGAAGACTACTACTATAAACCTACTATCTAAAAAATAAGAAGACTTAATGACTATTTAAATTAGTAATTAATATTTAAAACAAATATATCTTATTGATAATCTAATATCTAACTTTTATTATCTACTATAGATTTATACAAATTCACCACGTATGATTTTACCAATACCCTCATTCTATCTAAAAGACACCTCAAATTTTTTAGAGTAAAAATGTCATTACACTCTATTTCTTTTTTTTTTCTCTTTATTCTTACACTCTCTTTCTTACTTTTCACTTTTCTCTTACACTCTCTTTCTTCCTTTTTTTCTCTTTCTTCTTACACTCTCTTTCCTCATTTTCACTTTTCTTTTACACTCTCTTTCCTCCTTTTTTTTCTTTTTACTTTACTTTTCCCATAAATAATTATTTTCTTTCTCTTATCACTTCACTTTAATTCTTTTAAATAAATTTCTAAATTTATACAAACACTACTCTAATTAAAATTTTTGAAGACTACTACTATAAACCTACTATCTAAAAAATAAGAAGACTTAATGACTATTTAAATTAGTAATTAATATTTAAAACAAATATATCTTATTGATAATCTAATATCTAACTTTTATTATCTACTATAATCTACTAATCAACTAAAATAATCAATTGAAACTACGAGATAACTGCACTGATAAATAAAAAACACAGGATAACTGCAGTGATATATAAAAAAACACGGGATTAATATTTACCATTGATATTTATAATTTTTTTTTACAATTTATAATTAATATTTACCATTGATAATTATAATTTTGGAAAACTACTATAAAACTACTATCTAAAAAAACACGTGATAACTGCAAAATCTACTATAATCTACTAATGAACTCAAATAATCTAATATAAAAATACGGGATAACTGCAATAATCTACTAATCAACTCAAATCTACTATAGAATTATACAAATTCACCACGTATGATTTTACCAATACCCCCATTCTATCTAAAAGACACCTCCAATTTTTTAGGGTAAAAATGTCATTACACTCTATTTCTTCTTTTTTTTTTCTCTTTATTCTTACACTCTCTTTCTTACTTTTCACTTTTCTCTTACACTCCCTTTCTTCCTTTTTTTCTCTTTCTTCTTACACTCTCTTTCCTCATTTTCACTTTTCTTTTACACTCTCTTTCTTCCTTTTTTTTCTTTTTACTTTACTTTTCCCATAAATAATTATTTTCTTTCTCTTATCACACTTCACTTTAATTCTTTTAACTAAATTTCTAAATTTATACAAACACTACTTTAAATAAAAATTTTGAAGACTACTACTATAAACCTACTATCTAAAAAATAAGAAGACTTAATGACTATTTAAATTAGTAGTTAATATTTAAAACAAATATATCTTATTGATAATCTAATATCTAACTTTTATTATCTACTATAGATTTATACAAATTCACCACGTATGATTTTATCAATACCTCCATTCTATCTAAAAGACACCTCAAATTTTTTAGAGTAAAAATGTCATTACACTCTATTTTTTTTTCTCTTTATTCTTACACTCTCTTTCTTACTTTTCACTTTTCTCTTACACTCTCTTTCTTCTTACACCCTCTTTCCTCATTTTCACTTTTCTTTTACACTCTCTTTCCTCCTTTTTTTTTCTTTTAACTTTACTTTTCCCATAAATAATTATTTTCTTTCTCTTATCACTTCACTTTAATTCTTTTAAATAAATTTCTAAATTTATCAAACACTACTCTAATTAAAATTTTTGAAGACTACTACTATAAACCTACTATCTAAAAAATAAGAAGACTTAATGACTATTTAAATTAGTAATTAATATTTAAAACAAATATATCTTATTGATGATCTAATATCTAACTTTTATTATCTACTATTGTAACACCCCGGTATTTTTATCGAGTAAAAATACCCAAGTGTACCATCATATAATAATCAGAGATATTAAATTCCTGCATAGATACTGAACACTACAATATAGTTCTCGCTGGATAACAACAAAACAGTCTTAAATACAAATAAGACCGAACAGGTTCTCAGACCAGAACCTTCAGCAAACTATAGTGCTCAATATCGTACAAGAAAGCGGAATAAAATTATAATACCAATACATAGAGTTGTAGTACAAAGACAACAAAAGGAAATATAAACTTAAGCATAATAGCTAAGTCATCTGCAACCCGTCCGAGCTCAACCTACTCGTACCTCTGTGGTCCTTTCCTTCCCTGTTTCTCTGTAAAGCAACAACATTTAAATAGTGAGATACAATCTCAGTGAGTTCTACCGAGACCCCTACTAACACTCGCGGTCCAGTTATGAAATCTTTTATCTCGGAGTTTAATTTATAAATTACATTCTTTTAATTTAGCACGACACCGACCCCAGCTTTGGTAATCTCGGTGACTCGTACTAGTCAACATAGTATGATACCAGCCCCAGCTTTGGTAATCCCGGTAACCATACCATTGATATCTTTAGAATGACACCGACCCCAGCTTTGGTAATCCCGGTGACCATTCTTTCTAATTTTAACACGGTGCCTGCCCCAGCTTTGGTAATCCCGGTAACCCGCTTCATAACTTTATTACAGCACCGACCCCAGCTTTGGTAATCCCGGTGAACTGTTCTATAACTGTGACATAACACCGACCCCAGCTTTGGTAATCCCGGTGAACCCCTTTACCAATAGTACTTTCCCTAATGGCTTACGGGCCTAAGGTAAGGGATCATGACTTCCCCGCCTAGTATGTCAACCTCATGGGTCGTCACCCAAACTCGATCTAGTATATATATATATATATATATATATATATATATATATATATATATATATATATATATATATATATATATATATATATATATCCACCCGCATTTGGGCTAACTCCTATATTCGATATAATTTATATATCGTGAATCATAGACCGGTTTAGATGATTTAACAATCATCCCGCGTCATTTATACAATATCACATAGGACTCATAGTCCGCTTTCTTTTCGATAAAAACATTAAGTCCACATTCGCTCTCGCATACTAACTCGACACTTTTCAACATAATTTTCAATATCAAAAACAGTTCATTTTGCCTTAGAAATAGAATATTCAGTTAGGCCTCTGAATAAGCTTTCCAACGCATTTTAGAACACCTCAATCGGGTTCCCGGATCAAAAGATATCGCGAAAACAAAAACAGTGAAAAACTGTTGAAAATCTGCAAAGCGTCGCGACGCGAACTGCTACCGTCGCGACGCGAAAAACGACAGAAACTTTTTGCGTGACAAAACTGGGCCAGGTCGCGACGCGAAAGGGACGGGTCGCGACGCGACCCTCTGCAGAAAATTGCAGGTTTTCCGTTTTCTTGCGAAATTCGCTATTCCGCTCATTCCGATTCTTGTTCCGGTTGAAAACAGTTTTGACAACTATAAAAACAGTCTCAATCAAAGTCACACAATCAATCAAAAACTCATTTTAAACGAATTGTATCAAAACGCGACATATTTTCCAATTATCGGTTTTCAACCCAAAATCTCTCAAACTCGATTATCAAATAATATTCCAGTCCAGCGAAAGCGGTAAAACAGTTAATTAATTAATTCGAAACATAAAATCCTAAGCGTGAGTAAAACTCACCCTTGAAGCGTGAACCACGATCGAGCCGAAATCACCGAGTAGCCACACGAACGCTCCCCGCTCCGGCGACACCCAATCCGCTTCCAAAGCTTCCCACTCGATCACGAAACCGCTTTTGACCGGAATGCCGAATTCCTCGAAACCCTCCATGGACACTATTCATCATCTTCTTCAACCTCAAACCACTATTCACCAAAAACCCCAATTTGATTTTCGATCCCCAAATCACCCAACTCGCTTCCAATCAACGATCCATCATCCTTGGGTTCGCGCCAAACTCCATCCCAAGCCATCCTTGAGCTTGAACCATCAACAAACCTCAATTTCTTCCAAATTCCGAAAATGGCAAAGTGAGAGAGAGAGAGTTGATGATGTTGATGTTGGTACCAAATCGAAGAGGGAGTAACGCTGAGCGTTTTTCGTGTTGGAAGGAAGTCGTTTTGATGAGCCGAAACCTTCCCTTTTTCCTCTTCTTCCTCCTCACCCTTTCTTTCTCTTTTCTCTCCTTTTCTCTCTTTTCTTCTCTGTAACTCTCGCTTCCTCTCTTCTTTCTTTCTTTCTTTCTTCTTTCTTTCATTTTATTTCTTTTCTTCTCCTCTCACATGCACACACGTATACATATATATATTTATTTAATATATAAGCTGTAACGCGGTCAAATTACCATATTGATCGAAATCTCCTATTTCGATTCCGAAACTTCCTTGACCCGTATTATCCGGTTAACGATCCGATGACAATCAATAAATAATTTTAGCACTCAGTAAATTTACCAGTCAAGTACTAAATTAATTTAATTGGGTTAACACCCAAATAATTCTATTAATTATTTTGCGGATGTTACATTCTCCCCAACTTAAAAGAATTTTGTCCTCAAAATTTCGTCAAGTCTTTAATCCGACTAACCGAGAATCGACATTCTCAGAAAGGTCTTAAGTTGCTGGAAAACAATCTCGAACTAACGAAATGAGCGTAGGAACTCTTCGCAAGTTGGCACATCAATCTCCAAGTATGATCCACTACTACCTTGATACGAACTCTCTGGTTTCGAATCAACACGAGAAACTCCTCTTTCGCCTACATAGGCTCGGCACCGCATTCGAAAACACTTCCGAAGCTTCATTCCTCACTTGCTCCCCAACTTGATTAATCCAAATCAAAGTACTCCTCGGTAGATGTAAAAACAAACACGATTTCCTCGAAAGGTGTAAACACTTTATCAACAAATCTTCTAATATCATTAACGGTTCTCGTACATACCGACAATGTGACGAAAAAGTCACTAGTTAACTTTTTGATTCACCCCCATGACTTCGAGATAGCACTTTACAAAAGAAGGTAAAATGAGGATTTACCCGAAACGTTTATCTTAAACGTAGAAATAAACCACGGGGACATCCAATAAACTTGAAAACAATGAAAATCACCTCTGTTGTTCTCAAAACAACTTTCAAACAGAACTCTTCAAGTTGAGACTCCATTTCCTTTAATTCTCAAGAAACCTTCAATAAGAAACAATAGATATTGATCCCGTGCCAGGAACCAATTCTACTGTAAACTCTACCTCTCGCTCTGGAGGTTCAGAAGAAACTTCATCGTGAAAACATCCAGAAAGTCATTCACGACCTAAACGTTCGCCAAATCTAAACTAGTTTCAGTGGATGCAGATAACATACTAACATGTGCTCCCGCACCTTGGAATGAAGATTGACCGTCTAAGGTGAACTAGGTAACCGCTTCAGAATTTGTCTTAGACAATTCAACTGATTCTGAAGAGAAACTAATAGTTGATTAACACAGTCGATTGTAACATGATTTGCAGTCATCCAATTCAAACCCAAAATGGTGTCCACACTTCTCACAGGCAAACAAATAATCCTTCTACGAAATTTCTGTCTCCTATAACACGTAGGCAATTCCGACACAAAGATTGGGTCTGGACACGACCCTTAGCCGCAGTTAAGATAGTTATCGGCTCGGATGGCGGAGATTCGCTAGTCCCAACCGATCCACACATGATTGTGCTGTAGTTGTAACTGTCTAAACATCCAGAGTGTTGACTCGTCCTCGTCTGGGAGCTGCTTGTGACTCCCGGGAACTCTTCCTTACAGGGCACTCTTTACCATAGTGACCCTCTACATTTCTATAATAGCACCGATTAGATCTTTGCTGACGATCACCCTGGTGATGTCTTCCATAATTAGAACATCTTCTGACCTTTGGAGAATCAAAGAATTACATCTGCTTTTCCTTTGATGAAATTATCTTAGGACTTTGCATTCGGAGTTGATAATTCAACTACCTTCTTTCCTTTCCCATATTTCCTATGAGATCATCCTCGGCGACATAGGATGATTGCACCAAGGCAACATAATTGGTAGCAGTATAAGAATTGAGACCATAAATCATAAAAGCATTTATGCCAGTCTTATACTTCTGCATTCTTCGTTCGTCATCCGAAGCTTACTTTACCACTTGGTAAAACTGAGACAACTTCTCAAACTTAGCGGTGTATTCTCCCACCGTCATGTCGCCTTTCCTGAGGATGCATCGGTTGAAGATTCCGATTGTGGTCGAGGATTTCATCTTGATCATCCAGTCATAATTCCGCGTATGATGCACTAAGTATTAAGTTGATCAGGCTCAATGTCTCTTAGCATCACAAGTGTAACTACAACAAGGACTAACAAGGAATCGACTCAACCCTAAACTAAGTCCGACTAGGTCGAACTGCTCTGATACCATTTGTAACATCCCAGACTGCTTTCAGAACTGTCAACTTCCCCCACAAACCAACACGTGTCTTTCCAGCATGCGTTGTCCTCACTTGCATGCTTTCTAGGAAACTTCCCAGAAGGTCACCCATCCCACTACTACTCCAAGTCAAGCACGCTTAACTATGGAGTTCTTAGGGGAAGGGATCCCGAAAAGAATATGCATCTTGTTGGTATAGGTAGTCCAAATCAACTCTTTTAAGCATTCCTTCAACTATACAGTCCCATACCTGCACAGCCTCAGGATCCCTCTCATTCCGGTGTGTATTCAGTTCATTCACGTGTCCCTTCGCCTAGAAGCTGCCAGGAGCCGCTCTTTGCCGTGCCAACTTTTTGGGCACCGGCGATCACTCCCCGCCCTCGTCAGCCACGGATGTCACATGCCCAGCAGCTTCCGCTTGGTTCGTCCCCGAACCACACCGTACTGAGAGAGGTCTGCTGCTCTGATACCAACTGTAACACCCCGGTATTTTTATCGAGTAAAAATACCCAAGTGTACCATCATATAATAATCAGAGATATTAAATTCCTGCATAGATACTGAACACTACAATATAGTTCTCGCTGGATAACAACAAAACAGTCTTAAATACAAATAAGACCGAACAGGTTCTCAGACCAGAACCTTCAGCAAACTATAGTGCTCAATATCGTACAAGAAAGCGGAATAAAATTATAATACCAATACATAGAGTTGTAGTACAAAGACAACAAAAGGAAATATAAACTTAAGCATAATAGCTAAGTCATCTGCAACCCGTCCGAGCTCAACCTACTCGTACCTCTGTGGTCCTTTCCTTCCCTGTTTCTCTGTAAAACAACAACATTTAAACAGTGAGATACAATCTCAGTGAGTTCTACCGAGACCCCTACTAACACTCGCGGTCCAGTTATGAAATCTTTTATCTCGGAGTTTAATTTATAAATTACATTCTTTTAATTTAGCACGACACCGACCCCAGCTTTGGTAATCTCGGTGACTCGTACTAGTCAACATAGTATGATACCAGCCCCAGCTTTGGTAATCCCGGTAACCATACCATTGATATCTTTAGAATGACACCGACCCCAGCTTTGGTAATCCCGGTGACCATTCTTTCTAATTTTAACACGGTGCCGGCCCCAGCTTTGGTAATCCCGGTAACCCGCTTCATAACTTTATCACAGCACCGACCCCAGCTTTGGTAATCCCGGTGAACTGTTCTATAACTGTGACATAACACCGACCCCAGCTTTGGTAATCCCGGTGAACCCCTTTACCAATAGTACTTTCCCTAATGGCTTACGGGCCTAGGGTAAGGGATCATGACTTCCCCGCCTAGTATGTCAACCTCATGGGTCGTCACCCAAACTCGATCTAGTATATATATATATAGATATATATATATATATATATATATATATATATATATATATATCCACCCGCATTTGGGCTAACTCCTATATTCGATATAATTTATATATCGTGAATCATAGACCGGTTTAGATGATTTAACAATCATCCCGCGTCATTTATACAATATCACATAGGACTCATAGTCCGCTTTCTTTTCGATAAAAACATTAAGTCCACATTCGCTCTCGCATACTAACTCGACACTTTTCAACATAATTTTCAATATCAAAAACAGTTCATTTTGCCTTAGAAATAGAATATTCAGTTAGGCCTCTGAATAAGCTTTCCAACGCATTTTAGAACACCTCAATCGGGTTCCCGGATCAAAAGATATCACGAAAACAAAAACAGTGAAAAACTGTTGAAAATCTGCAAAGCGTCGCGACGCGAACTGCTACCGTCGCGACGCGAAAAACGACAGAAACTTTTTGCGTGACAAAACTGGGCCAGGTCGCGACGCGAAAGGGACGGGTCGCGACGCGACCCTCTGCAGAAAATTGCAGGTTTTCCGTTTTCTTGCGAAATTCGCTATTCCGCTCAATTCCGATTCTTGTTCCGGTTGAAAACAGTTTTGACAACTATAAAAACAGTCTCAATCAAAGTCACACAATCAATCAAAAACTCATTTTAAACGAATTGTATCAAAACGCGACATATTTTCCAATTATCGGTTTTCAACCCAAAATCTCTCAAACTCGATTATCAAATAATATTCCAGTCCAGCGAAAGCGGTAAAACAGTTAATTAATTAATTCGAAACATAAAATCCTAAGCGTGAGTAAAACTCACCCTTGAAGCGTGAACCACGATCGAGCCGAAATCACCGAGTAGCCACACGAACGCTCCCCGCTCCGGCGACACCCAATCCGCTTCCAAAGCTTCCCACTCGATCACGAAACCGCTTTTGACCGGAATGCCGAATTCCTCGAAACCCTCCATGGACACTATTCATCATCTTCTTCAACCTCAAACCACTATTCACCAAAAACCCCAATTTGATTTTCGATCCCCAAATCACCCAACTCGCTTCCAATCAACGATCCATCATCCTTGGGTTCGCGCCAAACTCCATCCCAAGCCATCCTTGAGCTTGAACCATCAACAAACCTCAATTTCTTCCAAATTCCGAAAATGGCAAAGTGAGAGAGAGAGAGAGTTGATGATGTTGATGTTGGTACCAAATCGAAGAGGGAGTAACGCTGAGCGTTTTTCGTGTTGGAAGGAAGTCGTTTTGATGAGCCGAAACCTTCCCTTTTCCTCTTCTTCCTCCTCACCCTTTCTTTCTCTTTTCTCTCCTTTTCTCTCTTTTCTTCTCTGTAACTCTCGCTTCCTCTCTTCTTTCTTTCTTTCTTTCTTCTTTCTTTCATTTTATTTCTTTTCTTCTCCTCTCACATGCACACACGTATACATATATATATATATTTATTTAATATATAAGCTGTAACGCGGTCAAATTACCATATTGATCGAAATCTCCTATTTCGATTCCGAAACTTCCTTGACCCGTATTATCCGGTTAACGATCCGATGACAATCAATAAATAATTTTAGCACTCAGTAAATTTACCAGTCAAGTACTAAATTAATTTAATTGGGTTAACACCCAAATAATTCTATTAATTATTTTGCGGATGTTACAACTATAATCTACTAATCAACTAAAATAATCAATTGAAACTACGAGATAACTGCACTGATAAATAAAAAACACAGGATAACTCAGTGATATATAAAAAAACACGGGATTAATATTTACCATTACTATTTATAATTTTTTTTTGACAATTTATAATTAATATTTACCATTGATAATTATAATTTTGAAAAACTACTATAAAACTACTATCTAAAAAAACACGTGATAACTGCAAAATCTACTATAATCTACTAATCAACTCAAATAATGTAATATAAAAATACGGGATAACTGCAATAATCTACTAATCAACTCAAATAATTAATTGAAACTATGAGATAACTGCAATGATATATAAAAACACACGGGATAACTACACAAATATATAAAAAGACAAAGGATTAATATTTGTCATTGATAATTAAATTTTTGGAAGACTACTATAAACCTACTATCTAAAAAACAATAATATTTAATGACTATTTAAACTCATGATTAATATTTAAAATAAATATTTCTTATTGATAATCTACTATCTCTCTTTTACCATTTACTATAATCTATTAATCAACTAAAATAATTAATTGAAACTACGAGATAACGGCACTGATATATAAAAAAACATGAGATTAATATTTGTCATTGATAATTAAATTTTTTGAAACCTACTACTACAAACCTACTATCTAAAAAATAAGCAGGCTTAATGACTATTCAAATTACTAATTAATATTTAAAACAATTATTTCTTACTGATAATCTACTATCTAACAAATTTACTATCTACTATAATCTACAATCAACTAAAATAATCAATTGAAACTACCAGATAACTGCACGGATATATAAAAAACACGGGGATAACTGCAGTGATATATAAAAAAAACACGGGATTAATATTTGCCATTGATAATTATAGTTTTTGAAAACTACTATCTAAAAAACAAGAAGGCTTAATGACTATTTAAACTGATTAATATTTAAAACACACGCGACAAATATTTGTCACTAATACCTAAAATAGGACAAATAATTGTTACTGATATATAACAAAACACGGGATAAATATTTGTTATTGATAATCTACTATCTATCTTTCACTATCTACAATAATCTACTAATCAACTCAAATAATCAATTGAAACTATGAGATAACTGCACTGATACATAAAAAAACACTGGACAACTGCACTGATATATAAAAAAAATACGGGAATACTTGCAATGATATATATAAAAACACGGGATAGTTGCACTGATATATAAAAAAACATGGGATAACAACACTGATATATAAAAACACACTGCACTGATATATAAAAACACACGGGATAAATGCACATGTTGTTTTTAAATGATACTTTTACTTTTTTAGTTTTAATATTTATCAATTTTTTATTTAAAACTCCTGTTTTATCTACTTTAAATTTTTCTTTATTTTCACGGGTAATGTTCATACTATTTAAATACTGTCTAAATTCATTCCTAAAAAGAAGACGACAGCACCTGTCCGTATGCAAGTCATCCTCTATATTTTACAATTGATTTTAGATTAATGAGATTTCAAACTAACGTTTCTATTTGAGGTAATCGTATGACGTAACGCGACCGGCCAGTGCGGATGCACGGGTATAGTACTAGTATATAGCAGAAATGCTTCTGTTGTACAGTCAGTTAACATCAATGAAAATCAGTTTCGATTTTCATTTCTGACGTGTTAACATGGTATCAAAGCAAAGACATCGGAAACAACAGCACGGTTTCCTCTTGGCTTCTCAACTCCATCACCAAAGACATCGCAACTAGCGTGATCACTCTCAGGATGCTGCCACAATCTGGAAGGATCTCCACAATCGATTTCAGCAATCAAATGGACTGCGATTTTTTCAACTAAAGCAGGCGATTCTCACAATTCATTAAGGTGCTTCTTCTATTAGCAATTACTACACAAAATTCAAGTCGTTATGGGAACAATTATCAGAGTATAACTCTTCTCACACCTGTACCTGTGACGGAGTAAAACCTCTCCTAAACGGTATTCAGAATGAATGTGTTTTGATCTTTCTCATGGGACTCAATGACCAATTCCTTCATGTCTGTGGTCAAATACTGCTAATGAACTCTATCCCTACCACTGACAAAGTGTACGCACTTGTCTTTTAAGATGAAAAACAGTGAGCAATCAGTGCTGGTATCACTCCAACTGAACCTGCAGTTGCGTGTGTTGTTCAAACTCAGAATCATTATGCAAAGATCTCCAAGAGAGAGAGACCTCTTTGTTCACATTGTGGAGTCCTCGGTCACCTTAAGGAGAAATGTTTTAAAATTCATGGCTATCCTCCTTCATACAAGAAATCCTCTGCTTTCAAAGGATCCCCTGCTGTCAACAATGTCACTGATCACGACAACAGCAAGTCTGAACACTCGGGTAATCCTTCTGTATCACCACAACAATATGAAATGATGTTCCAATTCATACAAGCTCAAATGGCAAAAGCGGCTTCCCCGGACAATGATCAATCCAACTTAGGTATGATTCTATCCACACTAGAATCATTCTATAACACTACTTGGATATTTGATTCTGGTGCCTCCTCACATATATGTTGTCTTTTATCTTTGTTTAGTTCCTTTAAACCTCTATATAACAAGTATGTCACCTTACCAAACAATACACAAGTTCCAGTAGCTGGTATAGGTTCAGTCACCATTTCACCTAAGATAACTTTGCACAATGTGTTATACATACCTACCTTTAGTGTAAATTTAGTTTCTGTGAAACAACCTTTACACAATTCTGATATGTCCATAACCTTTTTTACAAAAAATTTCTTACTTCAAGGAACCCAACTACTGACAGAGATTGGTAAGGGTATCTTGGAGAATGATCTCTACACTATGAAGTCTCCCATTCCTAAACAGCTTTCTTCCATTTCTAATTGTAATAATGTGAATCATTCACAAGTTTGTTTCTCTGTTTCTAGTTGTAATTTTACAGCAATACAAAAGGCCAATATGTGGCATAATAGGTTAGGTCATCTCTCTGACAATGTATTGAAACTTCTTAGCAATAAACTGTCTTTCACTAGCCAAATTGTAACACTCTAATATTTCTAACAAGTAGAAATACTAAAATGCACAACTTAGTATACATCAGAGTAAAATTCCTGTATTTGGATATTGAACAAAATTAAAAACCTGATATAACTCATCAGGTGATCAATCTTAATCCCTATTATTCAATATCAAGTACAGCAATAGCGGAAACGATTTACAACATTAATCAATTACAAGTCATAACTCGAGATACAAAAACTAGGAGAAACTAAATGAAGAGCAAAAGCTAAGTCTTCGGGCTCTCCATAAGGCCCCATCTAACCATGCTTTCTCGCTTTGTTTTTTCCTTGCGTATCTGTAAAACATCAACATATAAAGGGTGAGATTACAAATCTCAGTGAGTCCTATCGAGACCCCTTACTACACTCTCTCGGTTCATTTATTCCTTTTCCTTTAATCGTAGTCCATATAGGTCCTACGTGCATATATCTTTCCTTTCATGCCATAGTATATCTTCGGTAATGACCACGGCTTTACCGTCGAACCTCTCCACTAGCTTACGCTAGCTTCAAACCTCTGAGGACTAGGTTCTGGGACTCATGACTTCCCCTCCCCTAGTATACTAATCTACTGGGTCGTCACCCATATCCTTTTGATATAGTTTATATATCCACTCGCTTTGTGCCGTCTTTTGTATTCAATATAATTTATATATTTGAACCTTAGCAGTCTTTGATGAAGTTATTTATTCATCCCTTTTCAATTACATGCCATTCATGTTAATACATAAACATAAACTTAAAGAACATTTAGTTCCATGACCTTAAACAATTGCTTGAACATTTAGTTCGCTCGCGTATACTATGTAACATCCTCAAAATAATTAATGAAATTATTTGGGTGTTAACCCAATTAAACCAATTTAGTACTTAACTGGTAAATTTATCGAGTGCTAAAATTATTTATTGGTTGTCATCGGATCGTTAACCGGATAATACGGATCAAGGAAGTTTCAGAATCGAAATAAGAGATTTAGATCAATGTGGTAATTTGACCGCGTTACCAATTATATATTAAATAAATATATGTTTATACGTGTATGTGTGTGAGTGTGAAAGGAAAGAATTAATAAAAAGAAGAAAGAAAGAAGAGAGGAGGCGAGAAACAGAGAGGAGAAAAGAAAAAGAAAAGAAGAGAGAAAGAAAGGGGGAGGAAGAAGAAGAGGAAAAAGGGGGTACTTCCGCTCAACGAAACGACTTCCTTCCAACACGAAAAACGTTCAGCGCTACTTCCTCTTCGATTTGGTACCAATTTCGTGACGATCAACTCACTCTCTCTCACTTTGCCATTTTCGAACATTGAAGGTTTTGGGGAAGGATTTCGGTTTTTGATGATGATTGTGATGGTTTGCGGATGATTAGAAGGCAACCCGATGAAGGTGGAAAGCGGATTGATGTTCGATTGGAAGATTGGGAGAGTTAGGGTTTGAGAATCCAAATTTGGGGTTTTTGGATGAATAGTGAATTTGAGCTTGAAGAAGATGAATAGTATCCGTGGAGAATTTCGGGGAAATCGGTATTCCGGTCAAAAGCGGTTTCGTGATCGAGTGGGAAGCTTTGGAAGCGGATTAGGTGTCGCCGGAGCGGGGAGCGTTCGTGTGGCTACTCGGTGATTTCGGCTCGATCGTGGTTCACGCTTCAAGGGTGAGTTCTACTCACGTTTAGGATTTTTGTTTTTCGAATTAATTGATTAACTGTTTTATCGCTTTCGCTGGTCTGGAATATTACTTGATATTGTCTGATTCGGGTTAGGAATCGATTGGGGCGAGTCTCGGGTTGCGTCGCGTAAAAATGGAATTTTTGGTGATTTGATTCGAGAGATTTTGATTTAAAACCGTTATTTGGAAAATCGTCGTATTTTGATAAACTTCGATTTGATTAAGATTTTGATTGATTGTTTGATGTTGATTGGGTTTGATTATATGTGTGTGAAAACTGTTTTCAATCGGAACGAAAATCGGAATTGAGCGGAATCGCGGTTTTCGCGCGAAACCGCCAAAATCTGCCGTTGACAGACCCCCCTGCTGTCTGTTTGCGCGCCGTTTGCGCGCCACGCGCCACTCGCGCGCCAGCTGGCAGAACCTGCTGTCTGTTCGCGCGCCGTTTGCGCGCCGTTTGCGCGCCGTTCGCGCGCCGTTTGCGCGCCGTTCGCGCGCCGTTTGCGCGCCACGTGCCACTCGCGCGCCAGTTGGCAGAATTTCAGCAACCAAACACTGTTTTTCGTTTCGCGATAACTTTTGATCCGGGAACCCGATTGAGGTGTTCTAAGATGCGTTGGAAAGCTTATTCAGAGGCCTAACTGAATATTCTATTTTTAAGGCAAAATGAACTGTTTTTGATATTGAAAATTATGTTGAAAAGTGTCGAGTTAGTATGCGAGAGCGAATGTGGACTTAATGTTTTTATCGAATAGAAAGCGGACTATGAGTCCTATGTGATATTGTATAAATGACACGGGATGATTGTTAAATCATCTAAAACGGTCTAGGACTCACGATATATAAATTATATCGAATATAGGAGTTAGCCCAAATGCGGGTGGATATATATATATATACTAGATCGAGTTTGGGTGACGACCCATGAGGTTGACATACTAGGCGGGGAAGTCATGATCCCTTACCCTAGGCCCGTAAGCCATTAGGGAAAGTACTATTGGTAAAGGGGTTCACCGGGATTACCAAAGCTGGGGTCGGTGTTATGTCACAGTTATAGAACAGTTCACCGGGATTACCAAAGCTGGGGTCGGTGCTGTAATAAAGTTATGAAGCGGGTTACCGGGATTACCAAAGCTGGGGCCGGTACCATGTTAAAATTAGAAAGAATGGTCGCCGGGATTACCAAAGCTGGGGTCGGTGTCATTCTAAATATATCAATGGTATGGTTACCGGGATTACCAAAGCTGGGGCTGGTATCATACTATGTTGATTAGTACGAGTCACCGGGATTACCAAAGCTGGGGTCGGTGTCGTGCTAAATTAAAAGAATGTAATTTGTAAAGTAAAATAATGTGGTTCATCGGGAGTTAGCGTTCGCGCAGTCGATTCTGTGTTGAGTTAACAATGTTTTAACTGGACCGAGAGCGTTAGTAGGGGTCTCGGTAGAACTCACTGAGATTGTATCTCACTGTTTAAATGTTGTTGTTTTACAGATAAACAGGGACAGAAGAAACCTCAGAGGCACGAGTAGGTGGCCCCGGGAGGAGAAAGATGACTTAGCTTTATGTTCAAGTTTATTTTCCTTCTGTTGCCTATGTATTACAACACTATGGCATTAGTGTTTTGTTTATCCTTTTCCGCTTTCTTGTATGACTCTGATTACCACAGTTGCTGACAGTTATGGTCTGAGTACCGTATGATCTTATTTGTGTATAAGATGGTTATGTTGTATTTCAGCAAAATTTTATAATGGTATTCAGTGTCTAAGCAGGAAATTATTATCTCTGATGTTTATATTTTGGCACGCTTTGGTATTTTTACAAGTTAAATATACCGGGGTGTTACAGTTGGTATCAGAGCGGTTCGACCTAGTCGGACTTAGCTTTTAGGGTCTTTACTTTCTCCAGTCGTGATTTTCTTAGTATGCTATTAGACATTGAGCTTGATCAACTTAATACTTTGTGCATATTTCGCAGAATCATGGCCAGAAGAGGTAGAGGCGTTCCTCCTCCGGTTGATCCACAATTCGAATGGATGCAGAATGTCATTGAGAATCAGCAAAAGATGATGCAGGATATGTTGCAAATGCAGCATGACCAAATGGCTCTGCAGCAGCCCAATGTTCAACCTCATCAAGAAGATCCTAACCGAACATATTTCCGATTTCAAAAGATGAAGCCCCCGACTTACAAGGGAGGATCGGATCCAATGACTGCCTATTATTGGATTGACTCAATGGAGAAGATCTTTCACACCCTCCAATGTGGAGAGGAAGAGAAGGTGATATGTGCGGCCAATGTGCTCAATGAAGATGCCCACACCTGGTGGTGTAATGCAAGGCAAATGATGGAACTCCAAGGAACTCCCCTCACTTGGGACAACTTCAAGGAATTGTTTCTGAAGCAATATTTCCCTTCAGTGAAGAAACTAAGCAAGCAAGCAGAGTTTGTGACTCTCAAACAAGGTGATTTGTCAGTTGGGGAATATGCTGCAAAATTTGAAAGACTGTCTCAGTTCTATGAGTTGGGGAGGTATGCCCCAAATGATATGTGGAAGATGCAAATGTTCAAAGAAGGTCTCCGAGCTGATGTAAGTCAAGGACTCAGTTCTTACACTCTGGTTAATTATCCTGCCTTAGTGCAACAAGCCTATGTGGCTGAGGAGGATCTGAGGAAAATGTATGCTGAAAGAAAAGATTATTGGAAGGGTAAAAAGAAGGTTGCTGAATCTTCTACTCCAAGCAGGCAATTCAAGGAAGATGGTTATAAGGGGAAACAGGTGCAATCGTTTGATTCTTCAAAGGTCCGCAGGTGTGGCAACTGTGGAAAACGTCATCAAGGCGATTGTTGGCAAAAGCCAAACCGGTGCTATCATTGTAATGAAGAGGGCCACTATGCAAATGAGTGCCCAACGAAGAAGAGTTTACAAGGAACACCAAATGCTCCTAGGCAGGGACGAATCAACACTTTGGATGCCCAGACAATCACACCTAAGGACAATCTACTGAGGGGTATGACATCTCTTTTCAATAACTCTGTCAGTATATTATATGATTCGAGTGCAACCCATTGTTTTATAGCCCAAGCATAGTGTCAAAAATTACCTACTTGTCATACGAGATAGAAATTTTGTGGTAGAATCTATTTGTTTGCCTAAGAGAAGTATGAACATCTTTCCGTGTTTAGGGTTGTCGTCTATTCAACTGGTGAATGAAATTCTGTATGTTTTCGAAGGATGAAGTTTCTTCCGTACTTCCATAGTGAGAGGTAAAATCCTCCATAGCATGGATTCCGAGTGTCGGGTCAATCTCTATAGTTCCTTGTCGAATGTCTCCCTTGGAATTAAAGGAACCCAACTTAAAGAATTGATATCAAAGAAGTTCATTCGACCGGGTACGTTTACATGGGATGCCGATTGAGAGGAGTGTTTTCAAGAGTTGAAAGTTAGGTTAACCTCTGCTCCGATCCTGATTCTTTCGGATCCGCCTTTGGAATTCCAAATATGCAGCGATGCTTCAGGGAAGGGTTTAGGAGGTGTTCTCGTGCAGAATCAACAAGAAGTAGCTTATGCATTCAGGAAATTGAAGGCTCATAAGGGGAATTATCCAACCCATGAATTGGAGTTAATACCTATTGTGTATACACTGAAGGTTTGAAGACGTTACCTGTATGGGTCTCGTTTCGAAGTCTTTAGTGATCACAAAATTTTAACGTATCTGTTTGATCAGAAAGAACTGAATAGCAGGCAGAGAAGTGTGTTGAGATTCTGGGGGATTATGAATTTGTGCTGATGTAGCATTCAAGAGAGGTCAGT
Source organism: Astragalus membranaceus (assembly GCA_039519185.1). Classification (NCBI taxonomy): domain Eukaryota; kingdom Viridiplantae; phylum Streptophyta; class Magnoliopsida; order Fabales; family Fabaceae; genus Astragalus; species Astragalus membranaceus. Next base: position 104,654,725 of record CM076850.1, on the reverse strand, counting down.
GTTGTAACTGATGCACTGAGTAGGAAGTCCATCCACATAGCTGAGTTTATTGATGCATGAGATGGAATCATCGGAGTCTTTTAGAGACTTAAATCTGAATTCAAGATCGAGAGGAACCTGTTAGTGTTGAGCCATATGAGGATCTCTAGTTCCCTAAGGGATTCTATACGCTTAGCATAGGAAGTTGATGTGAAGCTACAATCACAAAAGGTATTTCCAAATTTTACTATGGATAGTGATGGAGTCAGTTGTTTCAACGGTAGAATCTGTGCGCCCGATGATGAGAACAATAAAAAGGCAAGTGTTAGAGGAAGCACACCGAAGTTTATATTCTGTTCCTGGGTGTACAGAATATAAAGCAGATGTATTAGTGGCGAGGTATTAGTTTGTTAACCTCTCCTTTGTGAAGGTTAACAATGAGATAGTATTATGAGATTCCGTTTGACAAGTCGAACGTGAATACGAATATGTAAATGAGGTAACTGCTGACTATTTTCACGTTGCGAATAACCATCAAAGGATTAATTGATGGATCTGCTTATAAGTGACAGAAATTTCCGAAGTGAAGCTTGGCGTGCGGTGTAATAGTTTTGAAAAATCGTTTTGTGAAAACCCGCATGCTAAAGTTAATTTTGGGAACGAATTAAGAGGCTAATAGAATATGATTGAGGAGGAAAAATCCTAGGAGGATTACTTAGGTTGAGGGGAAGCTCTCAACGCTATTGACTAATTCGGAAAGGAGCTCTGAGTTCTGTTTGATAGTTGTTTGGAGAACAACTGATGTGATTTTCATTACTTCCGAAATTAATTGATGTTCCCGCGGTTTACTTCTACGTTTAAGATAAACGTTTCTGGTAAATCCTCATTCCATCTTTTTGAAGAGTTCTATCTCGAAATCCCAAGGGTGAGTCAGGAAGTTTCACAGATGACCTTTCCGTCACGCTTTTTCAATGTGTATGGGAACTGTTATGGATTTTTAGAGAATTTGCGGAGAACGTGTTTACACCCTTCGAGAAAATCATGTTTGTACTTATCTCTACCGTGGAGTACCAATTTGTGGATCTCATCTTCGACCTGTATCTCTATCAAGTGTCTTGTATTAAACCCTTTGATTTAGATTAATCAAAGTTGGGGAGTAAGCGAGGATAACTGGAATGAAGTTTCGGAAGTGTTTTCGAACGCGGTGCCGAGCCTATGTAGGCGAAAGAGGAGTTTCTCGTATTGATTCGTAACAAGAGAGTTCATATCAAGGTAGTAGTGGATCATACTTGACGATTGGTGTGCTGGATTGGAGAGATTTTCTACACACATTTCATTAATTCAAGATTGTTTTCCAGCAAATTTGGACCCTTCTGAGAATATCGATCCTCAGTTAGTCGGATGAAAGACTTAGCGAAATTTTGAGGACAAAATTCTTTCAAGTTGGGGAGAATGTAACATCCTCAAAATAATTAATGAAATTATTTGGGTGTTAACCCAATTAAACCAATTTAGTACTTAACTGGTAAATTTATCGAGTGCTAAAATTATTTATTGGTTGTCATCGGATCGTTAACCGGATAATACGGATCAAGGAAGTTTCAGAATCGAAATAAGAGATTTAGATCAATGTGGTAATTTGACCGCGTTACCAATTATATATTAAATAAATATATGTTTATACGTGTATGTGTGTGAGTGTGAAAGGAAAGAATTAATAAAAAGAAGAAAGAAAGAAGAGAGGAGGCGAGAAACAGAGAGGAGAAGAGAAAAAGAAAAGAAGAGAGAAAGAAAGGGGGAGGAAGAAGAAGAGGAAAAAGGGGGGTACTTCCGCTCAACGAAACGACTTCCTTCCAACACGAAAAACGTTCAGCGCTACTTCCTCTTCGATTTGGTACCAATTTCGTGACGATCAACTCACTCTCTCTCACTTTGCCATTTTCGAACATTGAAGGTTTTGGGGAAGGATTTCGGTTTTTGATAATGATTGTGATGGTTTGCGGATGATTAGAAGGCAACCCGATGAAGGTGGAAAGCGGATTGATGTTCGATTGGAAGATTGGGAGAGTTAGGGTTTGAGAATCCAAATTTGGGGTTTTTGGATGAATAGTGAATTTGAGCTTGAAGAAGATGAATAGTATCCGTGGAGAATTTCGGGGAAATCGGTATTCCGGTCAAAAGCGGTTTCGTGATCGAGTGGGAAGCTTTGGAAGCGGATTAGGTGTCGCCGGAGCGGGGAGCGTTCGTGTGGCTACTCGGTGATTTCGGCTCGATCGTGGTTCACGCTTCAAGGGTGAGTTCTACTCACGTTTAGGATTTTTGTTTTTCGAATTAATTGATTAAGTGTTTTATCGCTTTCGCTGGTCTGGAATATTACTTGATATTGTCTGATTCGGGTTAGGAATCGATTGGGGCGAGTCTCGGGTTGCGTCGCGTAAAAATGGAATTTTTGGTGATTTGATTCGAGAGATTTTGATTTAAAACCGTTATTTGGAAAATCGTCGTATTTTAATAAACTTCGATTTGATTAAGATTTTGATTGATTGTTTGATGTTGATTGGGTTTGATTATATGTGTGTGAAAACTGTTTTCAATCGGAACGAAAATCGGAATTGAGCGGAATCGCGGTTTTCGCGCGAAACCGCCAAAATCTGCCGTTGACAGACCCCCCTGCTGTCTGTTTGCGCGCCGTTTGCGCGCCACGCGCCACTCGCGCGCCAGCTGGCAGAACCTGCTGTCTGTTCGCGCGCCGTTTGCGCGCCGTTTGCGCGCCGTTCGCGCGCCGTTTGCGCGCCACGCGCCACTCGCGCGCCAGTTGGCAGAATTTCAGCAACCAAACACTGTTTTTCGTTTCGCGATAACTTTTGATCCGGGAACCCGATTGAGGTGTTCTAAGATGCGTTGGAAAGCTTATTCAGAGGCCTAACTGAATATTCTATTTTTAAGGCAAAATGAACTGTTTTTGATATTGAAAATTATGTTGAAAAGTGTCGAGTTAGTATGCGAGAGCGAATGTGGACTTAATGTTTTTATCGAATAGAAAGCGGACTATGAGTCCTATGTGATATTGTATAAATGACACGGGATGATTGTTAAATCATCTAAAACGGTCTAGGACTCACGATATATAAATTATATCGAATATAGGAGTTAGCCCAAATGCGGGTGGATATATATATATATACTAGATCGAGTTTGGGTGACGACCCATGAGGTTGACATACTAGGCGGGGAAGTCATGATCCCTTACCCTAGGCCCGTAAGCCATTAGGGAAAGTACTATTGGTAAAGGGGTTCACCGGGATTACCAAAGCTGGGGTCGGTGTTATGTCACAGTTATAGAACAGTTCACCGGGATTACCAAAGCTGGGGTCGGTGCTGTAATAAAGTTATGAAGCGGGTTACCGGGATTACCAAAGCTGGGGCCGGTACCATGTTAAAATTAGAAAGAATGGTCGCCGGGATTACCAAAGCTGGGGTCGGTGTCATTCTAAATATATCAATGGTATGGTTACCGGGATTACCAAAGCTGGGGCTGGTATCATACTATGTTGATTAGTACGAGTCACCGGGATTACCAAAGCTGGGGTCGGTGTCGTGCTAAATTAAAAGAATGTAATTTGTAAAGTAAAATAATGTGGTTCATCGGGAGTTAGCGTTCGCGCAGTCGATTCCGTGTTGAGTTAACAATGTTTTAACTGGACCGAGAGCGTTAGTAGGGGTCTCGGTAGAACTCACTGAGATTGTATCTCACTGTTTAAATGTTGTTGTTTTACAGATAAACAGGGACAGAAGAAACCTCAGAGGCACGAGTAGGTGGCCCCGGGAGGAGAAAGATGACTTAGCTTTATGTTCAAGTTTATTTTCCTTCTGTTGCCTATGTATTACAACACTATGGCATTAGTGTTTTGTTTATCCTTTTCCGCTTTCTTGTATGACTCTGATTACCACAGTTGCTGACAGTTATGGTCTGAGTACCGTATGATCTTATTTGTGTATAAGATGGTTATGTTGTATTTCAGCAAAATTTTATAATGGTATTCAGTGTCTAAGCAGGAAATTATTATCTCTGATGTTTATATTTTGGCACGCTTTGGTATTTTTACAAGTTAAATATACCGGGGTGTTACAGTTGGTATCAGAGCGGTTCGACCTAGTCGGACTTAGCTTTTAGGGTCTTTACTTTCTCCAGTCGTGATTTTCTTAGTATGCTATTAGACATTGAGCTTGATCAACTTAATACTTTGTGCATATTTCGCAGAATCATGGCCAGAAGAGGTAGAGGCGTTCCTCCTCCGGTTGATCCACAATTCGAATGGATGCAGAATGTCATTGAGAATCAGCAAAAGATGATGCAGGATATGTTGCAAATGCAGCATGACCAAATGGCTCTGCAGCAGCCCAATGTTCAACCTCATCAAGAAGATCCTAACCGAACATATTTCCGATTTCAAAAGATGAAGCCCCCGACTTACAAGGGAGGATCGGATCCAATGACTGCCTATTATTGGATTGACTCAATGGAGAAGATCTTTCACACCCTCCAATGTGGAGAGGAAGAGAAGGTGATATGTGCGGCCAATGTGCTCAATGAAGATGCCCACACCTGGTGGTGTAATGCAAGGCAAATGATGGAACTCCAAGGAACTCCCCTCACTTGGGACAACTTCAAGGAATTGTTTCTGAAGCAATATTTCCCTTCAGTGAAGAAACTAAGCAAGCAAGCAGAGTTTGTGACTCTCAAACAAGGTGATTTGTCAGTTGGGGAATATGCTGCAAAATTTGAAAGACTGTCTCAGTTCTATGAGTTGGGGAGGTATGCCCCAAATGATATGTGGAAGATGCAAATGTTCAAAGAAGGTCTCCGAGCTGATGTAAGTCAAGGACTCAGTTCTTACACTCTGGTTAATTATCCTGCCTTAGTGCAACAAGCCTATGTGGCTGAGGAGGATCTGAGGAAAATGTATGCTGAAAGAAAAGATTATTGGAAGGGTAAAAAGAAGGTTGCTGAATCTTCTACTCCAAGCAGGCAATTCAAGGAAGATGGTTATAAGGGGAAACAGGTGCAATCGTTTGATTCTTCAAAGGTCCGCAGGTGTGGCAACTGTGGAAAACGTCATCAAGGCGATTGTTGGCAAAAGCCAAACCGGTGCTATCATTGTAATGAAGAGGGCCACTATGCAAATGAGTGCCCAACGAAGAAGAGTTTACAAGGAACACCAAATGCTCCTAGGCAGGGACGAATCAACACTTTGGATGCCCAGACAATCACACCTAAGGACAATCTACTGAGGGGTATGACATCTCTTTTCAATAACTCTGTCAGTATATTATATGATTCGAGTGCAACCCATTGTTTTATAGCCCAAGCATAGTGTCAAAAATTACCTACTTGTCATACGAGATAGAAATTTTGTGGTAGAATCTATTTGTTTGCCTAAGAGAAGTATGAACATCTTTCCGTGTTTAGGGTTGTCGTCTATTCAACTGGTGAATGAAATTCTGTATGTTTTCGAAGGATGAAGTTTCTTCCGTACTTCCATAGTGAGAGGTAAAATCCTCCATAGCATGGATTCCGAGTGTCGGGTCAATCTCTATAGTTCCTTGTCGAATGTCTCCCTTGGAATTAAAGGAACCCAACTTAAAGAATTGATATCAAAGAAGTTCATTCGACCGGGTACGTTTACATGGGATGCCGATTGAGAGGAGTGTTTTCAAGAGTTGAAAGTTAGGTTAACCTCTGCTCCGATCCTGATTCTTTCGGATCCGCCTTTGGAATTCCAAATATGCAGCGATGCTTCAGGGAAGGGTTTAGGAGGTGTTCTCGTGCAGAATCAACAAGAAGTAGCTTATGCATTCAGGAAATTGAAGGCTCATAAGGGGAATTATCCAACCCATGAATTGGAGTTAATACCTATTGTGTATACACTGAAGGTTTGAAGACGTTACCTGTATGGGTCTCGTTTCGAAGTCTTTAGTGATCACAAAATTTTAACGTATCTGTTTGATCAGAAAGAACTGAATAGCAGGCAGAGAAGTGTGTTGAGATTCTGGGGGATTATGAATTTGTGCTGATGTAGCATTCAAGAGAGGTCAGTGTTGTAACTGATGCACTGAGTAGGAAGTCCATCCACATAGCTGAGTTTATTGATGCATGAGATGGAATCATCGGAGTCTTTTAGAGACTTAAATCTGAATTCAAGATCGAGAGGAACCTGTTAGTGTTGAGCCATATGAGGATCTCTAGTTCCCTAAGGGATTCTATACGCTTAGCATAGGAAGTTGATGTGAAGCTACAATCACAAAAGGTATTTCCAAATTTTACTATGGATAGTGATGGAGTCAGTTGTTTCAACGGTAGAATCTGTGCGCCCGATGATGAGAACAATAAAAAGGCAAGTGTTAGAGGAAGCACACCGAAGTTTATATTCTGTTCCTGGGTGTACAGAATATAAAGCAGATGTATTAGTGGCGAGGTATTAGTTTGTTAACCTCTCCTTTGTGAAGGTTAACAATGAGATAGTATTATGAGATTCCGTTTGACAAGTCGAACGTGAATACGAATATGTAAATGAGGTAACTGCTGACTGTTTTCACGTTGCGAATAACCATCAAAGGATTAATTGATGGATCTGCTTATAAGTGACAGAAATTTCCGAAGTGAAGCTTGGCGTGCGGTGTAATAGTTTTGAAAAATCGTTTTGTGAAAACCCGCATGCTAAAGTTAATTTTGGGAACGAATTAAGAGGCTAATAGAATATGATTGAGGAGGAAAAATCCTAGGAGGATTACTTAGGTTGAGGGGAAGCTCTCAACGCTATTGACTAATTCGGAAAGGAGCTCTGAGTTCTGTTTGATAGTTGTTTGGAGAACAACTGATGTGATTTTCATTACTTCCGAAATTAATTGATGTTCCCGCGGTTTACTTCTACGTTTAAGATAAACGTTTCTGGTAAATCCTCATTCCATCTTTTTGAAGAGTTCTATCTCGAAATCCCAAGGGTGAGTCAGGAAGTTTCACAGATGACCTTTCCGTCACGCTTTTTCAATGTGTATGGGAACTGTTATGGATTTTTAGAGAATTTGCGGAGAACGTGTTTACACCCTTCGAGAAAATCATGTTTGTACTTATCTCTACCGTGGAGTACCAATTTGTGGATCTCATCTTCGACCTGTATCTCTATCAAGTGTCTTGTATTAAACCCTTTGATTTAGATTAATCAAAGTTGGGGAGTAAGCGAGGATAACTGGAATGAAGTTTCGGAAGTGTTTTCGAACGCGGTGCCGAGCCTATGTAGGCGAAAGAGGAGTTTCTCGTATTGATTCGTAACAAGAGAGTTCATATCAAGGTAGTAGTGGATCATACTTGACGATTGGTGTGCTGGATTGGAGAGATTTTCTACACACATTTCATTAATTCAAGATTGTTTTCCAGCAAATTTGGACCCTTCTGAGAATATCGATCCTCAGTTAGTCGGATGAAAGACTTAGCGAAATTTTGAGGACAAAATTCTTTCAAGTTGGGGAGAATGTAACATCCTCAAAATAATTAATGAAATTATTTGGGTGTTAACCCAATTAAACCAATTTAGTACTTAACTGGTAAATTTATCGAGTGCTAAAATTATTTATTGGTTGTCATCGGATCGTTAACCGGATAATACGGATCAAGGAAGTTTCAGAATCGAAATAAGAGATTTAGATCAATGTGGTAATTTGACCGCGTTACCAATTATATATTAAATAAATATATGTTTATACGTGTATGTGTGTGAGTGTGAAAGGAAAGAATTAATAAAAAGAAGAAAGAAAGAAGAGAGGAGGCGAGAAACAGAGAGGAGAAGAGAAAAAGAAAAGAAGAGAGAAAGAAAGGGGGAGGAAGAAGAAGAGGAAAAAGGGGGTACTTCCGCTCAACGAAACGACTTCCTTCCAACACGAAAAACGTTCAGCGCTACTTCCTCTTCGATTTGGTACCAATTTCGTGACGACCAACTCACTCTCTCTCACTTTGCCATTTTCGAACATTGAAGGTTTTGGGGAAGGATTTCGGTTTTTGATAATGATTGTGATGGTTTGCGGATGATTAGAAGGCAACCCGATGAAGGTGGAAAGCGGATTGATGTTCGATTGGAAGATTGGGAGAGTTAGGGTTTGAGAATCCAAATTTGGGGTTTTTGGATGAATAGTGAATTTGAGCTTGAAGAAGATGAATAGTATCCGTGGAGAATTTCGGGGAAATCGGTATTCCGGTCAAAAGCGGTTTCGTGATCGAGTGGGAAGCTTTGGAAGCGGATTAGGTGTCGCCGGAGCGGGGAGCGTTCGTGTGGCTACTCGGTGATTTCGGCTCGATCGTGGTTCACGCTTCAAGGGTGAGTTCTACTCACGTTTAGGATTTTTGTTTTTCGAATTAATTGATTAAGTGTTTTATCGCTTTCGCTGGTCTGGAATATTACTTGATATTGTCTGATTCGGGTTAGGAATCGATTGGGGCGAGTCTCGGGTTGCGTCGCGTAAAAATGGAATTTTTGGTGATTTGATTCGAGAGATTTTGATTTAAAACCGTTATTTGGAAAATCGTCGTATTTTGATAAACTTCGATTTGATTAAGATTTTGATTGATTGTTTGATGTTGATTGGGTTTGATTATATGTGTGTGAAAACTGTTTTCAATCGGAACGAAAATCGGAATTGAGCGGAATCGCGGTTTTCGCGCGAAACCGCCAAAATCTGCCGTTGACAGACCCCCCTGCTGTCTGTTTGCGCGCCGTTTGCGCGCCACGCGCCACTCGCGCGCCAGCTGGCAGAACCTGCTGTCTGTTCGCGCGCCGTTTGCGCGCCGTTTGCGCGCGGTTTGCGCGCCGTTCGCGCGCCGTTTGCGCGCCACGCGCCACTCGCGCGCCAGTTGGCAGAATTTCAGCAACCAAACACTGTTTTTCGTTTCGCGATAACTTTTGATCCGGGAACCCGATTGAGGTGTTCTAAGATGCGTTGGAAAGCTTATTCAGAGGCCTAACTGAATATTCTATTTTTAAGGCAAAATGAACTGTTTTTGATATTGAAAATTATGTTGAAAAGTGTCGAGTTAGTATGCGAGAGCGAATGTGGACTTAATGTTTTTATCGAATAGAAAGCGGACTATGAGTCCTATGTGATATTGTATAAATGACACGGGATGATTGTTAAATCATCTAAAACGGTCTAGGACTCACGATATATAAATTATATCGAATATAGGAGTTAGCCCAAATGCGGGTGGATATATATATATACTAGATCGAGTTTGGGTGACGACCCATGAGGTTGACATACTAGGCGGGGAAGTCATGGTCCCTTACCCTAGGCCCGTAAGCCATTAGGGAAAGTACTATTGGTAAAGGGGTTCACCGGGATTACCAAAGCTGGGGTCGGTGTTATGTCACAGTTATAGAACAGTTCACCGGGATTACCAAAGCTGGGGTCGGTGCTGTAATAAAGTTATGAAGCGGGTTACCGGGATTACCAAAGCTGGGGCCGGTACCATGTTAAAATTAGAAAGAATGGTCGCCGGGATTACCAAAGCTGGGGTCGGTGTCATTCTAAATATATCAATGGTATGGTTACCGGGATTACCAAAGCTGGGGCTGGTATCATACTATGTTGATTAGTACGAGTCACCGGGATTACCAAAGCTGGGGTCGGTGTCGTGCTAAATTAAAAGAATGTAATTTGTAAAGTAAAATAATGTGGTTCATCGGGAGTTAGCGTTCGCGCAGTCGATTCCGTGTTGAGTTAACAATGTTTTAACTGGACCGAGAGCGTTAGTAGGGGTCTCGGTAGAACTCACTGAGATTGTATCTCACTGTTTAAATGTTGTTGTTTTACAGATAAACAGGGACAGAAGAAACCTCAGAGGCACGAGTAGGTGGCCCCGGGAGGAGAAAGATGACTTAGCTTTATGTTCAAGTTTATTTTCCTTCTGTTGCCTATGTATTACAACACTATGGCATTAGTGTTTTGTTTATCCTTTTCCGCTTTCTTGTATGACTCTGATTACCACAGTTGCTGACAGTTATGGTCTGAGTACCGTATGATCTTATTTGTGTATAAGATGGTTATGTTGTATTTCAGCAAAATTTTATAATGGTATTCAGTGTCTAAGCAGGAAATTATTATCTCTGATGTTTATATTTTGGCACGCTTTGGTATTTTTACAAGTTAAATATACCGGGGTGTTACAGTTGGTATCAGAGCGGTTCGACCTAGTCGGACTTAGCTTTTAGGGTCTTTACTTTCTCCAGTCGTGATTTTCTTAGTATGCTATTAGACATTGAGCTTGATCAACTTAATACTTTGTGCATATTTCGCAGAATCATGGCCAGAAGAGGTAGAGGCGTTCCTCCTCCGGTTGATCCACAATTCGAATGGATGCAGAATGTCATTGAGAATCAGCAAAAGATGATGCAGGATATGTTGCAAATGCAGCATGACCAAATGGCTCTGCAGCAGCCCAATGTTCAACCTCATCAAGAAGATCCTAACCGAACATATTTCCGATTTCAAAAGATGAAGCCCCCGACTTACAAGGGAGGATCGGATCCAATGACTGCCTATTATTGGATTGACTCAATGGAGAAGATCTTTCACACCCTCCAATGTGGAGAGGAAGAGAAGGTGATATGTGCGGCCAATGTGCTCAATGAAGATGCCCACACCTGGTGGTGTAATGCAAGGCAAATGATGGAACTCCAAGGAACTCCCCTCACTTGGGACAACTTCAAGGAATTGTTTCTGAAGCAATATTTCCCTTCAGTGAAGAAACTAAGCAAGCAAGCAGAGTTTGTGACTCTCAAACAAGGTGATTTGTCAGTTGGGGAATATGCTGCGAAATTTGAAAGACTGTCTCAGTTCTATGAGTTGGGGAGGTATGCCCCAAATGATATGTGGAAGATGCAAATGTTCAAAGAAGGTCTCCGAGCTGATGTAAGTCAAGGACTCAGTTCTTACACTCTGGTTAATTATCCTGCCTTAGTGCAACAAGCCTATGTGGCTGAGGAGGATCTGAGGAAAATGTATGCTGAAAGAAAAGATTATTGGAAGGGTAAAAAGAAGGTTGCTGAATCTTCTACTCCAAGCAGGCAATTCAAGGAAGATGGTTATAAGGGGAAACAGGTGCAATCGTTTGATTCTTCAAAGGTCCGCAGGTGTGGCAACTGTGGAAAACGTCATCAAGGCGATTGTTGGCAAAAGCCAAACCGGTGCTATCATTGTAATGAAGAGGGCCACTATGCAAATGAGTGCCCAACGAAGAAGAGTTTACAAGGAACACCAAATGCTCCTAGGCAGGGACGAATCAACACTTTGGATGCCCAGACAATCACACCTAAGGACAATCTACTGAGGGGTATGACATCTCTTTTCAATAACTCTGTCAGTATATTATATGATTCGAGTGCAACCCATTGTTTTATAGCCCAAGCATAGTGTCAAAAATTACCTACTTGTCATACGAGATAGAAATTTTGTGGTAGAATCTATTTGTTTGCCTAAGAGAAGTATGAACATCTTTCCGTGTTTAGGGTTGTCGTCTATTCAACTGGTGAATGAAATTCTGTATGTTTTCGAAGGATGAAGTTTCTTCCGTACTTCCATAGTGAGAGGTAAAATCCTCCATAGCATGGATTCCGAGTGTCGGGTCAATCTCTATAGTTCCTTGTCGAATGTCTCCCTTGGAATTAAAGGAACCCAACTTAAAGAATTGATATCAAAGAAGTTCATTCGACCGGGTACGTTTACATGGGATGCCGATTGAGAGGAGTGTTTTCAAGAGTTGAAAGTTAGGTTAACCTCTGCTCCGATCCTGATTCTTTCGGATCCGCCTTTGGAATTCCAAATATGCAGCGATGCTTCAGGGAAGGGTTTAGGAGGTGTTCTCGTGCAGAATCAACAAGAAGTAGCTTATGCATTCAGGAAATTGAAGGCTCATAAGGGGAATTATCCAACTCATGAATTGGAGTTAATACCTATTGTGTATACACTGAAGGTTTGAAGACGTTACCTGTATGGGTCTCGTTTCGAAGTCTTTAGTGATCACAAAATTTTAACGTATCTGTTTGATCAGAAAGAACTGAATAGCAGGCAGAGAAGTGTGTTGAGATTCTGGGGGATTATGAATTTGTGCTGATGTAGCATTCAAGAGAGGTCAGTGTTGTAACTGATGCACTGAGTAGGAAGTCCATCCACATAGCTGAGTTTATTGATGCATGAGATGGAATCATCGGAGTCTTTTAGAGACTTAAATCTGAATTCAAGATCGAGAGGAACCTGTTAGTGTTGAGCCATATGAGGATCTCTAGTTCCCTAAGGGATTCTATACGCTTAGCATAGGAAGTTGATGTGAAGCTACAATCACAAAAGGTATTTCCAAATTTTACTATGGATAGTGATGGAGTCAGTTGTTTCAACGGTAGAATCTGTGCGCCCGATGATGAGAACAATAAAAAGGCAAGTGTTAGAGGAAGCACACCGAAGTTTATATTCTGTTCCTGGGTGTACAGAATATAAAGCAGATGTATTAGTGGCGAGGTATTAGTTTGTTAACCTCTCCTTTGTGAAGGTTAACAATGAGATAGTATTATGAGATTCCGTTTGACAAGTCGAACGTGAATACGAATATGTAAATGAGGTAACTGCTGACTGTTTTCACGTTGCGAATAACCATCAAAGGATTAATTGATGGATCTGCTTATAAGTGACAGAAATTTCCGAAGTGAAGCTTGGCGTGCGGTGTAATAGTTTTGAAAAATCGTTTTGTGAAAACCCGCATGCTAAAGTTAATTTTGGGAACGAATTAAGAGGCTAATAGAATATGATTGAGGAGGAAAAATCCTAGGAGGATTACTTAGGTTGAGGGGAAGCTCTCAACGCTATTGACTAATTCGGAAAGGAGCTCTGAGTTCTGTTTGATAGTTGTTTGGAGAACAACTGATGTGATTTTCATTACTTCCGAAATTAATTGATGTTCCCCGCGGTTTACTTCTACGTTTAAGATAAACGTTTCTGGTAAATCCTCATTCCATCTTTTTGAAGAGTTCTATCTCGAAATCCCAAGGGTGAGTCAGGAAGTTTCACAGATGACCTTTCCGTCACGCTTTTTCAATGTGTATGGGAACTGTTATGGATTTTTAGAGAATTTGCGGAGAACGTGTTTACACCCTTCGAGAAAATCATGTTTGTACTTATCTCTACCGTGGAGTACCAATTTGTGGATCTCATCTTCGACCTGTATCTCTATCAAGTGTCTTGTATTAAACCCTTTGATTTAGATTAATCAAAGTTGGGGAGTAAGCGAGGATAACTGGAATGAAGTTTCGGAAGTGTTTTCGAACGCGGTGCCGAGCCTATGTAGGCGAAAGAGGAGTTTCTCGTATTGATTCGTAACAAGAGAGTTCATATCAAGGTAGTAGTGGATCATACTTGACGATTGGTGTGCTGGATTGGAGAGATTTTCTACACACATTTCATTAATTCAAGATTGTTTTCCAGCAAATTTGGACCCTTCTGAGAATATCGATCCTCAGTTAGTCGGATGAAAGACTTAGCGAAATTTTGAGGACAAAATTCTTTCAAGTTGGGGAGAATGTAACATCCTCAAAATAATTAATGAAATTATTTGGGTGTTAACCCAATTAAACCAATTTAGTACTTAACTGGTAAATTTATCGAGTGCTAAAATTATTTATTGGTTGTCATCGGATCGTTAACCGGATAATACGGATCAAGGAAGTTTCAGAATCGAAATAAGAGATTTAGATCAATGTGGTAATTTGACCGCGTTACCAATTATATATTAAATAAATATATGTTTATACGTGTATGTGTGTGAGTGTGAAAGGAAAGAATTAATAAAAAGAAGAAAGAAAGAAGAGAGGAGGCGAGAAACAGAGAGGAGAAGAGAAAAAGAAAAGAAGAGAGAAAGAAAGGGGGAGGAAGAAGAAGAGGAAAAAGGGGGTACTTCCGCTCAACGAAACGACTTCCTTCCAACACGAAAAACGTTCAGCGCTACTTCCTCTTCGATTTGGTACCAATTTCGTGACGATCAACTCACTCTCTCTCACTTTGCCATTTTCGAACATTGAAGGTTTTGGGGAAGGATTTCGGTTTTTGATAATGATTGTGATGGTTTGCGGATGATTAGAAGGCAACCCGATGAAGGTGGAAAGCGGATTGATGTTCGATTGGAAGATTGGGAGAGTTAGGGTTTGAGAATCCAAATTTGGGGTTTTTGGATGAATAGTGAATTTGAGCTTGAAGAAGATGAATAGTATCCGTGGAGAATTTCGGGGAAATCGGTATTCCGGTCAAAAGCGGTTTCGTGATCGAGTGGGAAGCTTTGGAAGCGGATTAGGTGTCGCCGGAGCGGGGAGCGTTCGTGTGGCTACTCGGTGATTTCGGCTCGATCGTGGTTCACGCTTCAAGGGTGAGTTCTACTCACGTTTAGGATTTTTGTTTTTCGAATTAATTGATTAAGTGTTTTATCGCTTTCGCTGGTCTGGAATATTACTTGATATTGTCTGATTCGGGTTAGGAATCGATTGGGGCGAGTCTCGGGTTGCGTCGCGTAAAAATGGAATTTTTGGTGATTTGATTCGAGAGATTTTGATTTAAAACCGTTATTTGGAAAATCGTCGTATTTTGATAAACTTCGATTTGATTAAGATTTTGATTGATTGTTTGATGTTGATTGGGTTTGATTATATGTGTGTGAAAACTGTTTTCAATCGGAACGAAAATCGGAATTGAGCGGAATCGCGGTTTTCGCGCGAAACCGCCAAAATCTGCCGTTGACAGACCCCCCTGCTGTCTGTTTGCGCGCTGTTTGCGCGCCACGCGCCACTCGCGCGCCAGCTGGCAGAACCTGCTGTCTGTTCGCGCGCCGTTTGCGCGCCGTTTGCGCGCCGTTTGCGCGCGGTTTGCGCGCCGTTCGCGCGCCGTTTGCGCGCCACGCGCCACTCGCGCGCCAGTTGGCAGAATTTCAGCAACCAAACACTGTTTTTCGTTTCGCGATAACTTTTGATCCGGGAACCCGATTGAGGTGTTCTAAGATGCGTTGGAAAGCTTATTCAGAGGCCTAACTGAATATTCTATTTTTAAGGCAAAATGAACTGTTTTTGATATTGAAAATTATGTTGAAAAGTGTCGAGTTAGTATGCGAGAGCGAATGTGGACTTAATGT
Source organism: Astragalus membranaceus (assembly GCA_039519185.1). Taxonomy (NCBI): domain Eukaryota; kingdom Viridiplantae; phylum Streptophyta; class Magnoliopsida; order Fabales; family Fabaceae; genus Astragalus; species Astragalus membranaceus. Next base: position 104,639,535 of record CM076850.1, on the reverse strand, counting down.
TTTTATCGAATAGAAAGCGGACTATGAGTCCTATGTGATATTGTATAAATGACACGGGATGATTGTTAAATCATCTAAAACGGTCTAGGACTCACGATATATAAATTATATCGAATATAGGAGTTAGCCCAAATGCGGGTGGATATATATATATATACTAGATCGAGTTTGGGTGACGACCCATGAGGTTGACATACTAGGCGGGGAAGTCATGATCCCTTACCCTAGGCCCGTAAGCCATTAGGGAAAGTACTATTGGTAAAGGGGTTCACCGGGATTACCAAAGCTGGGGTCGGTGTTATGTCACAGTTATAGAACAGTTCACCGGGATTACCAAAGCTGGGGTCGGTGCTGTAATAAAGTTATGAAGCGGGTTACCGGGATTACCAAAGCTGGGGCCGGTACCATGTTAAAATTAGAAAGAATGGTCGCCGAGATTACCAAAGCTGGGGTCGGTGTCATTCTAAATATATCAATGGTATGGTTACCGGGATTACCAAAGCTGGGGCTGGTATCATACTATGTTGATTAGTACGAGTCACCGGGATTACCAAAGCTGGGGTCGGTGTCGTGCTAAATTAAAAGAATGTAATTTGTAAAGTAAAATAATGTGGTTCATCGGGAGTTAGCGTTCGCGCAGTCGATTCCGTGTTGAGTTAACAATGTTTTAACTGGACCGAGAGCGTTAGTAGGGGTCTCGGTAGAACTCACTGAGATTGTATCTCACTGTTTAAATGTTGTTGTTTTACAGATAAACAGGGACAGAAGAAACCTCAGAGGCACGAGTAGGTGGCCCCGGGAGGAGAAAGATGACTTAGCTTTATGTTCAAGTTTATTTTCCTTCTGTTGCCTATGTATTACAACACTATGGCATTAGTGTTTTGTTTATCCTTTTCCGCTTTCTTGTATGACTCTGATTACCACAGTTGCTGACAGTTATGGTCTGAGTACCGTATGATCTTATTTGTGTATAAGATGGTTATGTTGTATTTCAGCAAAATTTTATAATGGTATTCAGTGTCTAAGCAGGAAATTATTATCTCTGATGTTTATATTTTGGCACGCTTTGGTATTTTTACAAGTTAAATATACCGGGGTGTTACATACTACTTTACGGTTTTTGAAACATTTATAACTTCCAAAAACAAATCATTTCAAACCTTGCAATGATGTTCAAAAAAACAGAGTATCAATGGTTCCATAACATGAGGGATGGTTGGGAAGAAGGTTAGAAGAGGTTTGGAATCGAAAGGAGCGACGAAACGAATTCTGGAAACCGGGAACAGAAAAACCGGCACGACCCGTGCCATGCCTAGCACGACTCGTGCTGCCTGGGAATGTAATCCCAGTCAACCAGGAAGGTTGGCACGACCCGTGCTGCCTGTAACAGAGTCACAATTCGCTTATTTCGTTCCGTTTCTCTTTTCCCATCGCGTCCAATCCGTAACCCAATCATAATCCAACTTAAACACAGACAATATTCCAGTCAATCCAGTCCAAACAGCAATCATAATCATCAAACAGTCAATATCTCAATCAATCCAAACAATCACATTATCAATCAATCGACCGTATAATTTCTCGTTCGAAACATGATTTTCATAAAACGGTTTTGACTCGAGAAACGCACGACTGAACATAAAACAGAACATGCAACAATATTTAGACACAAAATCCCTAAGCGAGTATAGAACTCACCTTTCGTGATGATAATCACGCACAACAACAACAACAACGAGACTTTAACAATCGCACGGAACCGCACGAAAAATCCCCGTACTCGAATTTCTTGCTTCCACGAACATCAAATCGATCCCTTATGGATCCCCAAACGTGTCCACTTACTGAAGCTTCCCAATTTGCATCTCGAATCAACAATGTAATCCCCCTTTTTACTCTGATCTATCCCAAACTGCTAGAACACGTCAACTAACTCCAAAGATCGGCTTGGACAGCATCTGTGAACTCTTTTGAAACAAATATAACTAATTCGATTCTTAACCAAAACCTATCAAACTAGTGCCTAATGTTTAGATAATTTTGTCTACTTTCATATGGTTCAAGTCCCACACTGATATGATGGGTATTCAGGGAGTTATGGCTAAAACACTGTGACTGATTCAAAACTGACACTTATTCAAAAGTAAAACTTGTAAATCATTTTTCTCCCACAATACTTATTCAAATTAAGTGGTTCTTGTGCCTAAACTGAAGGATTTCGGGTCTAGTTTCTAATGAGATAAAAATTACATTCAACGGATGACAATGGAGGGAGTTACGAAGGAAATACCAAAGACAGTCAAAACGGTTTTACTGCAGTATTTGGAACTTGAGCTTGAACTAACTCTCAAGAACACCACCAACTCTCCAAAGCCCCCAAATTCGACCCCAAGCTATAATATTCCGATTTTGCTACTTCAAACAACAATGTGATGCTAGCCGAACCTCAAGAAGTCTGAATCTCCATCATGCAAGATGATTGATAACTCCATTTTTGGTCAACTTGGAGCTTGAATTTCGAAAATGGTGGATGGAAATGGAGGGAGAATCAGTTAGTGATTTTGGTGTCTATGAGTAGAGGATGAAAAATGGTGAAGGATGACATGAAGAACACTTGCATGCACCAAGGTTTTGAGAATTTCTCTCTTCTTCTTCTCCCTTCTCTCCTCACGGTTTCTCCCTCTCTCTCAACTCTCCCTATTTCTGAAATTCTGGAAAAACTGAATGTATGTTGGAGTGAGGAATGCTGGGTCAGTTGAGTGTTAAGGAGCTGAGGGAAAAACACAAGGGAAAGGACTATATTACCCTTAAGTGGCCATTACACTAAAGTCTCACTTTAATCCATCTCTAATCAACCACTAATTCAATAATTTCTTTTCTTAAATTTTGGTTGTTGTTTTATGGGAGTGAGGATGGTCTGTGTTTGTGCCTTTCAGTTGGAGGTTACTTAAAGATAGGAAAAGACCATACTACCCTTGGTTCACTAATTCTCACCTAAACCTACTTTTAACCACTCAATTACTCAACACACATACTTACTAATTTAATTAGTTTTCACATATTATTAGACATGTCATTTCATCTAGGTTAGCTAATCATTTAGTCCTAACCGCTCACTAGGAAAAATGACTATTTTGCCCTTTAGACTATAATCCCATCTAAAACTCGATTTAACCATTCACTCACAATTCATCACTTGATTTATATGATTAGCAATTAACTTACCTAATCAAGTAACTTATTACTTCTTGCTAATTTCGTTAAACGAAATTAGTCAAATTGGGGATGTTACACAAATGATTTTCATTCTCATAAATGCAAAATCTATCCTCTGGCCAAATTTAAGAGACCTCCCTTTCCCATCTAAATAACATGACAAATAAGCTTTTTGACTTAGTTCATTGTGATATCTGGGGGCCCTTTAGCAAGGCAACATATGATTCTAAGAACTACTTTTTGACTATTGTGGATGACCACAGTAGGTTTACCTGGCTGTATATGCTAGGGTATAAGTCTGATTCTTCATCCAGACTTAAGCAATTTTTCCAAATGGTTAAAACTCAATTCAATACTACCATCAAATGCTTAAGATCTGATAATGCCAAAGAGTTGGCAATACTTGATTTTCTGCAGGATCATGGCACACTTCATCAGTTTTCATGTACATATCGCCCAGAACAAAACACAGTGGTTGAACGGAAACACCAGCATCTCCTTAATGTTGCAAGAGCCTTGATGTTTCAAGGGAATCTTCCCATCAAGTTTGGGAGTGATAGTGTGTGCACAGCTGCTCATATCATCAACAGGACTCATTCTCCTCTATTAGAAGGTAAATCTCCTTATAAAATCCTTCACAACAAACTGCCTGCATATAATCTCTTGCGTGTATTTGGCTGTCTTGCATATGCTTCTACAATTCCTCAACTGAGAAACAAATTTTCCCCTAGAACATCTCCCCGTGTCTTCCTTGGATACCCTACTGGTGTCAAGGGATACAAACTATATGACCTAGCCACTAGAAAGCTCATCGCCTCTAGAGATGTTCTCTTTCATGAGGACACTTTTCCTTTCCAAACATTCACTAAAAACAATCCTATGCCCTTCCCAGACATAGTCATTCCAAATTTTTCTGATCCTACTGAACCTGAACTTATCCTCCCTGTTCCTCCACACCCTGATCAACTAGTTATTGATGATGTGGAACCCATAAACACTGAACCAGCTTCCCCTGGCCATGCCACAGATAGCCCTGCACCACCTCAACCCACTGAACTAGTCCCCCGTAGGTCCACTAGAGAGCACAACCCCCCTCCCTACCTACAAGAATACATATTGGCTACCAAATATCCAATTGACTCTCACTTGTCCTATACCTAACTCTCCCAACCCTATCACAACTACATTCTTCAAGTTTCCACCATTTATGAACCACTATATTACCACCAAGCATGCAAACATGTTGAATGGTGTGAAGCTATGCAAGAGGAAATCAATGCTCTAGAAGCCAATAATACTTGGACCATTCTACCATTACCTCAAGGCAAGAAAAGCATTGGTTGTAAATGGATTTACAAGGTTAAATACAAAGCGGATGGGACTTTGGATAGGTACAAAGCAAGACTAGTAGCTCAAGGCTACACTCAACAACTAGGTCTTAACTTTGTGGACACTTTTTCTCCTGTGGCAACTATCACCACAGTTCGTGTCTTACTAGCCTTGGCAGCACAACAACACTGGCACCTTGTCCAAATGGATGTGAATAATGCCTTTCTCAATGGAGATTTGCTTGAAGAAGTTTATATGAAACTACCTTTGGGGTATCCTAGCAAGGGGAGCACATGGTTTGCAAACTGAACAAGTCCTTGTACGGGTTGAAGCAAGCCTCTCGCCAATGGTTCACTAAGTTTTCCACCACAATCATCAGTCATGGTTTTTGTTAGTCCACTGCTGATCCTTCATTGTTCACCACAGGATCTGGTGACACTTTTGTTGCCCTACTCCTATATGTGGATGATATCATCCTTGCAAGGCCTAATTCAACACACATCTCAACAACTCAAACCTTGTTGCAGAGTTTGTCTAAACTCAAGCTTTTGGGTCCTTTGAAATACTTCTTAGGCCTTAAAATCTCAAGTTCCACCACTGGCATATATCTCTGCTAGCGTAAATATGCTCTTCAGTTACTCACAGACACATGATTTGTGGATTGTAAGCCACAGCCCACTCCCATGGTTCACAATCTTAAGCTCACAGATTCTGATGGTGACCCAGTTGAAGATGTATCTCAGTATAGAAGACTTATTGGGAGACTTATGTACTTGACTATATCAAGGCCTGATATAGCCTTTGCTGTCAATAAACTAAGTTAGTTTATGTCAGCACCCAGATCACCACATCTACAGGCAGTGCACCACATACTTCAATACATCAAGTCAAGTCCAGGACAAGGCATTATGTTTTCTTCCAAGCCTTCATTGGCACTTTGTGTCTATGTTGATGTAGATTGGGTAGTTGCCTCACAAGCAGAAAGTCCACAATGGGCTTCTGCATTTTCATTGAAGATTCCTAGATCACTTGGAAATCCAAGAAGCAGCCAACTGTGTCTAGATCCTCTGCTGAGGCTAAATACCGGGGACTAGCTCTTCTAACAACAGAGTTATTATGGCTCCAACAACTGTTGAAGCCATTCCACATTGTTGTTCCAATGTGCAAGGTTTTGTTATAGTAAATCAACCATCCAACTTGCCAGCAACCCCACCTTGAATGAAAGATCCAAGCACATTGACATTGATGTGCATTTCATCCGTGAGCACATCAACAACAAGTTCATCAATCTCTTCCATGTTCCAAGCAAACATCAGCTGGCAGATCCCTTCACCAAGGCTCTCCCAAGGCCACAGTTTTATGCTCTCATTACCAAGTTGGGAATATTTGATCTATACTTCCCAACTTGAGGGGGAGTATTAGAGCTATATATTGTAGTATTTTACTTATGTTAGTCTTTTACTTCCTGCAGTATTCTAGGATTAATGTTTAATAACTAACTCCACTTGGCAGCATTTGAATTAATGAGTAAAACGTAAAAGTAAAAGCATGGTAAAAATTTATTGTTGAGCAAAGGCGAAAATAAAAGGTTTAGGACAGTAAAACAGTAAATAATGAGGTGAAATCAGGGAAATGAGTATAGCCAAGACAAGGATCAGTAATTAATCACTATTGATGCGATGCTGTGACTAATGCTACGACAGCATTCAGTGTGCAGAATGAATGTGGATATTCCTATATCTAGAAAACGAAATGTTGTCAAGGTTTCCTTATTCCTAAGCTCCCATGAGGTTCATTCCGTAGGGTGAAAAGCATGTTTCAGTTCACACCATAGCCCTAGCTTCATATTCCTATTCTTCACTAGGAAGGGGTAATATTCTTATTACTCGTCAAACTATGTTACTTTGCGAAATCAGCACTTTAATCCTTTCCAGAAATTAAAGCACATTACCTTATTTAAATTGATCAAGTTCAAAAATGATGTATAGCATTTACTCACGCAAATTAATGAATTGTCAAGCACCAATCACATTAAACATCAATAGATCCTAATTACATCACCATAGTCTTGACTATAAAGAGATCTAGCTCATAACGAGCTTAGCCATACCAAAATAGAACTTAACTACCATAAATGAAGCCATCAAAATAGTAACAACACTGATAACAGAGTATACAGAAGAATGCAGAATTATACAAACGAAATGAAGCTCAGAGTAAGCTTCAGCTGCTGTAGATCTTCTTTAGAGCTTCTGTGTTGTGCGAATGAAGATCTGTGCTGCTGATTCTGAGTTGCCAGCACTCAGCAATGGAGTTTCCGCACTGAAAATGGTGGAAAGATGGTTGTGGAAGACGAAGTACAGTGATGGAATGAATGGAACAGTACTCTCTGACCTATGGAATGGTGGTGGCGGATTTCTCGTACTCTGCGCCGTACCCTTTCTAGGGTAAAATGCCTTTTTATAGAATATTCTCCCACTTGAAATACCAATTGGGCTAATGCAATTCGGGTATAGTGCTGCCAACCCTAAAATCCATGACTGTTTGGCCTTGTGCGGCTCATTAATGCGCTGTCATGCTGATATATATATTCCCACAAAAGACAAAACATCCTTTTCTTGCTCACGCCGCTTGCAAAGCCTTGCTTTCTGCGCCCTTCACCAGCTACCTGCCACGATGCTGCCGCAGCACTACCCACAGCACTGAGTCGACTAAAAATATCATGCACACTAGCACACAAGTTAAATTCCACAAGGTGGCACTTGCGTTCCCAGATTATGATTTTCACCGATAATTGCATTTGTAACTAACTTATGCACAATTGCCACATTTACTTGCATAAATTACTTTTGGATCGAGATATTTCTTATTTGAATTGGTATAAACAACTCACATTTCTGTGAGTTATTAGCTAATCAATTAACTCATAACCTCTTGCTAATTTCAATAAATGAAATTAGCTAAATTGGGGATGTTACACACTTCCTATAAATACAAGCTCATATCAATGCATTAGGTACGCATTTATTATTACTTGCCATCTTTTCTCTTAGCTGACCTGACCGTCGGAGTGTGTGCAGGTACCACCTCTCGCCGGATCAACGCAAAGGAGAGCATCTCGACATCACTTCTAGAGAATTCTTAGCACCATAGCTTGGAAGCATCTCATCCCAGCCTCATTGCCCGAGACTGGCATCCAGTACAGTTCTTTAGCGGCCACAGTGGGAGCCCAAAACTCTCTCTTTCTTCAGGCTCCAGAGTTTGATCAGACCCTTCACATTCTGACCTCATTTGTACCTCCAGCGACTATGGTTATCTTTGAAGGTCACCCACCAGAGGACCAAAAGATCTCACCAACGACGGGAAAAATCTATAAGGGGACGAGAGTTCCCCATCCTCAACTTTAGCCACACTCATCTCAGGCGGACTTCCTCTTACGTTTGGCAATGAGGATCTCATCCAAAGGAAACCAAACCTACACCTTCCGATGGTAGTTTGGGCCGTGGTGGCAAAGTTGGAGGGGTAAGAGATGAAATCACACTTAATAATTATATTATTACCTGTTTTGACAAATTTTATATTATTACTTATTTACCTCTTCACCTATATTAGTAATGTTTCTTCCATTTTTTATACACTGCTCATATGGTTTTTAACGTGCTTTTGTCAGATCTCAAGTAGGTAGTTCAGTTAGTGAGCTAAGAGATACCGAATGAATATAAGAAGATCTGAGATTCAAATGTTGGAAACTAACATTTTCCCCACCCCTTAACAATTAACAACATCTACTATCTACTATAATAAAATGAAGCGTAAGGAAATTGTCAATATTATTCATCTTACAACTTTTCCATTTGGACAAAAATAAGGGTAATTTGGTAAAATAAGCATTAAATGCCACTTTTCCAACTTTCAAAATACCGCAAAACAGATTGAGGCATGAAAAAAAATCTGACGCGGCCAGAAAAAAGAGAGACCGTCAACTATACTCTCTCTCTCTCTCTCTCTCTCTCTCTCTCTCTCTCTCTCTCTCTCTCTCTCTCTCTCTCTCTCTCTCTCTCTCTCTCTCTCTCTCTCTCTCTCTCTCTCTCTCTCTCTCTCTCTCTCTCTCTCTCTCTCTCTCTCTCTCTCTCTCTCTCTCTCTCTCTCTCTCTCTCTCTCTCTCTCTCTCTCTCTCTCTCTCTCTCTCTCTCTCTCTCTCTCTCTCTCTCTCTCTCTCTCTCTCTCTCTCTCTCTCTCTCTCTCTCTCTCTCTCTCTCTCTCTCTCTCTCTCTCTCTCTCTCTCTCTCTCTCTCTCTCTCTCTCTCTCTCTCTCTCTCTCTCTCTCTCTCTCTCTCTCTCTCTCTCTCTCTCTCGTAACCCTCTCTTTTCTCACCCTCACTCTTTTACTTTTTTTTATTACTCACTCTTTTTTTAACAAATTATTACTCACTCCTTTACTTTTCTTTCTCCTTTTCTACACTTATTTTATTTTTTATTATTCAACTTTGGTCAATAAATAATTTAAACACTAGAATTTACTATTTACTATAATCTACTAAAACTATTAAAACCAATCAATTTAATCACTTATAATTGACAAAAACAATTAACCACTATAAAAAAATTCAAAATAGCCTTTTTTTAGTAATTCAATTAAAATTATTAAATTAATATTAAATGATCTAAAATAAAAAATATAAATAAGTCGCAATGGGAGCGACAACTAGAGACTGACAACGGGAGGCAACTGGAGAGGCAGCGAGAGACTGGCAACGAGATCGGCAACGGGAGAGGCAGTGGAGAGCTGTAACGAGGAGCGACAAAATAATTTTATTATAGACACTTAAAATTATTAATTTAATATTAAAAATCCAGAATGATAAAAATATTTTTTTTACTATTTACTATAATCTAATTAAACTACTAAAACCATTCAATTTAAGTACTAATTAACACTTGTCAAAAATAATTTAACCACCAACGGGAGCGCCAACAGGGATGCATATCTTACGTTATTTGACATAATATCTCTCTGTTTCCAATTTCAAATTAAATCATGTATTTTGGATATGAGTAACATCTTATCAATAGTGACGATTGTGGTGTAGTTTTACTCACAAAATAAGAGGGCAGCAAAAAACTACACCACAATCGTAAACCCAAAAAGGAAAGAATTTAGTTTGTATACACTATCGTTGTAAACATTTTTACACCTTCAACCAATAAAAATGCATGATATGTGTGGCTTTTAAGATAGTCGAGGTAAAGTCAAACCTGTGAATCAGAGTGCATATATTGCCGTTAAGATGATTACGATAAGGTATTTTTATCTATGTAGCTTTTCCTTTTTATTTTTCTTTGTTTCCCTGTCATGTAAGTAGGTTGATTTGTTATTTCTTTATTGCAAATAGGTTATCTAGAATTGAAATTGATGTTGTTTAACTTTCTTCTACATTTATGGAAGTGGGTATGAGGGGTTGGCCGAGTCAATGGATTTTGCTTTGGGAGCATGCATTCAATGCACATGGACCAGTTTTTGACGTTGGAACGGTTAAGAAAACGTGGAGAAGCGCTTGGAATTAGGAGCGAATATATTTTGACCCACTACTCGTGCTAGTGGAAGACTGGAAGAGTGCTTCCAAGTTTTTAGGGCCTGGATGTAATGTAGTGTGTTGATCTTGATTAATCCAACGGTAGGCAAGTGTTGTCGAGTAGTGGCGGACGATGGCCTATGTATATTAATAGGAAAAGGATAATTGTATAGAAACACACACAATCAATCAAACTCAACGTTTATTTCAGTTTATCTTCTTTATCGCATTTTTTATCTTTATTTTCATGCATTAAGCCAGTAGAATAATTCAACCCTCGCGTCCCATTCACTTAACCCGACCATTTCTAGAGGAGTCAGGATACCCACAGTCAAGGAGCAGAGTTCCCTCCTTGGCGCAATTTCTTGAAGAACATAGGAATCAAAGAACTGTCCAAACCTCTGGCCGATCCCACGGCTAGCGAGGACCTAAGAGTTTGACGACAACAATAACATCTTAATTAATTTGGCTGACTCCCCTCCTAACAAACAATCAGCACTTCAAAACTTTATCGATAAAAAAAGAGAAAGAGGGACATAAACCAAAACTCTTCCAAGATAAATACTTCATTTTGATACATTTAACCTTGCCGCACGAGCACGAGTTCGATAGTCTCCTTTCCTACCACATGTGTTTGATTGTTGCTTGATTTTCTTTTTGAGATTTTGAGATTATTAATTATTAGCTTTCAAAAGTTAATCAAACCTGCCAATGTTATTGAAATGTCATTTTCGATATGATTTTCTTATACTATGGGGAATATACAGAGGAAAAAGCTATTAAATTAAATATGTAACATTAGTATCATCTCATAAACATTAGAAAAAATATTGCATTTGTTAGCTCAAGAGATAGCAAATCAACTTCTTCATAAGGAAAAAAACTTCTTCATGGAAATGCATTACATTGAATAATGGCATAGTACAAACATTTACTCGAACACTAAAAACAAAAAACTCTAATATTTAAAAGCTGAATCTGATTAAAAAGAAAAACTGACAAATTCAAACAAAAGATAACATTATTAAGTTGAGTTGAGGGATTTGTCACGCATTGTGATCCTACTCATATTGGGGGAATAGTCTCTGCTACCGCGTGTAGATGATACCCGATTTGCACTAAAAAAAGAAGAGACGAGTGTAGGACGCAATACCCTCTGAAATTCATCAATCATAGTATGATTCCTCCTTTCTGACTTTAAAATGATGGAGAGATAAACTGAAGCTCTTCTTAATGACAGTAGATTTGCCGCCTCTTCCATAATTGACGAATCACAAATTACATATAGTTTTTCCACCATGTTTGCTTTTGTAATCAAATGCTTAACAAAATTCACTTCTTGTTCTTTGCCAGTAAATCCTATCACCGCAGCAAATCTTAATTTATCAAAGAAGTTACATATTTGATATCTCTCCCAGAACATTGACTCAGGAAATGGAAGAGATCCATTATCTAAAGCTCCCCCCACCTAGAAAATTAAAATTAAAACACAATTAGATTTCAAACATCATGTTCTTTCTTAAAGAATGTTATTCTTCAATGTATATTTTAACATATAACATATAAATAATGGAAGGGTTTCTAGTCACATACTGGTATAGTAATTTCAAGAGTGTTGAGATTGTCGCATGATCTTAGCATGAATGCAAGTGCTGAACATTCTTTTATGTTATTCAAATCCAATTCAATTGACAATGTTAATAGATTTCGGAAAATGTTGGAGGGTTGAGAATCCTGCAGTGAAGAGATACTTAACAGTTAGCATCATCTGAACAAGTCATCATAATGATATCATAATAATATTCATTCATAGAAATAAATAACAAACAGCAGCAACTCTGATATAATAAATAAATAACAGCAACTCATTCAAACATCTAGAGATGTTATAACAAGAATAAATAGAATTAGAAAGAACTTACATATAGAACATGCCGAGTTTTCAAAAGTTTTTTAGCAAAGTACTTACGGGCTCCTTTGCTAAATGGACAACTGTAAGAACTGAAAACTCTAAGGTCCTGTGAATAAATCTGGAAACGTTTAATCGAGCAAATTAAAGAATCCAATGCCACAATCTGAAGTTTCTCACAATAAACATCAATCTTTTTAACAATCAACCAACCAAGCTCCAAAACCCTAAGACTCGAATTTTGAATCTTAAGTGTATTAAATCCAAACGACTGAATTAGACTGAATTTCTCCAAAGCCAAACAATTCTGCAAAATACCATTAATTGTTTTGTTGTCCATGCGAGACTTCTCCAATTTCAACGTTTTCAATTTTTCACAACATTCAAACGCAGGTAAAACTAAACAACTAAACACATAGTTGGTTAATTCCAATGAACACAAATTTGAAAATCTCCCACGTCGAAAACGAGTCATCGAAAGAAAATGCTTAGAAAATAAACACTCTAAAATCAAAGAACTCAATTGTTTATTTTTCTCCAAAACTAACTTAACCAAATCATCGACGTCATCACCGTATGCTAAGCGTCCAGGGAAATGCTTGAAACGACAACTAGTTAACTCTATTAAGTGACGATGCATCGTGGTGTGAACAATTTCATCGTATTTGCGAGCATGATTTTGATTTGAATAATTATCATCGAAATCAAAACACATTGGTTTATTATGCTTCTTGAGATTTGATAAAGGGTTTATCATGTGGGTCACATCGAAGTCGAGAGTTGAAAGATTCTTCCACAAGGTTTTCCATCTCTTTGAGAGAACGCTGGTCCTCACAGCTTCATCGAAGGAAAGCAAAGAGATTATGCAACACAAAACATCGTCTGGAAGTCGATCTAATGACACCTCCTCCATTATTTTTTGATTTTTCGGGAACAACAAAAACCCTATACCTCTTGGAATATTCTTCCACAAGGTTTTCCATAGTTTTGACAGAATGCTCATTCTCATCGTTTTGATTTTCTGGGAACAACAAAACCTATACCTACCTATTCGAATATTCAAGTTTGTCAAAAATAAAATAAAATAATCAATTTAAGTGGGCCGAGAAAATCTCATCCCAAATCAATTCAACATGAGGAAGCCGATTATTTTGGGACATAAGATAAGAAGCTAACTGAATCAAGGAAAAATCTTAATGTTTATGCTGCTGTTATCAGTCAATGTCCGACGGATCAGATTCTTCTTCTCATATAATGGTAACAGTCCCACAAATTCAGCAACAAATGTTGGGTTATTTTTTTTGGATATTCAGATTTATCATTTTTAAGGTAAATCTGGAATAATATTTTTATAGTTCTTTATGGATTTCAGTATTTAACCGGTAAATCCGGTATTAATAATAAATTATGGATTTATCTATTTAATACATAAATTCATAATTTAATATTAATATTGGATTTATCAATCTGTAAGGCCTAGCTCAACTGACAAATGTCGATATTGCATGTCCCGGGTTCGAACTCGGGACCTCTTAGTTGTGTATGTGAGTTTCTAGTGGTAGTGACCACTTCGTCTACATATCCAAAAAAAATACCGGATTTATCATTTAAATTGGGAAATATGATGAATCCATAAATTGGGATATATGCCGTAAATTGGAGATATGATAAATCCGTAAATGGGATATGATGAATCCATAGCACATTACTTAAATCCATGGCGCATTACTTAAATATGTAAGCATTAACATAAATCCATAAATGGCATATATGATGAATCCGTAGTTAATAATAAATTACGAATTTATCTATTTAATTGATAAATCTCTAATGTATAATTAATTACGGATTTATCAATTAAATAGATAAGTCCTTAAAAAAATTTAAAAATTGTATGCTGGAATTATCTTTTAAAGGTAAATTCGACAGTCCAAAAATTAATACCCAGACACTTTATATGTGGTAAAAGTGAGAGGCTTAAAATGGGGATAAATGAAATTTGTGGGGGTATGTTGTCCAACGATGGGGATAGAAAAATCACCACCCCTAAATTTGAGCTCGTTTTTACATTTGGACTTCTGGGTACTACGAGATTAAGCCCGAGCTCGTGTCGTGCTAGCCTAGTCAGGCTTTAGCTAACCCACACGACTCACATATATTATGAATTCTTTAGAAAACGGGAAAAAAACTTCAGGAAAAAAATCTACTGGAAGTGATATTAGATTAAAAAAATTAAAATGTTTGATTATTTAGTGTTTTAAATCGTTGGCTTATTTACATGTTGTCCCCATTATTATAACTTACTCACAATTTTAGTCCCCAAACTATTTTTCCACGAATTTAGTTCCCTCATTTTCCCAATTTCTAAAATTATTGTCTCTTCCTAAATCGGTCAAACATTTTACTGACTTGTCACTCACTAATCTTATCGAATGACACGTTGTACTAAGATTTTGTTATGAATATTATTATAACTTCTAAGATATGTTGTAAATAGTAGTTTTATTTATATATGTATTCGGCCCAGGCCCGTTAGATTTTCTCTATTTAAACTCATTAGTGCTTGTACTCAATTCACAATATACAGTTAATAAAACGAAACTACAGCTGCTCTGTAGTCGCAGACGTAAGCAAAGATTTGCCGAACTGCGTGACCAATATCGTGTTTAATCATTTCAACATGGTATCTAGAGCCTACAGTCAAGCTCTTCAAAAACCCTAGTTGTCTTGTCCTAAAATCCACCTTAGGCAGCCCTAGGTGGCCTATTTCTCACGTGACCCACTGTTTTTGTGCAAAAGTCGATCTTCCACGTCTGATCTTGCTACATCGCCTCTACCATCAGCCTCGCAATCAAATTCCGAGCCACCCCATAAAATTTCGTGGCCATCGGGCGTCAGACACGCCTCCACGCGCCGCCCTTGCTCCGGTCACCTTCCGTCGTGTGTAAGCCACGCGCCGCCCTCCTCTGCTCCGTTTTTCGCACTGCTGGTGCCATTCTGGTCAGAATTCAACGATCTATCTGTTCTGATAATTTTTGGTCAGTGGGTTTCACGTTTTAGGTGCCTTCTCTCTATTTCTTTGGATTTCGGTTACTTCCTATTGGTTTGCTGGTTTACTTCTTTTGCTGGTTATTGTTGCTGGTTAATTACTTTTGGTTTATTTCTATCCCGATAATTTTTTGGTTTATGAGTATGGCTGCTGAAAAGGAAAAATCTGGGTCCTCGGGTAAGACTCTTGTGTCTTATGCTTTCTCCGGTAATCCCTCTATAACAACGAAGAAACTCAATGGTGATAATTATTTGAATTGGTCGACATCTGTCAAAATGTGGTTTAAGGGGAAAAATCTTTTAGATCACCTTACCAAGAATTCTTCAGATGTTAACAAAGATCTGCGTCAAGATTGGGAACAAGCAGACTGTCAATTAGTCTCTCTTCTGTGGAAAACTATTGAACCCTCTTTGTTGGTCCACTATCGCTCATACACCGGCCACTTGTTATGATATTTGGCCGAAGGCTAAGAACGTGTATTCTAATGATATTCAGCGCCTTATGGTGTTATTCATAGTTTAGCCACTCTTCAAATGATTCAGCGCCTTATGGTGTTATTCAGCGACTCAATTAGACTGAATTTCTCCAAAGCCAAACAATTCTGCAAAATACCATTAATTGTTTTGTCGTCCTCACAGCTTCGTCGAAGGAAAGCAAAGAGATTATGCAACACAAAACATCGTCTGGAAGTCGATCTAATGACACCTCCTCCATTATTTTTTGATTTTTTGGGAACAACAAATACCCTATACCTCTTGGAATATTCTTCCACAAGGTTTTCCATAGTTTTGACAGAATGCTCGTTCTCATCGTTTTGATTTTTTGGGAACAACCAAACCCTATACCTACCTATTCCAATATTCAAGTGAATAATAAATCAATTCAACTTTGTCAAACATAAAATAAAATAATCAATTTAAGTGGGCCGAGAAAATCTCATCCCAATTCAAATTCAACATGAGGAAGTCGATTATTTTGGAAATAAGATAAGAAGCTAACTGAATCAAGGAAATATCTTAATGTTTATGCTGCTGTTATCAGTCAATATCCGACGAATCAGATTCTTCTACTCATATAATGGTAACAGGTCCACAAATTCAGCAACAAATGTTGGTGATCATTTAAAACTTAGCCTTTCTTGCTTGCCACATAGTAGAGTCGATAAAATGGGTCGACCTGATATCCGAAAAAATATAGGGTTGAGTAGTTAAAATTTGAGGTTATTTTTAATTATTTATTCCCATTTTATCTCTCACTTTTTACCACGTTTACACATTTGGGTTATTTTGTTTGGATTTTCAGCTCTATAATTTTTAGGTAAATCTGGAATAATATTTTATAGTTGTTTATGGATTTAAGTATTTAACTCATAAATCCGGTATTAATAATAAATTATGGATTTATCTATTTAATACATAAATCCTTAATTTAATATTAATACTGGATTTATTAATCCGTAAGACCTAGCTCAACTGACAAATGCCGATATTTTTAGGTTGGATATCTTGTCCCGGCACTACAATATTTTGACCCTACGACAACGCCTAAAATTGCAACGCTTAAAAAACCGATGTCTTAGATAGAAAAGGCAACGCTTTTTTTGATCCCAATGTTGATTCATTTCTTTTTTAATTTTTTCGGCAACAGTTAAAAACTGTTCCCTTTAGGTCAATAGCAACGGTTTTTTGTTTGATCTTTAGGCAACAGTTTAAAACCGTTCTCATAGAATAAATTATTAATTATTAAAAAAAGTAAAAATAATCAGCGCTAAAAGGTGCCATGTTTTCTAATTTCAATTTTTTGTTAGAAACCAAAAACAAACACCAAATTTAGAAACCCACTAATTATATCGGAGAGTATCCTCCATAGTAAGACATGGACAAAAGAATTAGATTTTCTGCTATATGTTATTTTGGTAGCTATTATGACTGCATGTTTGCCAATGCCAAATCAATTGTCTATTGGGTGATAAATATTTGTGAGGTTAAACTCAAGGGTGGAGAGGATTGAAGCTAATGCATAAGTTCTGCTATATGTTATTTTGATAGCTATTATGACTGCATGTCTGTTTATGCATTTTTTTGCTTGGTTTTGTTGTCGCATTTGATTGTTTTAATAGTGTTGTTAAATTGCATTATTTGAATTTTCGTTACTTTTTGTGGGAAAATAATGAAGGTATAAATGAAGGTGTTGATGACTTGGATGAAGAAGAGTGTGAAGACGTGTTTTGAAGACTTGTGAAGTTTTATTTTGGAAGACTTAATTATGTTGTTTAAAATACATTAAATACTTGAACCCTATCTTGAATTTTAGTTTATAATGACAAAGTCTTACTCATACATAGTTGGCATTTCTTTTAAATTTTTTTGTTTTAGGTACAACTTAATGTCGTTTGAAATGATTAGAATTAAAAAGCAGTTTTGTGTTGATGTTATTGATACCAATGATTTCCATCATAACAGAGAACAATTTTTTGGTGCTGTCATTATGTAAAAAAAACTTATAGCAACGATTTTATAGCGTATTCTTTGAAATTATTAGGCAACGATTTTATAGTGTTGCCATTACTAGTAATGGTTTGAGTGTTGCCATATCCGGCAACGATTTCTAAGTGTTGCTTTAACTGACAACAGTTTGTGTCCGATGCCATTGCGTGAAAATCAAAAGTGTTGCGTTAAAGTTATCAATGACAGCGGTTTTAGGTTTGCGTTGCCTTGTGACGTCAAACCGTTATAGTTTAGGCAACGCCTCAGAAACAACGATTTCAAAACCGTTGCCAAAAGTAAAGGCAACGTTTTTTTTGGCTTTGCACAACGATTTTCAGGGCGTTGCCTTTAGATCAAAATGTTGTAGTGCGGGTTCGAACTCGAGACCTCTTAGTTGTGTGTGTGAGTTTCTAGTGGTATTGACCATTTCATCTACATACCAAAAAAAAATAATACCGGATTTATCATTTAAATTGGGAAATATGATGAATACATTAATTGGGATATATGATTAATCCGTAAATTGGAGATATGATAAATCTGTAAATGGGATTTCAGATAATAAACGATAGATAGAGACATGGAGCAAGACAAAATACCAAAAGGGCCCATGATTCAACCAACGGAAATGATATATGGACACAAATTTTCGGACACAAATCGACACAAACTAATTTACAACACCAATTAATTAAGTTTTATAGGTCATCTATTGAACCAAGGACAAACACTCTTTGTTTTGTATGATAACAAATTACAATCAGTCTACTAATGGTTCCAGTTGTATAAAAGTACAGGACATGAATCAAAGAGCAGGATATCTTAAAGTGTAGCGGCTTGGAGGAGAAGCTAAGTCAAGACCTAATTGTTTATCTGCTTTTGATAGGACACAGTGTAAGATCCTATCACTTAAGTTCTATAACTTTTAGTAGTTGAGAGATGAGTTTTTAAAAAATATAAATGTTATGAAAAAAGATATTTTATACAAATGCATGCATGCATAGGGGAGGCACATAACATAAAAACCATTTTGTGAAAGTAAGAAATCGATTCACACTATTTTCTCTAATGTTTAAAATCGATTTCCAACTCCCTATGAAAGAAAGAAATCGATTCACAACATCTTTCCTAAAGCAAAGAATCGATTTCCAAGATGTTTCAAAAAGAAAGAAATCGATTCCTATTATTTACACGAAGCACATAATCGATTTCTAGTCTATTTTTTGAAGCACATAATCTATTTTGGAAGGCTCCTTCTCAAAGGAATAATCGATTGTGTTAGCCTATGATTTTTAAAGGAATATATTTTGGAAAGGAAACAATCGATTATCTACTTCCTTATTCAGAGCACAAAATCGATTATCTACTTCCTTTTTCAGAGCAAAGAAACGATTATCTACTCATTGTTTCAGAGCACATAATCGATTGTGAGACTACATTATACAGAGCATATAATCGATTATCATTCCTAGTCTATTCAGGCACATAATCGATTTCATCAATTGTGTATTTCTCTCAACGGTCATTTTTTTACGATCCCTATAAATAGGGAGCTAGGCTTCACAATCTTAGACAACCAACACTACACGATTTCCAAATCACAAAAAGTAAAAAAAAGAACTTTCATTGTCAAATCATTTTTCAAGTTCTTCATTTCCAAATCACTCATCTCTCTCAGCTACTATATTGTTATACTGCTTGAGTGATTGGATCATAGTTTCTCTATTGTAATCATTTATTGTTTGGTTATTGCGAAATCCTGGGAAGTGTTCTTGGGTCGTTCAATCGGGGAGATTGAAGTGGTTGCGAAATCCTGGGAAGTGTTCTTGGGTCGTTCAATCGGGAAGATTGAAGTGGTTGCGAAATCCTTAGCGAGGAGCTGGAGTTCTCTATTTGGGTAAATTGAGATTAGCTATAGGGATGTTGCTTGCTTGTAAAACGTTGAAGAAGTTTTTCTCATATAGTGGTTGTTATCAAGTCCAAAGGTTGCAAAGCCGGAGGCCGAGAAAGTAGAGCTTTTATCCCGAACCTCGTAAAATTCACGGTGTATCTCTTTCCCTACTCTTTTACTTTACCGTTTATATTTGCCTATTATTATATTTGACATCATTGTGCTGCGTTCAATATCTATTTATTTGATTAGCGTAAAATATCACTGTAATTGGATTTGTCATAGGTATAGCTTGCTTAGGTACTGCATATAGTTTAAATCTTATTTTCCGCATTTTATTTAAACTGGCATTGTTAATATTTTGAAAATTAAAAAGAATTCAAGTATAGCGTATAACCTTATTCACCCCCCTCTAAGGTTATCATATAGTCCAACAATTGGTATCAGAGCTAGAAATTGCATATAGAGCTTAACATCTCGCAATTTTATTTATTTATTTATTTCTGATCATGGGTTCATTTATGAAAGAGGGAATGTCCCGATTATTTGGGGACATAAGATAAGAAGCTAACTGAAATCAAGGAAAAATCTTAATGTTTATGCCGCTGTTATCAGTCAATATCCGACGGATCAGATTCTTCTACTCATATAAGGTTTTTTTTTACCCCCACACCTTCACTTTATACCCCCACAAAAAAAATTATTCCAAAAATACCCCTAATAAAATTGTTACTAACAGATTTACATAAACCACACATAAATCCGTTTTCAAAAAAATAACAAAACGAATTTAAGTTTGGTTAGGTAAATCCGTTTCCTCCAAAGTTTTGCCGTCGGATATATTGAATAAAAAACAATACTAATAAGAAATAAATGAGTCTAACGTGAAAATATCGTACAATACAACAACCAAAAAAAATCAATCACGTCCCTCTACCAAATCATGCAACCTCGTGAGCCGTCTGTACGTCTGAGACTCAGGATGAATGTCTCCGAACGCAAGCGCCAACCGCAGCTGCTCGCTCACAATCATCAGTCTCTCCTCAGGTCCCCTCACACCTGGTGCTCGTGCTACTGCTGCGGGTGCTACTGGTGGTGGCAGTGGTGTTGCTGGAAGGAGGCGAGGAACTGATACCCTATATTACATACTAATTTGGTTATACATTTCTTGGTTGTTGCTTTCAGGAAAATTTTTATGAATGGCAGACCAGTTATCGTGAAACTCAGCTGAGTAGTGGCAGTGAGATTGATCCCGTTGACGAGAGTCGAGCGACTTTTCTTGCTTGGAAGGAATCTGCTGGGCCAACAAAAGTTGGCCGATTAGTAGGAGCTGGTGGTTTGGGACCGACTGCTTTCCCAAATTCCATTATTCCAAATGTGGTTCTCGCATCTTCTAATTCAGACAGAAGCACTGGTCGCTCTTATGTCCTTACGCCTTCAGAAATAAGCGATGTTCAGCTATTGACGCAGAAATTGAGCGACCAACAACGTGGCATGGAAGAGCGACAGAAAAAACATGATCAGGAAATACAGCAAATGCAGGAGAAGCAGGCGGAGTTTCACAGGTTGAATGCGAAGCAGCAAAGGGTGAATGCGGAGCAGCAACGGTTGAATGAGGAGCGCTGGAAGCATATGATGGATACTATGTCTCAATACCCGAGGCCATCTATGCCATCATCATCATCATCATCATCATCATCATCATCATCATCATCATCATCATCATCATCATCATCATCATCATCATCATCATCATCATCATCATCATTTTATCCACCGCAGCAGATGCAGCCTTACGGCTCTGCTTTTCAGCCGTACGCACCAGTCTTCCAGCCTTCCTTCCACAGCCCATATGGTCAGCCGTACTCTGGTTTCAACTCTCAGCTCCATCAACCCCAGCAGCAGCCCCAGCAACCCCAGCAGCAGATCAACACAGATCTAGACCTCAACACTGATTTTGAAACATGGCTAAATAATCCAGACCTCAGCAACAACCCATCCGAGCCGTCCGAGCGCTATTATGACTAGAACACTAATGGAAAAAAGGCATTTCATATCGGTTAAAATTGACATTTCATATCGGTTCCGGAACCGATGCCAAAAAAGGAGATATAAAAAATAGGGACATTTCATATCGGTTCCTGAACCGATTTGACATCGGTTTTATATGGGAACCGATATGAATAGTGATTTTTAACATCGGTTTTCTATCAGAACCGATATGAAATACTGATTTTTAACATCGGTTTTCTATCAGAACCGATATTAAAAGTCAGGTTTTTTTTTTAAAAAAAAAACTGGTTTCTGTTCAACAATATACATGGAACAATACTCTGTACATAGAAGCAACGAAATGATAGAAACACAACACAAACACCCTGTTACATATACTCCACCACAGATCATTCAAATTCATTAAACAAATGATGCTAAGCAATATAACACTCAAATTCATATACATAACTCCACCACAGATCATTCAAAATCCACGAATGATGCTAAGCAATATCCTTTCTTTTCTGGGACTACCTTTTCTTTTTGAGTAAAATCCAACACAACTTTATCCTACATAACTCCACCACAGATCATTCAAATTCATATACATAACTCCACCACAGATCATTCAAAATCCACGAACAAAAAGCCATAGACCACCATCATATGTCCATCCCATGTTCTGGATTCTTCTGGCAACGACTCTGTAATGTGGTTGCCAGTATGCCTGAAAATTAAATAAACTAACAATAATTAAGCATTGACGTGAGAAGTTAATGAAGATTAACATCAATGATGATCGAAAACTTAATCAATCAAAAGACAGAGAAACCAAATAAGGCAATTAGATAAGTAAAGTGGACATTAATATGCAATATAATTTGCTTTTCGTAATTTGAAATTGCAGTATCAATTTGAATTGATACCATTCTTGAATCACATTGATTCCTATTGAACCTATTAGTTGGCAATTCCTATTGAAATTTGAAATCATTTGAAATTTTAAAAATCTGATTAAGGTTAAATTAAATAAGATGCCAATTTCGGAATTCAGTTTTAATTGTTAAACATTAAAGATGTTTCAGGTCTAACCAAGAAAGATTGATATCTAATACCTACCCAGTTGAACATCAAAACAGAGAATATAAAAAACTAAGTCAAAACAGAGAACACATACAGAAATGAATATAAAAAACTAAGTCATACCAATATTTACTCAAAACAGAGAATATCTTAGGTACTAAATATTAGCTGAATAGTATGTGGTTACGCAGGATGCGATATTTACTTGAAAAAAAAACCACTTCAGTGGCTACGACAATTCATTTAAAGCCACATTTTGTAGGTGAAGAGAAAACATATTATCAAACAATTGAAGTCAATTCTGCTAGAAAAATCAGAAAATCCCAATAGTAATTATTCACTACAGTTCTTTGTTTTTCTTTTAAAACGAAAGTGGCCTACAGTCAACCACCAGTAAATTGACAATGAAGCAAAATTTAGTTGTGTAATTTAGTTGGTAAGACACTGCAAATGGAGTGGAGAAGTGGGGAATAACTATTGATCCCCACAAAAAAACAGTGAATTCATTTGACATCAAGAAAAACATAAATGAAAGGCATGCCAACATATAAAACTAAGCAACTTGTTCAGCTTAAGTTAAATAAAAGTTTAAGATTCACCGAACCTTGATTAGTTCTGTCCTTCTTTTAGGATCAATCCCAGCAACACCAAATATCATTTTTTTCTGCAGAAATGTCCATGGAAAACATAATATTTTTAGGGTATTTACTAAAAACTTTGAGAATGAAATTGAAGAGAAGAAGAAGAAGCAACTAAACTAAAGTTGAAGCAAGGGAAACATAAAAACCCAGAAAAAATGGAAAGGAGACTCACAAGTTCAGTAGAAGATGATATAACAAGTCAGAAACAACATTCCACAGACGTCCTTTTTCGAAGAGTGCGAGAGGAGAGCGAAATTATCCCTGATTCGCAGACCAAATTATCCCTAAACGAAGGCACTGAAACGCAAAAACGAAATCGCAGAAACAAATCAGTACTAAACGAAATCGGAACCAAATCGGAACTAGACGAAGTGATATTACCACAACTGAAATCAAGAACATAAAAAAAATGAAATGCACTCACAGGGACGAACAAACCAGAGAAACGACGGAGTGCTGTGGGTTGAGCGAAGAGGCGTAGAACCCTAAGAAGGATGCCACAGTAGAGCCCACAAAATACTGTGAGAGACGTTGAGCGAAGAGGTGGTTAACGCTTTTCAGAAGAGGTTCGTGAGAGTGTTTAGGGTTCGTGAGATAGTTTTTTTTTCTTCATAAAACGCCTCTGGGAAGAGTGCGTACATTTCAATATATTCAGTAACATCACAAAAAACACGAATGTCATGCAACTTGAAAATTAAAACAACCACCTTTCGAAGATAATTAAAACAATCACTACATAAGAAAACATGAATGTCATGCAACTTGAAAATATACTACCTAATCAATGTTCTAATAACTCATGGGAAGAACTTCCTAATCATTGGTTACTTTCTAAACAAAAAGTACCAAAAGACATAATGACAGGTTAATTAGTAAGTACCAAAAGACATAAGGATTTACCTTTCTTACCTGAATAACAACAGAACAAGGAGGTGGCATGTGAAACTCTGGACCAGAATCAGCAAAACTGAACCGTACCTAAAATTCAGAAAGATATGAATTCCAACGGTAAGACAAGCATATATGTAAATTGCAGTGAAAGAAAAGCCGAAACCAAAGATCATAATGTAAATTTTTAATCTTATTTTATTAAATATATACAAACAGTACGAAATAAGAAAAAATTATTTGCAAAGAGTTTTGTTCACCTGATGCTTCTCTTTCCACTTGGGAAAGAAGTCATTTCCAAGAAGTTGAAATAGATGATCTCTCATCTCATCATTGGTTACAAGTAAGTACTTCAATTTTATAGCTGCATACAACCAGTACCTGAAACTAAGGTTAGTAAATCAAGCATGATATTCATAAAAACAAATAGTCAACAATATATTAACCCATTTTTGTTCCTACCAATCATCATTTGACTCACCCTATCAGAACGAACAAGTACAAGACTATATTCCAATGTATTCATCTCAATCAAATAGAAGCTGGTTAATAATCCATTCCACCCATGCCAGGCATAGATGGAGAACCTTTATCATCACTTGGAAGTTCAGGTACAACAACTTCAGTTGTGGTCATCAAAGATGAAACACTGCACAAAAAACATTGATATAAGCAAGCTACTTAAAAAACAACATACATCTATATCTTATGTTTATAGCTAGTTTCTTAACATCCTCCTACCTGGCTGCATCAACCAAGGCTGTTCTAATAACCTTCAAGGGGTCTATGATTCCAGCTTTAACCATATCAACATATTCACTTAATCATCAAGCAGGAAAATAATACATACATGTCAGCAGAATCAGCAAAAACACAAATGCAATCAATAAAAAACAAGACAAGGACCAGTGACTGACCTTTGGCTGCATCATACCCCAGAAATTTTGGCTAATCTTTCCTGTAACTTTTCCTCGTCATAATCAGAAGTATTATTTTCAATTGCTGACCTAATCTGTTCACATCTTTCCTCAATCCCTTTCTTGCCACCTGCCCCATCAAGAACAACAGTGCCATCCTTAGAAATTGTCACCTGCAACATTAAGAACACTAGTTAGTCATCTACATACACCCAATAGACTATGACTATCTGGTTGTGAAAGAACTTATTCCGAGCTTGAAAGGTTGCTCCAGGAAAGCTAACATCTGGTACAACAGTCATTTATTGAAGAACAATGACCGCAAGTGTACTAAATTTCTACGGTGGATTCAAATGTAATGCTTTACAAATTGAGCTGAAATCTTACTTTTTTGCAGGTGCCGAGCATATCCAGATCCACCTTTTCAAGATTCATGCCAAGCTCTTCAGTGATAAGCTATTAGGACACAAGAAAGGTATCATTGACATGTTCATAAGATAGATTTAATGCAGCAGTAACCTCAGAGAACATGAAACTTACTATTCCTCCTGTAAGAACTGCAAGATCTTGAAGGCCAGAAACTTACTGTTCCTCCTGTAAGCTGACCGTATCTTGCGAGGCCTTAATCTCGCAAGCATAACTCTGTGATCTACCAGATCTAATCACAAACAACACACACATATTTATTCAGATCCAAAACCAAGCCATCAAAACAAGGAAACACACACACACACACGCGTGAAACGAAGAACGAATTTAATACCAGAATCGAAAAGCAAAAGAACTCATTGTTAGACGGCGATGGCAACGGCAACGTAGGGAGAGTGTGACGGTGACGATAAGCGACAGTGATGGCAGACGACGGTGACAGCAGGTTACGGTAACAACAACACACACACACACACACACACAGAGAGAGAGAGAGAGAGAGGGAGAGAGAGAGAGAGAGAGAGAGAGAGAGAGAGAGAGAGAGAGAAGGCGAGGGCTACAGCAACGCATGGAAATGGTTGGGGTGGAGATAGGAGGTTCAAGGGAGAAGAGAGGAGAGTTAGGGAGAGAAGAGTGAAAACGAGAGTGAATGAAAGGATAGAATGCGAGAGGAAGAGATCGATCTGTGAATGCGAGAGGGTTTTGGAGTAAGCCATTCATTGCCTAATTTTTTTTTGTTTCTATAACAGGTGGTTTTGTGACCCGTTATGGAAGTCTAAATTTTTGCACTTTCTATAACGGTTATGCAATGGAACCGATATGAAAGATGGTTTTTGCCATTTCTATATCGGTTCCTGTGGCAACCGATATAAAAATTGTAATTTTAATTACAAAACTGCCACCGCGTCACTTTTAACATCAGGTCATTTTTAACCGATATGAATGACAGTTATAAAATTCATTTTTTCCACTAGTGCCAGTTTCTTTTTGACAAAATGTAATAAATATTTTAATTCTTGAATGTTTATGCAAATTTTATCACTTTAAAGCATTATTCAATTCTCGTTTAATTAGCATTTATATAAAATAAATATTTATATTATAAAATTAATTATATATTTTTTGAATTAAATAATAGATATTTTAATTAAAGAATACTAATAATATTTTTTTTTAAATAAACGAATTAAAAAACTGTTTTTTTTAAAAAATAAAATAGATTACCGGCGGATTCCATTATTTTACCGGCGGACTTTTGAAAACTTTTCGGCGGGTTATTTAATAAATACCGGCGGATTTGGCGCCGGTAATTACCAGTGGATTATAGCATTTACCTGCGGGTTATAACTTTAAATTACTGGCGTTTTTTGCGGTTACCAGCGGATTTTCCGCCGGTAACCGTTACCTGCGAGCGAATTTCCGGCGGAAAAAAACCGCCGGTAATTCCCAATTTCCGGCGAATTGTGTCCGTTTCCGGCGGATTTTGTCTGCCGGTAATCCCCAAAATTCTTGTAGTGTTTGGCCCAGACCCGTTAGGTTTTCTCAGAGAAAAGCCTATTTAAACGCTTTAGTGTTTGTACTCAAGTCATCTAGACACAATCAATAAAACAAAACTACAGTTACTCTATAGTCGCAGACGTAGGCAAAGTTTGGCCGAACTGCGTAAACAATATCGTGTGTCCTGTTTTGACACCACAACCTTACCTTTGACTAAAAAAACTAACAAAAAGTTATTGGTGGGACGCATTTAATTAATTTTGTTGGGATTTTGGGTTAAAGAGATAAAGTTTCTTATTAAATACTACTATTAAAAAAATTATAAAAAATGTGTACACGTAAGACCCATTTAGGTACTCAAATGGAGTTTTTTAATTGCGGATGCTCTAAGTAGGGTCCAAAAGTGCAAAAAAGAGATAAAGTGGAGACTAAATCGAATACCTCATATTTTATTTGACTAAAAATATACTTAATCAATCAAATAATTAGTAAAAAAGGATAAATCAAACAATTAAAATTTTTATAAAAAGTATAAAAAGTCTTACTAACTCTTAAAGAGTAATTAATTATTATTTTTAAGAAGGAATTTGTTATTTTTCATTTCTTATTTGAATAGTTAAAGGTTACAGATGTAATAAAAATTTAAGGCATTTTTTTCCGACTCAAAATATCCGAGGTATTAATTATTAAACATTTAATATTGAGATATGCCTTGTAATTCTATTGCTTGTAATTATAGTAGGTGTAGTTAGAAACCTAGTCGAAATGGGCCAGTCGAATGGGCCAGTCGAAATTATGGGCCTGGGCCTGTTTCATTGTATATAAATATAGACGTCAGTAGCATGTAATTTAGAACCTACTTTTATGAAATTCAGTGCAGCTTTTACCTAATATTATATTGCCCTACTTATTCCTCTTGTCCATTCAGCGCCGCCACTTCCTTTTCACGTGTTTATCCCCAACAAACTGGTATCAAAGCTTGTTAGATCCTCACAAAATCTATCAAGATTCATGGCAGCGCGAGACAACTCTGGTGGAGGTATTCTGGGGAACCTCTCAATCTTTGACGGAAAGGATTATGAACGTTGGTGTGCGCAGATGAAGGTGCTGTTTCGATATCAAGATGTACTTGATGTCGTAAATGATGGTGTTCCACCCTTGGCAGCAAACGCCACTGAAGCGGTGAGGAACAACCACCATTCGCTGAGGAAGAAAGATGAAAAATGGCTGTTTTTGATTCACCAATGCGTTGATTCCAACATCCTGAACCTGATCATCGACTGTGATTCAGCAAAGGCAACTTGGGACATCCTAAAGAACTCGTATGGAGGAGCAGATAGGCTGAAGAAGATACGTCTACAGTCGCTCAGGAAGCAGTAGAAGATGACAGGTGGAGAATCGATTGGAGATTTCATTACGAGGTTAGTAGCATTAACTAATCAAATGAAAGGTAATGGTGAAACTGTGACTGAAGTAAATAAAGTCGAAAAGGTGCTCAGATCCTTAACCTTGGAATTCGACTATGTTGTTACTGCTATCGAAGAATACAAGGACCTAGATACATTGAAGTTAGATGAACTTCAGAGTTCCTTAGAGGCTCATGAATTGAGAATAAGGCAGAGAAGTTCAGAGAAAGAAACTGAACAAGCCTTGCTTTCATACTCCTCTAAGAGAAATTGGAAGGCAGGCAACAAGGAGAATGGTAGAGAAAAGGGATCAACCAGTAAGAAGAAAGAACAAGGATCTTTCGACAAGAAGAAGGGAGACCTGTCGAAAGTTCAGTGTTACAACTGTCAGCAATTTGGGCATTATAGGAACAAGTGTAAAAACAAGAAAGTTCCTAGGGATAAAGATGCAGAAGCCAAGTTTGCTAATGGTGATGACTCAGACTCAGACTCAGAGGAGTTAATGCTGATGGCTGTCGAAGATGAGATTCGACTCGATGAAGAAATTGCTGAAAGTAGCGGGCAAAATAGTGGGAACACTTGTATAAGTGGATTCACTTGCGATGCTCAAAATACTTGTGCAATGTGTGTGTGGCAGGGCAGTGGAAACACTGGTAATGCCTCCAACATTGCCAGCAATGATGATGAAGAATTGTCATTCATGACAGCTACTGACCTAGAATTACTGTTGTTGAAGGCTGATACAAATTCGACTGAAGAGAAGTCTGTCGAATGGTATCTCGACACAGGATGTTCAAATCACATGTGTTGTCACAAGGAGTGGTTTGTCGAACTGGAGCAGATAAGCAAGAAGATAAGGTTTGCAGATAACAGTAGAGTTACTGCTGAAGGAGTAGGTACCATAAAGTTCCTGTCAAAAGATGGTAAGTGGTGCTACATCCAAGGGGTATTTAATGTACCAGCTATGAAGAGCAATCTGCTAAGTATTGGGCAGATGATTGAGAAAAACTTCACCGTCAAAATGGGTGATAACAGTCTCAGCTTGTTTGATTCGACCAAGAAGTTGATCCTGAAGGTATCAATGCAGAGTAACAGAACCTTCAAGATCAAATTGCAAGTAGTCGAAGAACATTGTCTCCAGACCACTGTCGAAGAGGAGCACTGGAAGTGGCACAGAAGATTTGGCCACCTCAACTTCAAGAGCTTGAGTCAACTACATGAAAAGAAGATGGTTCATGGGTTGCCTGCAGTAAAAGTACCTGTCGAAGTTTGCGAGAGTTGTTGCAAGTCGAAGCAACCAAGAAACTCGTTTAAATCAGAAGTACCTAGCAGAGCAGAGAAGAAGCTAGAGGTGATATTTTCTGATGTCTGTGGTCCTTTCGAAGTATGTTCCTTAGGAGGGAATAAGTACTTTGTCACCTTCATTGACGAATACACTAGAATGTCCTGGGTGTATTTGATCAAAAGGAAGAGTGAAGTACTAGAAATATTCAAGAAGTTTAAGGTAATGATTGAAAAGCAGAGTGAATGTGCAATCAAAATCCTTAGAAGCGATGGAGGTGGTGAGTACACTTCTCATGGATTTGTCGAATTCTGTGAGAAAGAAGGAATTGTGCATGAAGTCACTGCACCTTACACGCCTCAGCATAATGGTACCGCTGAGAGGAAAAACAGGACCATCCTCAACATGGTAAGAAGTATGTTGAAGGAGAAGCAACTACCTCATAGTTTATGGGGAGAACTTGTAGCCACAGCAGTATACATTCTGAACAAATGCCCCACAAAGAGATTGACTGGGAAGACACCTGAAGAAGCTTGGCTAGGAAGAAAGCCAAGTGTCAAGCATCTCAGAATAATTGGCTCAGTATGCTATAGACATGTCCCTGAGCAACTAAGAAGCAAGCTGGATGATAGAGCACAACAAATGATCCTTGTTGGCTATCATTCGACAGGAGCATACAAACTGTATGATCCTGTGCAGAAGAAAATAGTGAAAAGCAGAGATGTCGTAATAGATGAGTCGAAACATTGGAACTGGGAAGAAGGCTGTGAGAAAACTACAATGATGGACTTCGACGAAGTCGCTGATCGAAATGACCAGAATGAAGAGGTCGAAACTGAAGAGCCAGAAGAACCCATTGCTGTCGAACCTTTAAGAAGGTCGCAAAGGGAAATGCAGAGATCAGTAAGACTAGAAGGATTCGACACTTACCCAGATTCTGCTATTACAGCAGAGGGAGACCTGACACACTTTGCACTAATGGCAGAAGCAGAACCCGTGAGCCTGGAGCAAGCCCTTAGTCACAAGCAGTGGAAGGAAGCAATGATTGACGAGTTGAAATCAATCGAGAAGAATGATACTTGGAAGCTAGTCGAACTTCCAAAAGAAAAGAAAGCCATAGGGGTGAAGTGGGTCTTCAAGACCAAAGTCAAGCCAAATGGAGAAGTGGCCAAGTACAAGGCCAGGCTAGTAGCCAAAGGGTTCCTGCAGAAACCTGGTTTGGATTTCAATGAGGTCTTTGCCCCAGTAGCCAGGATCGAAACCATAAGATTGGTAGTAGCATTGGCAAGTCATAGAGGCTGGCCCCTGCATCAACTGGATGTAAAGTCAGCATTTCTGAATGGACCTCTGGAGGAGGAAGTCTATGTTTGTCAACCACCTGGTTTTGAGTCGAAGGGTAAAGAAGACAAAGTCTATAAGCTGGAGAAGGCCCTGTATGGGCTCAAGCAAGCTCCAAGAGCGTGGAACAAGAGAATTGATGGATTTCTCTTAGCTCAGAAGTTCATGAGATGCACCAATGAACATGGAGTGTATGTGAAGAAGAATGGAACTTCGACTCAGTTGTTGTTGTGCCTGTACGTAGATGATCTACTTGTAACTGGCAGCAATGAAGTCGAAGTCGAAGCCTTCAAGAAAGTGATGATGTCAGAATTTGAAATGAGTGATCTGGGACATCTATCATATTTCTTGGGGATGGAGTTTACCAAGACAGGTAAGGGTATACTCCTGCACCAGTCGAAGTATGCAGCTGATATCCTGAAAAGATTCGACATGAGCAACTGCAAGAAAGTTTCGACACCATCAGACACTAGCAGCAAGCTGTCGAAAGACGACGAAGGGATTGAAGTAGATGCCACCTTGTTCAAACAGATCGTGGGCTCCCTAAGGTACATGTGCAACACTCGACCTGACATTATGTTTAGTGTCGGAATGATCAGCAGATTCATGGAGAAGCCGAAAAGCTCTCACATGGTAGCTGCAAAAAGAGTACTAAGGTATGTAAATGGAACACAAAGTTATGGTATTCTGTTCCCTAGCAAGAGTGTGTCGAAGAATGGTAATGAAGTGTTTGGCTACACTGACTCCGACTGGAGTGGAGACAGGAGTGATCGAAAAATCACAAGTGGGTATGTCTTTATGTATGGATCGACACCTATCTCTTGGTGCTCGAAGAAGCAGAGTATAGTTGTGTTGTCCTCCTGTGAAGCAGAGTATGTAGCTGCTTCCTTTGCAGCATGTCAAGCATCATGGCTGAGCATGCTACTGGTCGAAATTGGAGTGCACAGGGTCGAAGGAATGAAGTTGTTGATCGACAACAAGTCTGCAATAGATCTCGCCAAGAATTCTGTCGCACATGGTAGATCGAAGCACATAGAGACCAGATATCACTTCCTGCGTGATCAAGTAAACAATGAGAAGCTGAATCTGGAATATTGCTGTTCGGAACTTCAAGTAGCTGATGCAATGACCAAGCCATTGCAAAAGGGAAGATTCGAAGAACTGAGAACAATGCTTGGGATGATGTCGCTCAGCAATGTGAATTAGGAGGGAATATTGAGATATGCCTTGTAATTCTATTGCTTGTAATTATAGTAGGTGTAGTTAGAAACCTAGTCGAAATGGGCCAGTCGAAATTATGGGTCTGGGCCTGTTTCATTGTATATAAATATAGACGTCAGTAGCATGTAATTTAGAACCTACTTTTATGAAATTCAGTGCAGCTTTTACCTAATATTATATTGCCCTACTTATTCCTCTTGTCCATTCAGCGCCGCCACTTTCTTTTCACGTGTTTATCCCCAATATTTAAGATTTAAGAGTGTATTAAATATATGATCCGTCTTTATCCAATAGAAAATTCAGAAATAGCCTATAAGATTCCCGTTGCATCATTATCGTGGTCCATCTTGGCCTCCAATCCATTTTGCCTCTATATATATGTGTCCCTCCCATCACACTTTATTTGCTTCCCCTGATTCACTCACTACCTTCTGTTACTTGCAATATTTTCCAGCTCAATTCACTTTATTTTTGTTTTTTGGCCTTGTGTGCAAGGAGAGAAAGAAATTAAGCAACCATAGCATCACATATATATAGTTTGATTGTGTTCTTCAATTGAACAAAGGAGTAGAAGAAGAAGAAAAACAATGGAAGGAGGTGTAGTAGAAGCAGATATTTCTGCTTTCAGAGAATGTTTGTCTCTGTCATGGAAAAATCATTATGTTCTTCGCCTTGCTTTCTCTGCTGGAATTGGTGGTCTTCTCTTTGGCTATGACACTGGTGAGTTTCATAATCTCTATGATGTTGTTTAAATAAAATTAAGGTTGAAGTTAATTACTTGATATCATAGAAAAATATGAATAAACTCTGTTTTTTTTCCTCTCTCTGTTTGTTTTTTTAATGAGATATGCATGAATATGTAGGAGTGATATCTGGAGCAATTTTATATATCAGAGATGATTTCAAAGCGGTAGATAGAAAGACATGGCTGCAGGTACTGTTCATCTCCGAGATTATATCGTCTAGGTTCTTTTTTTTTGTTCGGGCGATTGCTGGGCAATGGGCTACCCACGGAGTGTTCCAACGCTTTTAACGAAAGACTAATCTCCACTCGTGCTTAGAATCAAATTTCGCAATGACCAGTACCGAATTTGTCCACTGCGGGAATCGAACCCGGGAGCACCGGGTCGACTCCCGTGTCGTAAGTTATATTAAGCCACGGGTGTCGGTTATATCGTAGATTAGAAACAAACAAATTATTTCCTTTAATAGTTTACTCGACGAGCTTGTCCATTCTTATTGAACAGTGATGCCCCATAACATTTAATAAGGTTCACAACCACCAACTTGCACATAAAAATATAGGGTCATGCAAATAATTATTGAATAGATATTATTCAATTATTCACATAATTACACTTCTTGAATATTCTTTTATAAAATTTTGTTTTTGTGCAAACTCTTCACATCTAGGTGATAACGATGTTTTGGTTAAAATGAAAATAATTTAAATACTGGTAGTGGTGTTGAATTCACACTTGATCACATATAATTGACTGGATAGAAATTTGTTATTTTCTTGCATACATTTAGCAATAAATAATATTTATTTATCATATTTTTATATGCCGGTGTAATGGGTTTAACGTTACTCTATGCCGGTGTTTTGTTTTTTTTTTTTTTGAGATTGGTGTTTTGTTTGTTTTTTTAGCAGGGAAGAAATACTCTCTACGGAATTTTATATAATATTTCTATAAAAATGTTTTTTTTCCTTTTATTCTCATATTTTCACTTACAACTAACTGGTCTACGTTCTTACGTGGTCCCCTAAAAATTTAAAAGATAGTTTTACGTGTAAATCTTTTACTAAATGCATCTAAAAAAAAGGATTTTTGTAAAACAGGAAGGCATAGTGAGTACAGCACTTGCGGGAGCAATGATAGGTGCTGCGGTTGGTGGATGGATTAATGATCGATTTGGAAGGAAAAAAGCAATTCTATGTGCAGATAGTCTTTTCTTCATTGGCTCTGTAGTAATGGCTGCTGCTCCAAATCCATCTATTCTCATTGTTGGTAGAGTTTTTGTTGGACTTGGTGTTGGAATGGCTTCAATGGCATCTCCATTATACATCTCAGAAGCCTCTCCAACCAGAGTTCGAGGTGCACTTGTTAGTCTCAATGGATTTCTCATTACTGGAGGACAATTCCTCTCCTACCTCATTAACTTAGCCTTTACAAAAGTAAGAAACTAATAATTGATAGTACTTAAGTTGTTTGATTGTGCCTACACACAAAAAAATTGCCTAAATTAATTTCTTCTTCTGATACTTCGACACTACCGGTTCGAACTTATCGTACTGTGCAACTGTTTCTTGGGTATCGGTAGCCATAGGATCAGCAACATCATCTAACACATCACCCCAAAGTTTTCTTAATATTCTCATGTTAGATGCTACCACTGGATTAGAAGTAGTAGACATTTAGCAAATTGTTTGGTGATGCTCTTTTCAGGCACCAGGAACATGGAGATGGATGTTAGGAGTAGCAGCGGTACCAGCTGTGTTACAAATTGTTTTGATGCTTATGCTTCCAGAATCCACGTTGGTTATTTCGAAAGGTTCCAACATCTATCCTAAAAGTTTGTATAGTAAATTTTATTTTTCTTATAAGAATTGTGTCTTTATTTGTCTATTTTTGTGCTTTATATTGAATGATAGGGAAGAGAAGAAGAAGGAAAAGCACTTTTAAGAAGGATTTACCCACCCCAAGAAGCTGAAGCTGAAATCAACACTCTAAGGGAGTCAGTTGAGCTAGAAAAAAAGGAGGCAGAAACTTCTGATAAAATCAGCATAATCAAAATGCTAAAAACTAAAACTGTGAGAAGAGGTTTATATGCAGGAACGGGCCTTCCCGGGGGTAATATGCTATTTAACGTGATTTTACCCTTATTAACACTAGCACCAATTATGTACAGCATCTTCCCGGGGCATGTTTGATTTCCAATGACATTACAAAAGGCGAATGCCAAAAAGAGCACAGGTTATGGTACACTAGGGGGTGTCCTAGTAAATTCGGATGGCTTGCAATAATAGGTCTTGCACTTTATATCATATTCTTCTACATCCAATTGGGTCTCAAATCTTATTGTTGCTCAGTCCTTTTTGTCTTTGACACAAGCTAATGGAACGTCATGGACATTCATGATATTTATGTTTATCACTATTGCTGCCATTATCTTTGTTATTATCTTTGTACCTGAAACCAAAGGACTTCCAATGGAAGAGGTGGAGAAAATGTTGGAAAAAAGATCTCTCAACTTCAAGTTTTGGCAAAAAAGTTCCGACTCTGGAGAAGTGTCCATGCAAAAGACTCAATCAATTTAAGTTAATTGTGTTTTTTATACCATAGCCAACGAACTATTGGTTCATACAGTGGGTATATCAAAATATATAAAATTTGGCTTTTAGATTAGCATGGTAGATTTAGAATCTGTTTGTATTCCATACTTTTGCTTCTTATCTTTATTTTAGTTTTCAATCTAGTCCATTTTCTATTTTTTTGTTATGGTCCCTTATATTGCAAAGTTATAGCAATGTGATCTCAATTATTTTATTTCGAAAGGCATTAGAGCTATATATTGTAGTATTTTACTTATGTTAGTTTTTTACTTCCTGCAGTGTTCTATCGTACATTTTATACAGTTCTCTCTTGTAAATAACTGTAGGAAAAGAGGTTAGTATATACAGTTAGGTTTTAGTTAGACTTTTGTCGGAGAAACTCACTTCCATTCATGTGTGAGAGCTCCCATATCTACTATAGAATTATACAAATTCACCACGTATGATTTTACCAATACCCCCATTCTATCTAAAAGACACCTCCAATTTTTTAGGGTAAAAATGTCATTACACTCTATTTCTTCTTTTTTTTTCTCTTTATTCTTACACTCTCGATCTTTCTTACTTTTCACTTTTCTCTTACACTCTCTTTCTTCCTTTTTTTCTCTTTCTTCTTACACTCTCTTTCCTCATTTTCACTTTTCTTTTACACTCTCTTTCTTCCTTTTTTTTCTTTTTACTTTACTTTTCCCATAAATAATTATTTTCTTTCTCTTATCACTTCACTTAAATTCTTTTAACTAAATTTCTAAATTTATACAAACACTACTTTAATTAAAAAACTTGAAGACTACTACTATAAACCTACTATCTAAAAAATAAGAAGACTTAATGACTATTTAAATTAGTAATTAATATTTAAAACAAATATATCTTATTGATAATCTAATATCTAACTTTTATTATCTACTATAGTAGATTTATACAAATTCACCACGTATGATTTTACCAATACCCTCATTCTATCTAAAAGACACCTCAAATTTTTTAGAGTAAAAATGTCATTACACTCTATTTCTTTTTTTTTTCTCTTTATTCTTACACTCTCTTTCTTACTTTTCACTTTTCTCTTACACTCTCTTTCTTCCTTTTTTTCTCTTTCTTCTTACACTCTCTTTCCTCATTTTCACTTTTCTTTTACACTCTCTTTCCTCCTTTTTTTTCTTTTTACTTTACTTTTCCCATAAATAATTATTTTCTTTCTCTTATCACTTCACTTTAATTCTTTTAAATAAATTTCTAAATTTATACAAACACTACTCTAATTAAAATTTTTGAAGACTACTACTATAAACCTACTATCTAAAAAATAAGAAGACTTAATGACTATTTAAATTAGTAATTAATATTTAAAACAAATATATCTTATTGATAATCTAATATCTAACTTTTATTATCTACTATAATCTACTAATCAACTAAAATAATCAATTGAAACTACGAGATGACTGCACTGATAAATAAAAAACACAGGATAACTGCAGTGATATATAAAAAAACACGGGATTAATATTTACCATTGATATTTATAATTTTTTTTGACAATTTATAATTAATATTTACCATTGATAATTATAATTTTGGAAAACTACTATAAAACTACTATCTAAAAAAACACGTGATAACTGCAAAATCTACTATAATCTACTAATGAACTCAAATAATCTAATATAAAAATACGGGATAACTGCAATAATCTACTAATCAACTCAAATCTACTATAGAATTATACAAATTCACCAAGTATGATTTTACCAATACCCCCATTCTATCTAAAAGACACCTCCAATTTTTTAGGGTAAAAATGTCATTACACTCTATTTCTTCTTTTTTTTTCTCTTTATTCTTACACTCTCGATCTTTCTTACTTTTCACTTTTCTCTTACACTCCCTTATTTCCTTTTTTTCTCTTTCTTCTTACACTCTCTTTCCTCATTTTCACTTTTCTTTTACACTCTCTTTCTTCCTTTTTTTTCTTTTTACTTTACTTTTCCCATAAATAATTATTTTCTTTCTCTTATCACACTTCACTTTAATTCTTTTAACTAAATTTCTAAATTTATACAAACACTACTTTAAATAAAAATTTTGAAGACTACTACTATAAACCTACTATCTAAAAAATAAGAAGACTTAATGACTATTTAAATTAGTAATTAATATTTAAAACAAATATATCTTATTGATAATCTAATATCTAACTTTTATTATCTACTATAGATTTATACAAATTCACCACGTATGATTTTATCAATACCTCCATTCTATCTAAAAGACACCTCAAATTTTTTAGAGTAAAAATGTCATTACACTCTATTTCTTTTTTTTCTCTTTATTCTTACACTCTCTTTCTTACTTTTCACTTTTCTCTTACACTCTCTTTCTTCCTTTTTTTCTCTTTCTTCTTACACTCTCTTTCCTCATTTTCACTTTTCTTTTACACTCTCTTTCCTCCTTTTTTTTTCTTTTTACTTTATTTTTCCCATAAATAATTATTTTCTTTCTCTTATCACTTCACTTTAATTCTTTTAAATAAATTTCTAAATTTATCAAACACTACTCTAATTAAAATTTTTGAAGACTACTACTATAAACCTACTATCTAAAAAATAAGAAGACTTAATGACTATTTAAATTAGTAATTAATATTTAAAACAAATATATCTTATTGATAATCTAATATCTAACTTTTATTATCTACTATAATCTACTAATCAACTAAAATAATCAATTGAAACTACGAGATAACTGCACTGATAAATAAAAAACACAGGATAACTGCAGTGATATATAAAAAAACACGGGATTAATATTTACCATTACTATTTATAATTTTTTTTGACAATTTATAATTAATATTTACCATTGATAATTATAATTTTGGAAAACTACTATAAAACTACTATCTAAAAAAACACGTGATAACTGCAAAATCTACTATAATCTACTAATCAACTCAAATAATGTAATATAAAAATACGGGATAACTGCAATAATCTACTAATCAACTCAAATAATTAATTGAAACTATGAGATAACTGCAATGATATATAAAAACACACGGGATAACTACACAAATATATAAAAAGACAAAGGATTAATATTTGTCATTGATAATTAAATTTTTGGAAGACTACTATAAACCTACTATCTAAAAAACAATAATATTTAATGACTATTTAAACTCCTGATTAATATTTAAAATAAATATTTCTTATTGATAATCTACTATCTCTCTTTTACCATTTACTATAATCTATTAATCAACTAAAATAATTAATTGAAACTACGAGATAACTGCACTGATATATAAAAAAACATGAGATTAATATTTGTCATTGATAATTAAATTTTTTGAAACCTACTACTACAAACCTACTATCTAAAAAATAAGCAGGCTTAATGACTATTCAAATTACTAATTAATATTTAAAACAATTATTTCTTACTGATAATCTACTATCTAACAAATTTACTATCTACTATAATCTACAATCAACTAAAATAATCAATTGAAACTACCAGATAACTGCACGGATATATAAAAAACACGGGGATAACTGCAGTGATATATAAAAAAAACACGGGATTAATATTTGCCATTGATAATTATAGTTTTTGAAAACTACTATCTAAAAAAACAAGAAGGCTTAATGACTATTTAAACTGATTAATATTTAAAACACACGCGACAAATATTTGTCACTAATACCTAAAATAGGACAAATAATTGTTACTGATATATAACAAAACACGGGATAAATATTTGTTATTGATAATCTACTATCTATCTTTCACTATCTACAATAATCTACTAATCAACCCAAATAATCAATTGAAACTATGAGATAACTGCACTGATACATAAAAAAACACTGGACAACTGCACTGATATATAAAAAAAATACGGGAATACTTGCAATGATATATATAAAAACACGGGATAGTTGCACTGATATATAAAAAAACATGGGATAACAACACTGATATATAAAAACACACTGCACTGATATATAAAAACACACGGGATAAATGCACATGTTGTTTTTAAATGATACTTTTACTTTTTTAGTTTTAATATTTATCAATTTTTTATTTAAAACTCCTGTTTTATCTACTTTAAATTTTTCTTTATTTTCACGGGTAATGTTCACACTATTTAAATACTGTCTAAATTCATTCCTAAAAAGAAGACGACAGCACCTGTCCGTATGCAAGTCATCCTCTATATTTTACAATTGATTTTAGATTAATGAGATTTCAAACTAACGTTTCTATTTGAGGTAATCGTATGACGTAACGCGACCGGCCCGTGCGGATGCACGGGTATAGTACTAGTATATAGCAGAAATGCTTCTGTTGTACAGTCAGTTAACATCAATGAAAATCAGTTTCGATTTTCATTTCTGACGTGTTAACATGGTATCAAAGCAAAGACATCGGAAACAACAGCACGGTTTCCTCTTGGCTTCTCAACTCCATCACCAAAGACATCGCAACTAGCGTGATCACTCTCAGGATGCTGCCACAATCTGGAAGGATCTCCACAATCGATTTCAGCAATCAAATGGACTGCGATTTTTTCAACTAAAGCAGGCGATTCTCACAATTCATTAAGGTGCTTCTTCTATTAGCAATTACTACACAAAATTCAAGTCGTTATGGGAACAATTATCAGAGTATAACTCTTCTCACACCTGTACCTGTGGCGGAGTAAAACCTCTCCTAAACGGTATTCAGAATGAATGTGTTTTGATCTTTCTCATGGGACTCAATGACCAATTCCTTCATGTCTGTGGTCAAATACTGCTAATGAACTCTATCCCTACCACTGACAAAGTGTACGCACTTGTCTTTTAAGATGAAAAACAGTGAGCAATCAGTGCTGGTATCACTCCAACTGAACCTGCAGTTGCGTGTGTTGTTCAAACTCAGAATCATTATGCAAAGATCTCCAAGAGAGAGAGACCTCTTTGCTCACATTGTGGAGTCCTCGGTCACCTTAAGGAGAAATGTTTTAAAATTCATGGCTATCCTCCTTCATACAAGAAATCCTCTGCTTTCAAAGGATCCCCTGCTGTCAACAATGTCACTGATCACGACAACAGCAAGTCTGAACACTCGGGTAATCCTTCTGTATCACCACAACAATATGAAATGATGTTCCAATTCATACAAGCTCAAATGGCAAAAGCGGCTTCCCCGGACAATGATCAATCCAACTTAGGTATGATTCTATCCACACTAGAATCATTCTATAACACTACTTGGATATTTGATTCTGGTGCCTCCTCACATATATGTTGTCTTTTATCTTTGTTTAGTTCCTTTAAACCTCTATATAACAAGTATGTCACCTTACCAAACAATACACAAGTTCCAGTAGCTGGTATAGGTTCAGTCACCATTTCACCTAAGATAACTTTGCACAATGTGTTATACATACCTACCTTTAGTGTAAATTTAGTTTGTGAAACAACCTTTACACAATTCTGATATGTCCATAACCTTTTTTACAAAAAATTTCTTACTTCAAGGAACCCAACTACTGACAGAGATTGGTAAGGGTATCTTGGAGAATGATCTCTACACTATGAAGTCTCCCATTCCTAAACAGCTTTCTTCCATTTCTAATTGTAATAATGTGAATCATTCACAAGTTTGTTTCTCTGTTTCTAGTTGTAATTTTACAGCAATACAAAAGGCCAATATGTGGCATAATAGGTTAGGTCATGTCTCTGACAATGTATTGAAACTTCTTAGCAATAAACTGTCTTTCACTAGCCAAATTGTAACACTCTAATATTTCTAACAAGTAGAAATACTAAAATGCACAACTTAGTATACATCAGAGTAAAATTCCTGTATTTGGATATTGAACAAAATTAAAAACCTGATATAACTCATCAGGTGATCAATCTTAATCCCTATTATTCAATATCAAGTACAGCAATAGCGGAAACGATTTACAACATTAATCAATTACAAGTCATAACTCGAGATACAAAAACTAGGAGAAACTAAATGAAGAGCAAAAGCTAAGTCTTCGGGCTCTCCATAAGGCCCCATCTAACCATGCTTTCTCGCTTTGTTTTTTCCTTGCGTATCTGTAAAACATCAACATATAAAGGGTGAGATTACAAATCTCAGTGAGTCCTATCGAGACCCCTTACTACACTCTCTCGGTTCATTTATTCCTTTTCCTTTAATCGTAGTCCATATAGGTCCTACGTGCATATATCTTTCCTTTCATGCCATAGTATATCTTCGGTAATGACCACGGCTTTACCGTCGAACCTCTCCACTAGCTTACGCTAGCTTCAAACCTCTGAGGACTAGGTTCTGGGACTCATGACTTCCCCTCCCCTAGTATACTAATCTACTGGGTCGTCACCCATATCCTTTTGATATAGTTTATATATCCACTCGCTTTGTGCCGTCTTTTGTATTCAATATAATTTATATATTTGAACCTTAGCAGTCTTTGATGAAGTTATTTATTCATCCCTTTTCAATTACATGCCATTCATGTTAATACATAAACATAAACTTAAAGAACATTTAGTTCCATGACCTTAAACAATTGCTTGAACATTTAGTTCGCTCGCGTATACTACTTTACGGTTTTTGAAACATTTATAACTTCCAAAAACAAATCATTTCAAACCTTGCAATGATGTTCAAAAAAACAAAGTATCAATGGTTCCATAACATGAGGGATGGTTGGGAAGAAGGTTAGAAGAGGTTTGGAATCGAAAGGAGCGACGAAACGAATTTTGGAAACCGGGAACAGAAAAACCGGCACGACCCGTGCCATGCCTAGCACGACTCGTGCTGCCTGGGAATGTAATCCCAGTCAACCAGGAAGGTTGGCACGACCCGTGCTGCCTGTAACAGAGTCACAATTCGCTTATTTCGTTCCGTTTCTCTTTTCCCATCGCGTCCAATCCGTAACCCAATCATAATCCAACTTAAACACAGACAATATTCCAGTCAATCCAGTCCAAACAGCAATCATAATCATCAAACAATCAATATCTCAATCAATATCCAAAAAATCACATTATCAATCAATCGACCGTATAATTTCTCGTTCGAAACATGATTTTCATAAAACGGTTTTGACTCGAGAAACGCACGACTGAACATAAAACAGAACATGCAACAATATTTAGACACAAAATTCCTAAGCGAGTATAGAACTCACCTTTCGTGATGATAATCACGCACAACAACAACAACGAGACTTTAACAATCGCACGGAACCGCACGAAAAATCCCCGTACTCGAATTTCTTGCTTCCACGAACATCAAATCGATCCCTTATGGATCCCCAAACGTGTCCACTTACTGAAGCTTCCCAATTTGCATCTCGAATCAACAATGTAATCCCCCTTTTTACTCTGATCTATCCCAAACTGCTAGAACACGTCAACTAACTCCAAAGATCGGCTTGGGCAGCATCTGTGAACTCTTTTGAAACAAATATAACTAATTCGATTCTTAACCAAAACCTATCAAACTAGTGCCTAATGTGTAGATAATTTTGTCTACTTTCATATGGTTCAAGTCCCACACTGATATGATGGGTATTCAGGGAGTTATGGCTAAAACACTGTGACTGATTCAAAACTGACACTTATTGAAAAGTAAAACTTGTAAATCATTTTTCTCCCACAATACTTATTCAAATTAAGTGGTTCTTGTGCCTAAACTGAAGGATTTCGGGTCTAGTTTCTAATGAGATAAAAATTACATTCAACGGATGACAATGGAGGGAGTTACGAAGGAAATACCAAAGACAGTCAAAACGGTTTTACTGCAGTATTTGGAACTTGAGCTTGAACTAACTCTCAAGAACACCACCAACTCTCCAAAGCCCCCAAATTCGACCCCAAGCTATAATATTCCGATTTTGCTACTTCAAACAACAATGTGATGCTAGCCGAACCTCAAGAAGTCTGAATCTCCATCATGCAAGATGATTGATAACTCCATTTTTGGTCAACTTGGAGCTTGAATTTCGAAAATGGTGGATGGAAATGGAGGGAGAATCAGTTAGTGATTTTGGTGTCTATGAGTAGAGGATGAAAAATGGTGAAGGATGACATGAAGAACACTTGCATGCACCAAGGTTTTGAGAATTTCTCTCTTCTTCTTCTCCCTTCTCTCCTCACGGTTTCTCCCTCTCTCTCAACTCTCCCTATTTCTGAAATTCTGGAAAAACTGAATGTATGTTGGAGTGAGGAATGCTGGGTCAGTTGAGTGTTAAGGAGCTGAGGGAAAAACACAAGGGAAAGGACTATATTACCCTTAAGTGGCCATTACACTAAAGTCTCACTTTAATCCATCTCTAATCAACCACTAATTCAATAATTTCTTTTCTTAAATTTTGGTTGTTGTTTTATGGGAATGAGGATGGTCTATGTTTGTGCCTTTCAGTTGGAGGTTACTTAAAGATAGGAAAAGACCATACTA
The DNA here is from genome assembly GCA_039519185.1 of Astragalus membranaceus. Taxonomy (NCBI): domain Eukaryota; kingdom Viridiplantae; phylum Streptophyta; class Magnoliopsida; order Fabales; family Fabaceae; genus Astragalus; species Astragalus membranaceus. The sequence continues at coordinate 104,595,570 of CM076850.1, read as the reverse complement.
CCCTTGGTTCACTAATTCTCACCTAAACCTACTTTTAACCACTCAATTACTCAACACACATACTTACTAATTTAATTAGTTTTCACATATTATTAGACATGTCATTTCATCTAGGTTAGCTAATCATTTAGTCCTAACCGCTCACTAGGAAAAATGACTATTTTGCCCTTTAGACTATAATCCCATCTAAAACTCGATTTAACCATTCAATCACAATTCATCACTTGATTTATATGATTAGCAATTAACTTACCTAATCAAGTAACTTATTACTTCTTGCTAATTTCGTTAAACGAAATTAGTCAAATTGGGGATGTTACACAAATGATTTTCATTCTCATAAATGCAAAATCTATCCTCTGGCCAAATTTAAGAGACCTCCCTTTCCCATCTAAATAACATGACAAATAAGCTTTTTGACTTAGTTCATTGTGATATCTGGGGGCCCTTTAGCAAGGCAACATATGATTCTAAGAACTACTTTTTGACTATTGTGGATGACCACAGTAGGTTTACCTGGCTGTATATGCTAGGGTATAAGTCTGATTCTTCATCCAGACTTAAGCAATTTTTCCAAATGGTTAAAACTCAATTCAATACTACCATCAAATGCTTAAGATCTGATAATGCCAAAGAGTTGGCAATACTTGATTTTCTGCAGGATCATGGCACACTTCATCAGTTTTCATGTACATATCGCCCAGAACAAAACACAGTGGTTGAACGGAAACACCAGCATCTCCTTAATGTTGCAAGAGCCTTGATGTTTCAAGGGAATCTTCCCATCAAGTTTGGGAGTGATAGTGTGTGCACAGCTGCTCATATCATCAACAGGACTCATTCTCCTCTATTAGAAGGTAAATCTCCTTATAAAATCCTTCACAACAAACTGCCTGCATATAATCTCTTGCGTGTATTTGGCTGTCTTGCATATGCTTCTACAATTCCTCAACTGAGAAACAAATTTTCCCCTAGAACATCTCCCCGTGTCTTCCTTGGATACCCTACTGGTGTCAAGGGATACAAACTATATGACCTAGCCACTAGGAAGCTCATCGCCTCTAGAGATGTTCTCTTTCATGAGGACACTTTTCCTTTCCAAACATTCACTAAAAACAATCCTATGCCCTTCCCAGACATAGTCATTCCAAATTTTTCTGATCCTACTGAACCTGAACTTATCCTCCCTGTTCCTCCACACCCTGATCAACTAGTTATTGATGATGTGGAACCCATAAACACTGAACCAGCTTCCCCTGGCCATGCCACAGATAGCCCTGCACCACCTCAACCCACTGAACTAGTCCCCCGTAGGTCCACTAGAGAGCACAACCCCCCTCCCTACCTACAAGAATACATATTGGCTACCAAATATCCAATTGACTCTCACTTGTCCTATACCTAACTCTCCCAACCCTATCACAACTACATTCTTCAAGTTTCCACCATTTATGAACCACTATATTACCACCAAGCATGCAAACATGTTGAATGGTGTGAAGCTATGCAAGAGGAAATCAATGCTCTAGAAGCCAATAATACTTGGACCATTCTACCATTACCTCAAGGCAAGAAAAGCATTGGTTGTAAATGGATTTACAAGGTTAAATACAAAGCGGATGGGACTTTGGATAGGTACAAAGCAAGACTAGTAGCTCAAGGCTACACTCAACAACTAGGTCTTAACTTTGTGGACACTTTCTCTCCTGTGGCAACTATCACCACAGTTCGTGTCTTACTAGCCTTGGCAGCACAACAACACTGGCACCTTGTCCAAATGGATGTGAATAATGCCTTTCTCAATGGAGATTTGCTTGAAGAAGTTTATATGAAACTACCTTTGGGGTATCCTAGCAAGGGGAGCACATGGTTTGCAAACTGAACAAGTCCTTGTACGGGTTGAAGCAAGCCTCTCGCCAATGGTTCACTAAGTTTTCCACCACAATCATCAGTCATGGTTTTTGTTAGTCCACTGCTGATCCTTCATTGTTCACCACAGGATCTGGTGACACTTTTGTTGCCCTACTCCTATATGTGGATGATATCATCCTTGCAGGGCCTAATTCAACACACATCTCAACAACTCAAACCTTGTTGCAGAGTTTGTCTAAACTCAAGCTTTTGGGTCCTTTGAAATACTTCTTAGGCCTTAAAATCTCAAGTTCCACCACTGGCATATATCTCTGCTAGCGTAAATATGCTCTTCAGTTACTCACAGACACATGATTTGTGGATTGTAAGCCACAGCCCACTCCCATGGTTCACAATCTTAAGCTCACAGATTCTGATGGTGACCCAGTTGAAGATGTATCTCAGTATAGAAGACTTATTGGGAGACTTATGTACTTGACTATATCAAGGCCTGATATAGCCTTTGCTGTCAATAAACTAAGTTAGTTTATGTCAGCACCCAGATCACCTCATCTACAGGCAGTGCACCACATACTTCAATACATCAAGTCAAGTCCAGGACAAGGCATTATGTTTTCTTCCAAGCCTTCATTGGCACTTTGTGTCTATGTTGATGTAGATTGGGGTAGTTGCCTCACAAGCAGAAAGTCCACAATGGGCTTCTGCATTTTCATTGAAGATTCCTAGATCACTTGGAAATCCAAGAAGCAGCCAACTGTGTCTAGATCCTCTGTTGAGGCTAAATACCGGGGACTAGCTCTTCTAACAACAGAGTTATTATGGCTCCAACAACTGTTGAAGCCATTCCACATTGTTGTTCCAATGTGCAAGGTGTTTTGTTATAGTAAATCAACCATCCAACTTGCCAGCAACCCCACCTTGAATGAAAGATCCAAGCACATTGACATTGATGTGCATTTCATCCGTGAGCACATCAACAACAAGTTCATCAATCTCTTCCATGTTCCAAGCAAACATCAGCTGGCAGATCCCTTCACCAAGGCTCTCCCAAGGCCACAGTTTTATGCTCTCATTACCAAGTTGGGAATATTTGATCTATACTTCCCAACTTGAGGGGGAGTATTAGAGCTATATATTGTAGTATTTTACTTATGTTAGTCTTTTACTTCCTGCAGTATTCTAGGATTAATGTTTAATAACTAACTCCACTTGGCAGCATTTGAATTAATGAGTAAAACGTAAAAGTAAAAGCATGGTAAAAATTTATTGTTGAGCAAAGGCGAAAATAAAAGGTTTAGGACAGTAAAACAGTAAATAATGAGGTGAAATCAGGGAAATGAGTATAGCCAAGACAAGGATCAGTAATTAATCACTATTGATGCGATGCTGTGACTAATGCTACGACAGCATTCAGTGTGCAGAATGAATGTGGATATTCCTATCTCTAGAAAACGAAATGTTGTCAATGTTTCCTTATTCCTAAGCTCCCATGAGGTTCATTCCGTAGGGTGAAAAGCATGTTTCAGTTCACACCATAGCCCTAGCTTCATATTCCTATTCTTCACTAGGAAGGGGTAATATTCCTATTACTCGTCAAACTATGTTACTTTGCGAAATCAGCACTTTAATCCTTTCCAGAAATTAAAGCACATTACCTTATTTAAATTGATCAAGTTCAAAAATGATGTATAGCATTTACTCACGCAAATTAATGAATTGTCAAGCACCAATCACATTAAACATCAATAGATCCTAATTACATCACCATAGTCTTGACTATAAAGAGATCTAGCTCATAACGAGCTTAGCCATACGAAAATAGAACTTAACTACCATAAATGAAGCCATCAAAATAATAACAGCACTGATAACAGAGTATACAGAAGAATGCAGAATTATACAAACGAAATGAAGCTCAGAGTAAGCTTCAGCTGTTGTAGATCTTCTTTAGAGCTTCTGTGTTGTGCGAATGAAGATCTGTGCTGCTGATTCTGAGTTGCCAGCACTCAGCAATGGAGTTTCCGCACTGAAAATGGTGGAAAGATGGTTGTGGAAGACGAAGTACAGTGATGGAATGAATGGAATAGTACTCTCTGACCTATGGAATGGTGGTGGCGGATTTCTCGTACTCTGCGCCGTACCCTTTCTAGGGTAAAATGCCTTTTTATAGAATATTCTCCCACTTGAAATACCAATTGGGCTAATGCAATTCGGGTATAGTGCTGCCAACCCTAAAATCCATGACTGTTTGGCCTTGTGCGGCTCATTAATGCGCTGTCATGCTGATATATATTCCCACAAAAGACAAAACATCCTTTTCTTGCTCACGCCGCTTGCAAAGCCTTGCTTTCTGCGCCCTTCACCAGCTACCTGCCACGATGCTGCCGCAGCACTACCCACAGCACTGAGTCGACTAAAAATATCATGCACACTAGCACACAAGTTAAATTCCACAAGGTGGCACTTGCGTTCCCAGATTATGATTTTCACCGATAATTGCATTTGTAACTAACTTATGCACAATTGCCACATTTACTTGCATAAATTACTTTTGGATCGAGATATTTCTTATTTGAATTGGTATAAACAACTCACATTTCTGTGAGTTATCAGCTAATCAATTAACTCATAACCTCTTGCTAATTTCAATAAATGAAATTAGCTAAATTGGGGATGTTACACACTTCCTATAAATACAAGCTCATATCAATGCATCAGGTACGCATTTATTATTACTTGCCATCTTTTCTCTTAGCTGACCTGACCGTCTGAGTGTGTGCAGGTACCACCTCTCGCCGGATCAACGCAAAGGAGAGCATCTCGACATCACTTCTAGAGAATTCTTAGCACCATAGCTTGGAAGCATCTCATCCCAACCTCATTGCCCGAGACTGGCATCCAGTACAGTTCTTTAGCGGCCACAGTGGGAGCCCAAAACTCTCTCTTTCTTCAGGCTCCAGAGTTTGATCAGACCCTTCACATTCTGACCTCAATTGTACCTCCAGCGACTATGGTTATCTTTGAAGGTCACCCACCAGAGGACCAAAAGATCTCACCAACGACGGGAAAAATCTATAAGGGGACGAGAGTTCCCCATCCTCAACTTTAGCCACACTCATCTCAGGCGGACTTCCTCTTACGTTTGGCAATGAGGATCTCATCCAAAGGAAACCAAACCTACACCTTCCGATGGTAGTTTGGGCCGTGGTGGCAAAGTTGGAGGGGTAAGAGATGAAATCACACTTAATAATTATATTATTACCTGTTTTGACAAATTTTATATTATTACTTATTTACCTCTTCACCTATATTAGTAATGTTTCTTCAATTTTTTATACACTGCTCATATGGTTTTTAACGTGCTTTTGTCAGATCTCAAGTAGGTAGTTCAGTTAGTGAGCTAAGAGATACCGAATGAATATAAGAAGATCTGAGATTCAAATGTTGGAAACTAACATTTTCCCCACCCCTTAACAATTAACAACATCTACTATCTACTATAATAAAATGAAGCGTAAGGAAATTGTCAATATTATTCATCTTACAACTTTTCCATTTGGACAAAAATAAGGGTAATTTGGTAAAATAAGCATTAAATGCCACTTTTCCAACTTTCAAAATACCGCAAAACAGATTGAGGCATGAAAAAAAATCTGACGCGGCCAGAAAAAAGAGAGACCGTCAACTATATATTCCATCTCTCTCTCTCTCTCTCTCTCTCTCTCTCTCTCTCTCTCTCTCTCTCTCTCTCTCTCTCTCTCTCTCTCTCTCTCTCTCTCTCTCTCTCTCTCTCTCTCTCTCTCTCTCTCTCTCTCTCTCTCTCTCTCTCTCTCTCTCTCTCTCTCTCTCTCTCTCTCTCTCTCTCTCTCTCTCTCTCTCTCTCTCTCTCTCTCTCTCTCTCTCTCTCTCGTAACCCTCTCTTTTCTCACCCTCACTCTTTTACTTTTTTTTATTACTCACTCTTTTTTTGACAAATTATTACTCACTCCTTTACTTTTCTTTCTCCTTTTCTACACTTATTTTATTTTTTATTATTCAACTTTGGTCGATAAATAATTTAAACACTAGAATTTACTATTTACTATAATCTACTAAAACTATTAAAACCAATCAATTTAATCACTTATAATTGACAAAAACAATTAACCACTATAAAAAAATTCAAAATAGCCTTTTTTTAGTAATTCAATTAAAATTATTAAATTAATATTAAATGATCTAAAATAAAAAATATAAATAAGTCGCAATGGGAGCGACAACTAGAGACTGACAACGGGAGGCAACTGGAGAGGCAGCGAGAGACTGGCAACGAGATCGGCAACGGGAGAGGCAGTGGAGAGCTGTAACGAGGAGCGACAAAATAATTTTATTATAGACACTTAAAATTATTAATTTAATATTAAAAATCCAGAATGATAAAAATATTTTTTTTACTATTTACTATAATCTAATTAAACTACTAAAACCATTCAATTTAAGTACTAATTAACACTTGTCAAAAATAATTTAACCACCAACGGGAGCGCCAACAGGGATGCATATCTTACGTTATTTGACATAATATCTCTCTGTTTCCAATTTCAAATTAAATCATGTATTTTGGATATGAGTAACATCTTATCAATAGTAACGATTGTGGTGTAGTTTTACTCACAAAATAAGAGGGCAGCAAAAAACTACACCACAATCGTAAACCCAAAAAGGAAAGAATTTAGTTTGTATACACTATCGTTGTAAACATTTTTACACCTTCAACCAATAAAAATGCATGATATGTGTGGCTTTTAAGATAGTCGAGGTAAAGTCAAACCTGTGAATCAGAGTGCATATATTGCCGTTAAGATGATTACGATAAGGTATTTTTATCTATGTAGCTTTTCCTTTTTATTTTTCTTTGTTTCCCTGTCATGTAAGTAGGTTGATTTGTTATTTCTTTATTGCAAATAGGTTATCTAGAATTGAAATTGATGTTGTTTAACTTTCTTCTACATTTATGGAAGTGGGCATGAGGGGTTGGCCGAGTCAAGGGATTTTGCTTTGGGAGCATGCATTCAATGCACATGGACCAGTTTTTGACGTTGGAACGGTTAAGAAAACGTGGAGAAGCGCTTGGAATTAGGAGCGAATATATTTTGACCCACTACTCGTGCTAGTGGAAGACTGGAAGAGTGCTTCCAAGTTTTTAGGGCCTGGATGTAATGTAGTGTGTTGATCTTGATTAATCCAACGGTAGGCAAGTGTTGTCGAGTAGTGGCGGATGATGGCCTATGTATATTAATAGGAAAAGGATAATTGTATAGAAACACACACAATCAATCAAACTCAACGTTTATTTCAGTTTATCTTCTTTATCGCATTTTTTATCTTTATTTTCATGCATTAAGCCAGTAGAATAATTCAACCCTCGCGTCCCATTCACTTAACCCGACCCTTTCTAGAGGAGTCAGGATACCCACAGTCAAGGAGCAGAGTTCCCTCCTTGGCGCAATTTCTTGAAGAACATAGGAATCAAAGAACTGTCCAAACCACTGGCCGATCCCACGGCTAGCGAGGACCTAAGAGTTTGACGACAACAATAACATCTTAATTAATTTGGCTGACTCCCCTCCTAACAAACAATCAGCACTTCAAAATTTTATCGATAAAAAAAGAAAAAAAAATTAAAAAAAGAGAAAGAGGGACATAAACCAAAACTCTTCCAAGATAAATACTTCATTTTGATACATTTAACCTAGCCGCACGAGTTCGATAGTCTCCTTTCCTACCACATGTGTTTGATTGTTGCTTGATTTTCTTTTTGAGATTTTGAGATTATTAATTATTAGCTTTCAAAAGTTAATCAAACCTGCCAATGTTATTGAAATGTCATTTTCGATATGATTTTCTTATACTATGGGGAATATACAGAGGAAAAAGCTATTAAATTAAATATGTAACATTAGTATCATCTCATAAACATTAGAAAAAATATTGCATTTGTTAGCTCAAGAGATAGCAAATCAACTTCTTCATAAGGAAAAAAACTTCTTCATGGAAATGCATTACATTGAATAATGGCATAGTACAAACATTTACTCGAACACTAAAAACAAAAAACTCTAATATTTAAAAGCTGAATCTGATTAAAAAGAAAAACTGACAAATTCAAACAAAAGATAACATTATTAAGTTGAGTTGAGGGATTTGTCACGCATTGTGATCCTACTCATATTGGGGGAATAGTCTCTGCTACCGCGTGTAGATGATACCCGATTTGCACTAAAAAAAGAAGAGACGAGTGTAGGACGCAATACCCTCTGAAATTCATCAATCATAGTATGATTCCTCCTTTCTGACTTTAAAATGATGGAGAGATAAACTGAAGCTCTTCTTAATGACAGTAGATTTGCCGCCTCTTCCATAATTGACGAATCACAAATTACATATAGTTTTTCCACCATGTTTGCTTTTGTAATCAAATGCTTAACAAAATTCACTTCTTGTTCTTTGCCAGTAAATCCTATCACCGCAGCAAATCTTAATTTATCAAAGAAGTTACATATTTGATATCTCTCCCAGAACATTGACTCAGGAAATGGAAGAGATCCATTATCTAAAGCTCCCCCCACCTAGAAAATTAAAATTAAAACACAATTAGATTTCAAACATCATGTTCTTTCTTAAAGAATGTTATTCTTCAATGTATATTTTAACATATAACATATAAATAATGGAAGGGTTTCTAGTCACATACTGGTATAGTAATTTCAAGAGTGTTGAGATTGTCGCATGATCTTAGCATGAATGCAAGTGCTGAACATTCTTTTATGTTATTCAAATCCAATTCAATTGACAATGTTAATAGATTTCGGAAAATGTTGGAGGGTTGAGAATCCTGCAGTGAAGAGATACTTAACAGTTAGCATCATCTGAACAAGTCATCATAATGATATCATAATAATATTCATTCATAGAAATAAATAACAAACAGCAGCAACTCTGATATAATAAATAAATAACAGCAACTCATTCAAACATCTAGAGATGTTATAACAAGAATAAATAGAATTAGAAAGAACTTACATATAGAACATGCCGAGTTTTCAAAAGTTTTTTAGCAAAGTACTTACGGGCTCCTTTGCTAAATGGACAACTGTAAGAACTGAAAACTCTAAGGTCCTGTGAATAAATCTGGAAACGTTTAATCGAGCAAATTAAAGAATCCAATGCCACAATCTGAAGTTTCTCACAATAAACATCAATCTTTTTAACAATCAACCAACCAAGCTCCAAAACCCTAAGACTCGAATTTTGAATCTTAAGTGTATTAAATCCAAACGACTGAATTAGACTGAATTTCTCCAAAGCCAAACAATTCTGCAAAATACCATTAATTGTTTTGTTGTCCATGCGAGACTTCTCCAATTTCAACGTTTTCAATTTTTCACAACATTCAAACGCAGGTAAAACTAAACAACTAAACACATAGTTGGTTAATTCCAATGAACACAAATTTGAAAATCTCCCACGTCGAAAACGAGTCATCGAAAGAAAATGCTTAGAAAATAAACACTCTAAAATCAAAGAACTCAATTGTTTATTTTTCTCCAAAACTAACTTAACCAAATCATCGACGTCATCACCGTATGCTAAGCGTCCAGGGAAATGCTTGAAACGACAACTAGTTAACTCTATTAAGTGACGATGCATCGTGGTGTGAACAATTTCATCGTATTTGCGAGCATGATTTTGATTTGAATAATTATCATCGAAATCAAAACACATTGGTTTATTATGCTTCTTGAGATTTGATAAAGGGTTTATCATGTGGGTCACATCGAAGTCGAGAGTTGAAAGATTCTTCCACAAGGTTTTCCATCTCTTTGAGAGAACGCTGGTCCTCACAGCTTCATCGAAGGAAAGCAAAGAGATTATGCAACACAAAACATCGTCTGGAAGTCGATCTAATGACACCTCCTCCATTATTTTTTGATTTTTCGGGAACAACAAAAACCCTATACCTCTTGGAATATTCTTCCACAAGGTTTTCCATAGTTTTGACAGAATGCTCATTCTCATCGTTTTGATTTTCTGGGAACAACAAAACCTATACCTACCTATTCGAATATTCAAGTTTGTCAAAAATAAAATAAAATAATCAATTTAAGTGGGCCGAGAAAATCTCATCCCAAATCAATTCAACATGAGGAAGCCGATTATTTTGGGACATAAGATAAGAAGCTAACTGAATCAAGGAAAAATCTTAATGTTTATGCTGCTGTTATCAGTCAATGTCCGACGGATCAGATTCTTCTTCTCATATAATGGTAACAGTCCCACAAATTCAGCAACAAATGTTGGGTTATTTTTTTTGGATATTCAGATTTATCATTTTTAAGGTAAATCTGGAATAATATTTTTATAGTTCTTTATGGATTTCAGTATTTAACCGGTAAATCCGGTATTAATAATAAATTATGGATTTATCTATTTAATACATAAATTCATAATTTAATATTAATATTGGATTTATCAATCTGTAAGGCCTAGCTCAACTGACAAATGTCGATATTGCATGTCCCGGGTTCGAACTCGGGACCTCTTAGTTGTGTATGTGAGTTTCTAGTGGTAGTGACCACTTCGTCTACATATCCAAAAAAAATACCGGATTTATCATTTAAATTGGGAAATATGATGAATCCATAAATTGGGATATATGCCGTAAATTGGAGATATGATAAATCCGTAAATGGGATATGATGAATCCATAGCACATTACTTAAATCCATGGCGCATTACTTAAATATGTAAGCATTAACATAAATCCATAAATGGCATATATGATGAATCCGTAGTTAATAATAAATTACGAATTTATCTATTTAATTGATAAATCTCTAATGTATAATTAATTACGGATTTATCAATTAAATAGATAAGTCCTTAAAAAAATTTAAAAATTGTATGCTGGAATTATCTTTTAAAGGTAAATTCGACAGTCCAAAAATTAATACCCAGACACTTTATATGTGGTAAAAGTGAGAGGCTTAAAATGGGGATAAATGAAATTTGTGGGGGTATGTTGTCCAACGATGGGGATAGAAAAATCACCACCCCTAAATTTGAGCTCGTTTTTACATTTGGACTTCTGGGTACTACGAGATTAAGCCCGAGCTCGTGTCGTGCTAGCCTAGTCAGGCTTTAGCTAACCCACACGACTCACATATATTATGAATTCTTTAGAAAACGGGAAAAAAACTTCAGGAAAAAAATCTACTGGAAGTGATATTAGATTAAAAAAATTAAAATGTTTGATTATTTAGTGTTTTAAATCGTTGGCTTATTTACATGTTGTCCCCATTATTATAACTTACTCACAATTTTAGTCCCCAAACTATTTTTCCACGAATTTAGTTCCCTCATTTTCCCAATTTCTAAAATTATTGTCTCTTCCTAAATCGGTCAAACATTTTACTGACTTGTCACTCACTAATCTTATCGAATGACACGTTGTACTAAGATTTTGTTATGAATATTATTATAACTTCTAAGATATGTTGTAAATAGTAGTTTTATTTATATATGTATTCGGCCCAGGCCCGTTAGGTTTTCTCTATTTAAACTCATTAGTGCTTGTACTCAATTCACAATATACAGTTAATAAAACGAAACTACAGCTGCTCTGTAGTCGCAGACGTAAGCAAAGATTTGCCGAACTGCGTGACCAATATCGTGTTTAATCATTTCAACATGGTATCTAGAGCCTACAGTCAAGCTCTTCAAAAACCCTAGTTGTCTTGTCCTAAAATCCACCTTAGGCAGCCCTAGGTGGCCTATTTCTCACGTGACCCACTGTTTTTGTGCAAAAGTCGATCTTCCACGTCTGATCTTGCTACATCGCCTCTACCATCAGCCTCGCAATCAAATTCCGAGCCACCCCATAAAATTTCGTGGCCATCGGGCGTCAGACACGCCTCCACGCGCCGCCCTTGCTCCGGTCACCTTCCGTCGTGTGTAAGCCACGCGCCGCCCTCCTCTGCTCCGTTTTTCGCACTGCTGGTGCCATTCTGGTCAGAATTCAACGATCTATCTGTTCTGATAATTTTTGGTCAGTGGGTTTCACGTTTTAGGTGCCTTCTCTCTATTTCTTTGGATTTCGGTTACTTCCTATTGGTTTGCTGGTTTACTTCTTTTGCTGGTTATTGTTGCTGGTTAATTACTTTTGGTTTATTTCTATCCCGATAATTTTTTGGTTTATGAGTATGGCTGCTGAAAAGGAAAAATCTGGGTCCTCGGGTAAGACTCTTGTGTCTTATGCTTTCTCCGGTAATCCCTCTATAACAACGAAGAAACTCAATGGTGATAATTATTTGAATTGGTCGACATCTGTCAAAATGTGGTTTAAGGGGAAAAATCTTTTAGATCACCTTACCAAGAATTCTTCAGATGTTAACAAAGATCTGCGTCAAGATTGGGAACAAGCAGACTGTCAATTAGTCTCTCTTCTGTGGAAAACTATTGAACCCTCTTTGTTGGTCCACTATCGCTCATACACCGGCCACTTGTTATGATATTTGGCCGAAGGCTAAGAACGTGTATTCTAATGATATTCAGCGACTTATGGTGTTATTCATAGTTTAGCCACCCTTCAAATGATAGAAGACAACATCCTGACATATGCAAACAAAGCTCAGTCAGCTGTAAACGAGTTCAAGCTCCTTGTGACCGACACTTAGAGCTGTCAATGGGCCAAGCCCGGCCCGGCCCGGCCCGGACCGGCCCATAGGGCCAAACAACATATTCGGGCTGGGCTGGGCCCGCCCAATATTCTAATGGGCTACCTTTTTATGGCCCAGCCCAGCCCAACATCGGCCCACGGGTCACCGGGCCAGCCCATGGGCCACAAACCATTTTTAATATTTTTTCAATATTAAAAAACTTTTAACATTTTCGACCAAAAAAAAAACTAACATTTTTGATTTTCAATATTAAAAAACTTTAACCATTTTGCATTGTGCTTTAAAAATATAGCACACACTGGTAACATGCACTACTAAAAAAATAGTGTGAAAGTAGAATTGCGTAATGTGTTTTGTGTGTGGATTGTGCTACGGTAACGGTATGTGTTTGACTTTGGGCCTCTATGACTAATAATAATGTTTTTTTTTTGCTTGTTGGGAAAAAATTTTAACAAAGGGTCAATCTAAAAATAAAACAAACAGTATTTAAAAAATAAAAAAAAAAGTAAGAAACAAAAATAAATCGGGCCAATCGGGCCGGGCCAAAGCCCATGGCCCTGCCCAATAAAATCATCGGGTCAATCGGGCTGGGCCAAAAAAGATACCGATGCTTTTTGGGCCTCTATTTTTAGAGCCCGGCCCAACCAAAAAATCGGGCCACTGGGCTGGCCCATTGGGGCCGGGCCCAAATTGACAGCTCTACCGACACTGACTCAAAGAAAATGCTCGAGAAACTGGACAATGTTTGCATGATCTATGTCCTTAATGGCCTTCATCAAAAGTATGAGTCAGTCCGGAGCAACATTCTTTCTGCATCAGATATTCCCTCCACAGAGGATCTTATCAGACGTCTTATACGCATTCCTAGTCTAGAAGGATCTGGAAGCAATGGATCTCAAACTAACATAGAGTCCTCTGCTCTTGTTTAAAATTTTGCAGGTCGTGGGGGACGCGGTCGTGGTCGTGGAGGTGGTCGAGGAGGTCGTGTTGGAGGTCGCCCTCAGTGTACTTATTGTAAGAGACTTGGTCATACTGAAGACAAGTGTTATTCCCTTCATGGCTTTCCAGAGAAACCAGTAAATGTGACTCAGGTTAATGATTCTGAACAGAGAAACACTAAACAAAATGTTCTTTCTGATGAGGAGTATAAGGCATTCCTGCAGTATAAGGCTTCCCAAGCTTCATCATCGGCAACAGTTGCTCATTCTGGTAACTCTACAGTCTGTTACTCTCAATCATCACCTGTTGACTCCTGGATTATGGACACTGGAGCTTCCGATTGCGTGGCCGGTAATCCATCTCTTTTATCCAAAATATCTCAACCTAATACCCCACATTATATTACTGTTGCCGACGGATCAAAAGTTAAAGCTAGTGGAATTGGTGAAGCCAATACTCTTCCATCCTTACCCCTTGACAATGTTCTTCTTGTTCCCAATTGCCCATTTAATATAATTTCAGTTAGTCGTCTGGCTCGAAGTCTAAAATGTTCTGTAACTTTTGATGATAATTATTTTGTTATACAGGACTGGAGTACGAAGCGGACGATTGGTACAGGATATGAGGCACATGGAATTTACTACCTCCAGCCCATCCAATCTTCATCTACACTTGCCTCCACTTCTACTACAGAGTCTCCAAGTCTTCTTCATCGTCGGTTAGGTCATCCAAGTCTCAAGATCGAAGTTCAAAGTTATGGTTCCTCATTTGTCTCATCTGCAGTCATTAGATTGTGAGTCTTGTCAGCTTGGGAAACATGTTCGTTCTTCCTTACCTAGCAGTACTCAGTCACAAGCTCGTTCACCTTTTGATGTTGTTCACTCAGATGTATGGGGACCAAGTCGAGTCACTTCAGCTGTAGGATATAGAAATTTTGTCACTTTTATTGATGAGTTTTCTAGATGTACGTGGATCTACCTACTAAGGATAGATCTGAACTTCTTGGTGTTTTTCAAAATTTCTTCAAAGAAATAAAAAATCAATTTGGTTATTCTATTCGTACTTTACGTAGTGATAATGCGAAAGAGTATTTTTCTGCTTCATTTAATTTTTTTTATGGCTGAAAATGGTGTCATACTTCAATCATCTTGCCCCCATACCCCACCACAAAATGGGATTGCTGAACGTAAGAACCGTCATATCATTGAAACGGCACGCACTTTCAACCAAATGTGAGAACAATATGTTGGGGAAGATGCTGCAACACTCGAACAATGATGAAGATGATGAGGCCGCACTTGATTCTAAAGCGTGTGTAAACACACTAACCTTTAGGTTCGATTCGCCCCCACCAATTCTAATCGATTGGATGCAATAGGGTAACCTGCGAATCCCCTTCAGGATACTTTAGAAACCTTGATGTGTCTTGCACAACCACACCAAGCCTATCTTTCAATAATACCTTACGGAATAAAGTCTCCGTACTCACTCTTGTGCACCAGAGAAGTAAAGAGTTGATTTAGAATAAAAATGATGGAATTTTGTGTTGGAGAGAAGTTGAAATTCGTATGTTTTTATGAGTTCAGAAAGTCTATTTATATAGAAAAATTTGTGCCTTTTAACGAAAGAAAACAACCTTTGGAAAAACAATTCTGTCACTTAAACGGTTATATATCATTAGGTTTCGTACAAAATCCCAAAAGCCGCGTTGGTCTGATGGTTGGGTGTTGCGCTTGTTCAGTTTGGTGATCCGAGTTCGAATCCAGTGGTATACACCCTTTCATTCCTTTTTTATTTTTATTCCTTTTTTCACGTACAAAAATAAAAACTGCCACCAAATGGATTCGAACTTTTGACCTTCACTTCGCACTAGATGCGCCCAACCACTAGGCCAATTACATAAATACAATTGTTATACAATTTCACATTTATTTAATCAGTAGCAAAATACTTCAAATAAATATTTTGAAAATTTCTCCAACAATCCCCCACCATTTTCAAAATATCCAAATCCATTATTCCGGAAATCACATGTTTTCAAATGAAGGTATCTTGCGATTTGAACCATCACTTAGTAAGTTAAGTCATCACTAATCCCCAAATAGATTGGTAGACAAGCTTTGAACCAACTACTCATTAGAACAAGTGTGCATAACTCACGCATGAAATCTCAGTACCATTGAAAGAATTATAAAAATGACACTTTTAATAAGGCTTTGTGTCCGGTATCCTTTTCATGAGAATTTTAAGAGTCCAGCCCTTTAACTCTATGAAGCGGCCCCACTTCATTCTCATATAGGTAGACTATATCAGAAATGCACCCATAATTATGCACCTCAGCAAATATATGCTATATGTCTATTAAGAGGAGAACCTCATCCTTCCAACTTTACTTTTATGGTCCAAGTACTTTAAACCCATGGGATGTATCTATTTTCAAGTACTCCAATCACTCTTATAATGTACTTTCACCATTGAACTCAAGACTTGATTTCATTCAAGTGTGAGTCGGGTTTCCATTATTGGTGATCAATTAGATGTGGGCTTGTATCACATCCCTATTGATGTATTCAACATCACATCCTTGTCAATTCTTTCGTCAAAGAATTGCAAAATTCATTTCAACTTTTATACATTTTGAATATTCAATCACCTCCATAGCTATGACTTTTGATATACTTTTGAAATCAATCAATTAGCACAAAACATGATAATTATATCATTTAATTGTATCTTATACAAACACATTAAATTATTTTACCTTTTGCCATATTAAACATTTAATAAAGTTATATCATTGATCACTAACACATGACAAAAGAGAACATAAATATCACTAAGTATTCATGATATTATCATTGTTTAGTGCAAATAAATTAATGATGAAAATCAAATATTTTATGATGATAACTTTGTCATGAATAAAATAGACACAAAATTTTAATTACCCTTTAATTTAAAATCAATAGTATAAATACAAATCACACTTACAATTTCCTAAAATGCACCACACAACACAGTAAATACATCAAATACAAAGACATAACTTATTACAAGAAAACACGCTTAAATTCAATTTCCCGTCATTGGGTACATAATACACATTCTTAGAGTGAACCCTTTCTAGAGATAACTTCTATGCAACAAGATGATCCTTTTGTGCACTAGAGTTCTTCTCTTTGTTCATCTTCTTCAAGAACCTACATTCACTCTTGTAATGCCCTGGTTTGCCACAATGAAAACAACTACCTTTCTTCCTTTTGTTGTGACTGTTTCCATTGTTGTTATCATGACCTTCCTCATCATCTTGATCCTTTTCCTCATTGGACTTTCTAGACTTTCCACCCTCTATAACATATACTTTCTCATGAGTATATTGGTCCTTAGTATCCTCTTGTTTTCGATACTCCTCTTCTAACCGAAGATGATTTCCCAATTGATCAAGAGAAATGTCCTCCTTTTTATGTTTCAAACTTCTTTTGAAGTCTTTCCATGAAGGGGGAAGTTTATCAATGATTGATGAGACAATGATGGTTTCATCCATATGCATTTTATGTTGTTTATAATTATTAAGAATCCTTTCTATTTCATGCATTTGTTCCATAATTGGCCTACTATCAACCATCTTGTAATTATTAAAATGAGTAACAAGAAATTTCTTACTTGTTGCATCTTCTTGCATGTACCTTGCTTCAAGTTTGTCCCAAAGATCCTTGGCAGAATTTTCACATTGGTAGATATCGAACAAAGAATCTGACATCCCGTTGAGAATATGTCTCATGCATATGTAATCATCATTTTCCCACTTTAGTCGTTCTCTAGTTTCTGCAATTGTCTCGTTGTCGTTGTCCATTGGCCTTGGAGTATTCAACACATAAGAAACCTTCAATGTTGTTAGGAGAAATTGCATCTTCTTTTGCCAACGAATGAAATTGCCACCATCAAATTTCTCAAGTTTCACAAAATCAGAAGTCATCTCTTTGAGTGATGCAGCCATTGTTACAAGAAAATCGTAATCGAACCTAAAGACTGTGAGAACAATATGTTGGGGAAGATGCTGCAACACTCGAAAAATGATGAAGATGATGAGGCCGCACTTGATTCTAAAGCGTGTGTAAACACACTAACCTTTAGGTTCGATTCGCCCCCACCAATTCTAATCGATTGGATGCAATAGGGTAACCTGCGAATCCCCTTCAGGATACTTTAGAAACCTTGATGTGTCTTGCACAACCACACCAAGCCTATCTTTCAATAATACCTTACGGAATAAAGTCTCCGTACTCACTCTTGTGCACCAGAGAAGTAAAGAGTTGATTTAGAATAAAAATGATGGAATTTTGTGTTGGAGAGAAGTTGAAATTCGTATGTTTTTATGAGTTCAGAAAGTCTCTTTATATAGAAAAATTTGTGCCTTTTAACGAAAGAAAACAACCTTTGGAAAAACAATTCTGTCACTTAAACGGTTATATATCATTAGGTTTCGTACAAAATCCCAAAAGCCGCGTTGGTCTGATGGTTGGGTGTTGCGCTTGTTCAGTTTGGTGATCCGAGTTCGAATCCAGTGGTATACACCCTTTCATTCCTTTTTTATTTTTATTCCTTTTTTCACGTACAAAAATAAAAACTGCCACCAAATGGATTCGAACTTTTGACCTTCACTTCGCACTAGATGCGCCCAACCACTAGGCCAATCACATAAATACAATTGTTATACAATTTCACATTTATTTAATCAGTAGCAAAATACTTCAAATAAATATTTTGAAAATTTCTCCAACATTTGAAGTTTAGGGGGGATGCTGTCCTCACTGTAGGGCACTTGATTAATAGAATGCCATCCTCTGCTATCCAGAATAGGGTTCCTCATTCCATATTGTTCCCCGATGAACCACTACAAAAAAAAACGTCATTTGCAAGGGAAATTAGCGAGGGAATACTGTTCCCTCGCTAAAACTGACATTAGCGACGGAATTTGCGAGGGAATAAGCGTCCTCGTTTGTTTTGATCATTAGCGACGGAATTGTAGGCATTAGCAACGGAACAGTCCGTCGCTAACTGTTAGGAGGAAATCTGAAATTAGAACAGCACGGAAACCGAAGGGATTAGCGACGGAAATAAGGGTCCCTCGCTAACTATTTTGACCATTCCAGTCTTGGTTAGCGTGAAGGGATTAGCGACGGAATGGTCCCTCGCAAATTTCGTCGCTAACCCCAATTAAATTGTATCAGATCCCTCATTTTTCTCTCTCTGTTTGCTCTTCTCCTCACTCCCTCACTCTTCTCTCTCCCGAACCCAAACTCCCTTCTCTCATTTCCACCACCACCACACCACCACCACCACACCACCACCACAACCAACTGTCGTCGTCGCTCCTCTCTCTCTCTCCTACGCAAACGTCGCCCTCTCTCCTGTCTCTCTCCTACGCGAACCTCTCTCTCACTGGAGCTCTCCCTTTTCGCCACCACAGGAGCTCGCCCTCTTCACCACCACCGGAGTTCTCCCTCTTCACCACCGAAGCTCTACCTTTGGAGGTTTTGATTTTTACTGATTTTTATTTTTTATGATATTGTTTTGTTAGGATTTGTAAAATTAGTTTTGTGATATTGTTGTTCGGTCCTTTTCTTGAGGTGACCGAGTGGCACACGTACCTAGTTAACGGTTACAAATTTGACACCCAATCATGGAGTGAGGAGAAAAAAACAATTAATAGTGGGGTATATGTTAAAGGTGAAACATGAGGAGGTGAAAATGACTACTACTGTGTGATCGAACACATATATGAACTTGAATACCCACAGTTAGACTATGAAAAGAGGGTAGTTTTGTTTTTTTGTACATGGTTTGATCATCAGTTAGAGGAACGAAATTGAATCCAAAATGTAATACCGTGGACATTCGAATGAATGGAAGGTATAAACTTTATGATCTGTTTATCATGGCAGAAAATGTGAGGCAGGTGTATTATGTTCCATATCCATCAACTCAGAGGATGGTGTAGGCAATTCATTAGTGCTTGTACTCAATTCACAAAATACAGTTAATAAAACGGAACTACAGCTGCTCTGTAGTCGCAGACGTAGGCAAAAATTGGCCGAACTGCGTGACCAATATCGTGTTTAATCATTTCAACAATAACTAACTCATCTTCATTTTTTTGGTTAAAAATAAGATTTTGTTATGAATATTATTATTAGTGGACGTCCATTATCTTCCTTCCATCTTCTCATTACCCCATTGTGTAGTGGCTTTTTATGATTGACCACACTTGCCAATCCACGGCCTATAAATAAGATGCACCCTTATGTGTAGAGATTTACTTGTGAAGATAATAATAAACAAAGTGTTATGAATATTAAGATTGTTAGTGGATGTCCATTTGTCTTCTCCCATCTTCTCATCATTATATTGTGTAGTGATCTTTTATGATTGACCACTCACTTCCAATCCCCACCATATAAATAGGATACACCCTCATATGTAAAGGAGTACTTGTGAAGAGAATAATGCGAAGCTCTTATATTCTCCATCTTTGTTCTTGTTCTTTATATCTTCTCTCATTCGCTTGTTCTTCTTCTTGCTATAATTTTGGTTATTTTCATAACACGTCGTCAGCACGAAGCTCTTCCGTATGATTGATGGCATAATCATCTCCAAGTTCTATTACAAGAATAACTTTTCTTCTTCTTCTCACTATTATTTATTTGTGATCTTGTTTATGTTTTATTTTATGTTTTATATATATCATTTTCTACTTATTTTTCATTGTTGATGAAAGTTTGTTATATAACTCCTAAAGAACGATAAATCCATTATCCATGCTTCCCTGAAGTATTGCACAGTTTTTGAAGAACTTAAAAATTTTAATATCCAAGCATCCTTGAAGGATTGTGGTATAGTTCCTGAAGAATTAATTATTTCGTAATCCAGTATCTTTGTAGGATCGATTGCACAAAGAATAATTTTCTTTATCATTGTCTGTGAAGATTTGTGATAGTTCTTGAAGAACTCAAAGAAAGAAAACATTCAAGCATCCTTTAGGATTACGCAAAACATGATTTTCCCGTCAATGTCTAGATTTTGTGGTATAGTTCTTGAAGAACAATTGATTAGAAAGTATATTTTTCTTTGATCATTGTATATGAAAGATTTGTGATCGAGTTCCTGAAGAATTTGACTTTTACACAATGATTGCAATCTATAAGATCTATTTGATCTTAGTATGTTTAGAAGCAATGGAAATCAAGAGAAAGAGGCATATAATTTATGTCTCAAATATTCTCATGATTTAGCAAAATGAGAAAATATTTACAAAAAATATTATGAATCAAGATTATGTGAAATGATGATTGAAAAGAATACTCACATGCAAACCACTCAATGTGTTGAAGTTCATTCCTAGAAGTGAATGATTCACATTATAATTTTGGTACAAGAAAAGTTGTGGTGATGACCATTGATGTGATAAATATTATCATTATCCTATTTAAGTGTCATTTGTATCATTTGTGATTGTGACCGTTGTTTTTCCTAATAATGGTGTAATATCTTATGGAAAAATGTAACTTTTCTTCTTTCTTATGCTTAAAACAGTATGTATAGTTTCTATAATTTTGTTTATTGAAGAAAATTGTGTCCCAATTTTTTTTTTGTATATCGATGGTAATCTTTGTTATACACATACTTAGTTGTTTTATATTTTGTTACTTGAATGGTCAATGTTTAATACATTATTTTTGTTTAAATAAATATGAGCGCGGCTAAAATTGGGCTATGGTAAACTAGAAGCTTAGAAAGATTATTCTAAAGTGGCAATGACATACCACATTGATATTTTTGAAGGGCTAAAATATTTTTCTATATAATGATTTTTTTATCTTTCATATGTTCTTAATGCATGCTAATTATATTTTTAGAGTGTACGTAACTAAGATTATATATGTACATTTTATATTAAATTGTGTACATTATCTAGTTATGGCCAAAAGTCATATGGTAGCATGTGTACTTGTTATCAACTTGCAACTAGAAGTTTGCAAAATGTAATTGAAGACTCTGGAAGAGTTAGTGTATTGCTAATCACCTAGAGAACCAATTTCTTTTACACGTTGTACCATATTATAATCTCTGAAGTCTAATAAAATTTTATTAAGTTTTAATTATATCCGTCGAAATGAATATCATATTGAAACAAGAAATGAAGGAGATGTTGAATATCATATTGAAACAAGTTGGGGGTATCATCTACGTGCAATTGCAGAGACTAATCCCTCGAGCTGGGTAGGACCACAGTAGGCAGCAAAACTATCCCTTAAGAGATTTAACACTACTGCATGCCCAAGACTGGATTCTAACACAAGACCTTGGTTAAGCTAGAAGAAACTCCTACCATCTCATCTAAGTACTATTGGGTCATATAATGATTTTATATAACATATATTATAGTATAATTAGGAAGTTATGAAAAAATTAAAGAGAAGGTAGAAGAGAGACAGAGAGAGGCCAACAGATTCAAAGATAGAAGAGAGAGGGAGGGAGAAAGGAGAAGAAGAATGAGATCAGAGGGAGAGAGAAGATAGAGAAGAGATATAGGGGGGAGATAGAGAGAGAGAGAGAGAAGAGAATATAAGGGGAGAGAGAGTGTTGATGAATGCTTTGAAGTTCCTAATATACTCTAACTAGAATGCAACATGTGAGATTCCCAAGACAGAAACATAAATATGGACATAAGGCCTTATTGGTATAAGTTGCCAAAACAATGGAATGCAATGAAAGTAATGCGGCGCTTCACAATTACTAAAAAACTATCTATGTTTTCTAATTATTAATTAAAGTTAAAAATAAAAGGCACACTATACTCATATACTCATGTAACGAACACATATAAAAATTAGGTTTAAGAAGAAGAAACAACTTATCTTCATTTTTCAACCTTATTGGTTGTTTTTCACAGGGAAATAAATCCGCACTTGATAAAGGAAAGAATGCGGTGTTTAGTGAGGAAAACTTTCAAATTAACAATGTAATGTAAAAATGCCATGTGTAACACCCCTTTTTCTACCCAATAATCTATTAGCGTAAAAATCAGAGTTTCAAATTTTAGTTACATCACAAGGGATGTCACACTTACTTCGTTAAACATCACATGCCAAATCACTCGCTTTTGGAAAACAGCCTTATAATACTTTCAAAACGTCATTGTCAATTAAAATACAACTTCACAGCGGAAAATCTAACAAGTTTAATCATAAAGGCATTGCAACTATGCAAGGCTTACATTACTAAAATCCAAACACCACAACAATCCTAAGTAACATAAACAACGTCATTCCCCCCTAGTGTTACATAATCAGAGCAGACGACCCGACTCGAATTAGTGAAGGTACCTAGTCCTTCACTCGCGATCACCTGCACGTTACCACATAGGGGTAACATTCAAACAGAAGGGTGAGTCCAATTCAATTCATATAATAAATCATATGATAAATAATAAGTCAAGTCACAGCTCTAAAAGAAGCACATCACAATCATCAATCACATCACTACAATAACTCATAAATAATCACATCACAATCATCGATCACATGCATCACTACAATAACTCATAAATAATCACCTCACAATCATCGATCACATCACTACAATAACTCATCACTATGTCATGTAGGCATATGAAATGCAACCCACTCGCGCGCATATGCATGAGGTACCTTTTCACAAACGTCGCTTAGCCATTATGGCCTCATCGTCACTTAGCCTTTTGGGCCTCAAAACGTCACTGGATTTATGCTTATGGGATGCATGAGACACTATAACATGCACCACGCACAAATCACACAATTACGGTCAACCATATGACCCGTCACTTACCCATTTGTTCACAAGAAGCACAGCACCTGTCAGTTCACAATTTATACAACAACATCCCTTAGCCATTTAGGCCTTAACATCACTTAGCCATTCAGGCCTCAAACGTCACTGGGTTTCATCATCACTTATACATAAACATCATCACTCAAACAATAGCCACTGAGGGCAAAACGTCATTTACTAGCCACCAAGGGCATCATCGTCATTTACACATCATTATAAATAATATTAGCCACTAAGGGCAAAACAGTCATTTACACGTCATTATAAATAATATTAACCACTAAGGGCAAAACAGTCATTTAACTAGCCACTAGGGGCATCATCGTCAAAATCATCATTTTTGACACTAAATCGTTAACGCCACTGATCATACGCAAAAGAGAGTTTTTAAAGACACCAAAACATCTTTTCACAGTCACAGCAACGATCACCGGGAACAGCCACTTGGGGCGCCCCAGCAACCTTCAGAAATAATAAGTCTTTATTTTTAAAAATGGGACACGCAGGTAGACAACTGAAAATGCTTCACAACGCTTTTTGGAACGTTCAAAACGGATGTCCGAGTCGAAAGATATAGCGAAAACGGTTTTCGAAAATATTTTGAGAACATCCTGAAAAACTGGCGCCAAGGGCGCCCAGGCACCTGGCACCCAGCGCCTTGGCGCAACAAGCAACACACACACACGGGCGCTCAGCGCCCAGCGCTGGCACCCAGCGCCTTAGCGCAACACGCAGCGCGCCACACACAACACACGGGCCCTCAGCGCCCAGCGCTGGCACCCAGCGCCCAGCGCTACACACGCACACACGCAACACGGGCGCCCAGCGCCCAGCGCTGGCACCCAGCGCAACGCCCAGCAACACGCGCACAGCGCCCTTGGGCGCCCAGCGCCCAGCACAACCAGCAACACTGTTTCAGCACATTTCAACATAAACAATTTTTGTTCTCAAATTTTTAAAAGACCATTCACAACCAAATTTCCCACAACTCATGAAACACATGTAAAATCATCAACCTCATCTATCCAACACCAAAATTCAACAACACCCCAAGCACGAACATGGCGCCCTAGGCGCCCACAACACAAGAGAAAAATGGATTTTTAGCCACAACCTTGAACATCACGCATACATCACAAATCAAGGACACGAATTCACAAACATATCATGGTCATGACTAATTTAGGCTATCACTACTTAGGATCTATCATAGGAATTATTATAGAAATCAATAGAACTCCCCTTACCTCGAATTTGAAGAATAGGAGCTCTAGAGACGATCACGAACGGGACCACGGCAACCGAATCACGCTTCCTCTCTTCTCCTTGGAGCTTGCGACTTGCTCTTCTCCTCTTCTCCTCACCACGGCGCGCCTCTCCTCTCTCTATCCTCTTTCTCTCAATTTCGCAAAAGCCACCAAAAACCCTAACCCCTCTAGGCGCCTCTTCGCATATGACTAGATTCATGGGCTTGGGCTTCTCACTTAAGCCCAAGTCCATCTAATTTAGCACCTCCACCTTCTAATACCACCTACACATATTAATATAATTTCTAATAATTAAATTATATCCAATTAATTAAATTAAATTCCTAAGTACTTAATCAAATAAATTAATTAAATATTTTAGGGTGTTACACCATGCATTTCTTCTTACATTTTCATTTTTCACATGCTTATGTATGGAACTAATACCAAATTAAAAACCATTTTTTATAGCAATCGCTGCAAATCATGATCCTGAAGAGGTTGAAGATGTTACACCTGCAAAACAAAGATCAACTTATGCAACATAATTTTATTTTTTTAGTTCATTTGGGGAAACATTTCACATCAAAGTAATTATAGTATTTGAACTGGAATCAAATTTATATACTTCAATATTATGCTAGCTTATTGTGTCTTTTAATCGCTACGGGAAACATTTCATTATTTCGATGTAACTTTATCATGTTTAAACACACATCATATATATATGTATATATAATGTTAAAATAATTATTTTACTTTTTAGTCATAAAAAAACATTACATATTGGTGGTATACTTTAACTTCTTTTTTGGGAAACCGCGCCATATACTTTAACTTACCAAAAGCAATAAACTAATTATCTTCTATTTTTGAAAAGAAATTCATTATTAATAGATATTGAATTTAATTTCATTCTAAATACATATTGTATTCTTATACATGTTCGTTGTTACACATGAGTAGAAACAACATGACCCGTGCGAATGCACGGGTATTCCACTAGTTGGATTAGAAAATTTGATAAAGTTGAAATAAAAACCATTTTTTAAATTATTTATCATGAAACCAATTTTCATTTTCAGTTTTTTTTATTTCTTAAAAATATCATTCCCTAGAAAAAAAATACAAAAGAAACACATGCAAACGTTAAATATTCCTTTTTCCATTTACGGGTAAATACCCCAAAAATTTCTCGCTAAATCATGACCCTATAATTTTCTTGGAGTTTTTTACGCTCATTTTTTTTTTTTAGATAGGCAAGTGTAGTGGTTAGTGGGTTAGGTGTTAGTAGTTAGAGGGGTGGGGGTATGGGGATCGAACCCCAGTTCTCCTGCATAAACTCCATCGGGTGTCCCATTGGCCATTAGGCCAACCTACCGGGGACTTTTTTACGCTCATTACTTCGACGTAGTTTCTCCAATTTTGCATCACCAGAATCTTCAGCATTCTCACTTCCATTCCCTGTTTTTTAGTGCAAGAGGAAACACAACACAATCAATATTTTTGACTCATTAGGATCTTTTATCAAAGATCCAAATTTTTTCGACCTTCCTTTTCTTTATTCAATCAACGAACAACTCACTCATTGCAATGGCGGTGAAATCAAAGAGAGAAACATTGGCGGCAAAAATCTTAGCATTTGAGTGGGAGAATGACGTAATGGCAGGTATGATCAAATACCTCAAGATAAAGATCAAGAAATTGCGCAAAAATCCAGAGTCATTGCGCAAAAAAATAGAGTCATTGCGCAAAGAATTCGAGATGTCAATGCTCAAAGTGAATGAAATTATAGGGTTGAAACATGATACTGGAGAGATGGAGAATTTGTTAACTTCTAAGAAATTTAAGATGGAGAAGTGGTTGGAAGAGAAGATTAGAGAAATGAGCTCTTCAAAATGGCTTGGGGTTGCAGCATGTTCTTTTGTCGGTGCCATTGCTACAGTTTTATTTCGTTTCTTCTTTGGAAAACAGAGGCGACTTGCCTTCGGATTTTCTCAAATATGATGAATAAACAATTGAAATTTATTAAATCGTTTTTAAAGATCATCGTCGTCCATTTAATAAACAATTACAATTATCTTGTATCCAATGATGAAAAAAGATACAATTTAGCACTAAATATGAGAGAGAATAATAGTTTAGAGAACTAAAATGAACATTTACTTGATATGAGAGATTCAATTTGATTGGGATGATGAAGACTTGAGGTTGGGATTTTAAACTATGAATCAACTTTTGTGATCATCAGCTTTAGATATTTATATACCCTTATAGAATCACTACGCAAAAAAGAAGCATCAGCGGCACTTCATTCGCGGCGGTTACCCCCAACCTCCATCTCTATACTCGAATCCCGCGGCGGTTCTATATAACCGCCTCCAACAAGGGACACCGGCGGCGGTTCCAATTTTTAGGGAAAATAACACAGACACGCGCTATTTTTCGTTCCCCGCGAATCTCAAAAACTCTCCACCGCTTCATTAGTTACAAACCACACTCTCTCAAACACTATTAGGGT
Organism: Astragalus membranaceus; assembly: GCA_039519185.1. Taxonomy (NCBI): domain Eukaryota; kingdom Viridiplantae; phylum Streptophyta; class Magnoliopsida; order Fabales; family Fabaceae; genus Astragalus; species Astragalus membranaceus. Next base: position 104,568,400 of record CM076850.1, on the reverse strand, counting down.
TTCAATTTTATTGCTTCAGAGAAGAACACTTCGATTGCTTCCATCCATCTCTGCACAATCGCTAACAGAGAAGAACACTTCTGTTCCTCACTCTACTCATCTTCGACTTTCATTGTACAATCGATTTCCACTTCTATTGCTTCCATCCATCTCTGCACAATCAACATCCACTTCTACTATGGAGTGGTTTCAGTTTACACATTAACTTGTCTGTATGTGTTTCCATCAGGGGCTCTAGTTTTGTAGTCTCTAATTCCTATTTCTCAAGTAAGTTCTTAAATCCTTTTATTTAACATATACTCTTGTTCAACTTATTTAAATTAGTAATGTGAGATCACACATGTTGTTGCAGATAAAATGTGGTAGCTTTTTTCTTTCGTGATGTGGATTCTTTTGAGCCCTTGTTGGCTGCTATTGTTATTTACTAATTCTGTCATGTTAATAATTCTGTTGTCGTGTTAATGATTCTGCCGCTCCTTTAATGATTCTGATGTTTTAGCAATGGATAAGTCCTAGATTACAAAGCCGCGGAACACAGATGAGTATGTGCAAGGGACTATAGAAAGAAGTACCACACTTGCATTTCCAGCTCTCAGGCTCATAATTTGCATACTGAATACCCAAATGACTTCTCCTTCTTCTGCTGTTGCTGGGAACTTGAATTGCTTCACATGTTTTACCTTCATTTGACAACTCACTAGCTTAGAACTAGTCTGTTATTTCACTGTCTCAAATCTTTTGAAGTTTTACTGTGACAACATTAAATGTGAAAAAATCATGCATAGGATATATAAAATCCTTTGGATTGCTTACCTTTCAATACAAGGCAAACTTGCTTTTACTTTCTCAAATCAGTACTACTATATATGATGCTCTCTATTTGTTTAGAATAACAGCACCTGCTTTTGCTTTCCTATTGTTTACTTAGCTGCGCCTGCTCGCCATATTGCTTGGTCATTGTTTGTTTTTTACGTTTCTAAAAGATTTCAGCAATAGTTTTTGTTTGGCTTGTTTTGTAGTTCACGTTGTTGAGAATTTACTATATGCGACATTGTTTAGATATTAATTCTAATTTTATTTATGACTATTATTTTTTCAGCCGATTAATTTGGAATCACAACATGGTTTGAGACGCTCTTCCGAATCTAGTCACATAGGACAACAAGAAGCAGCACCATCACGCAGGATATCTAGATAGATGATTTTATTTTATTGTAATGAACAACACAAACATGATGCTAGTTGGTTGTATTTTGACTTCATGAACTAAGTTTGTTTTATTTTGATGCTATGAACTACGTTTGTTTTCTTTTGATGTTATGAACTAAATTGTTTTATTTTGATGTTATGAACTAGTTCCAGTTTGATGTTATGAACTTAGTTTGTTTTACAAACTTTAGAACTTTGTATGTCTTTTAAGCATAAGTTTAGTTTATTTTAATACTTGACATATTAATATAAATAATAAGCATGTTAACACTAAATATCATTTCTTACAAAAAAAGTGGAAAAAAATCTGTATATGTTCGCGGCAGTTCCCAACCGCCACCATATTTAAATTAAAAAAAATTAGTTTCAATATTTGCGGCGGTTTAGAACCGCCACTAACCGCAAGGCTGAAAAATAAGTTAACAACTTGGCGCTTTTGGAACCGCTGCCAGCAACACCTCCCGACGCTGAAATCCACGGCACTTTTGGAACCGCTGCCAGCATCCATTAGCGGCGGTTTGGTTAAGGGAGGATCAGCCCCAACCGCTGAACACCACGCTCTGGTTTTTTTTATGGATTTGAGTATTTAACTGATAAATCCGGTATTAATAATAAATTATGGATTTATCTATTTAATACATAAATCCTTAATTTAATATTAATACTGGATTTATTACTCTGTAAGACCTAGCTCAACTGACAAATGCCGATATTGTTAGGTTGGATATCTTGTCTCGACACTACAACATTTTGACCCTACGACAATGCCTAAAATTGCAACGCTTAAAAAACCGTAGTCTTAGATAGAAATGGCAATGGTTTTTTTGATCCCAATGTTGATTCATTTCTTTTTAAATTGTTTTCGGCAACAGTTAAAAACTGTTCCCTTAAGGTCGATAGACACGGTTTTTTGTTTGATCTTTAGGCAGCAGTTTAAAATCGTTCTCATAGAATAAATTATTAATTACTAAAAAAAGTAAAAATAATCAGCGCTAAAAGGTGCCACGTTTTCTAATTTCTCAATTTTTTGTTAGAAACCAAAAACAAACACCAAATTTAGAAACCCACTAATTACATCGGAGAGTATCCTCCAAAGTAAGACATGGACAAAAGAATTATATTTTCTGCTATATGTTATTTTGGTAGCTATTATGACTGCATGTCTGCCAATGCCTAATAAGGTGTCAATTGTGTGATAAATATTTGTGAGGTTAAACTCAAGGGTGGAGAGGATTGAAGCTAATGCATAAGTTCTGCTATATGTTATTTTCATAGCTATTATGACTGCATGTCTGTTTATGCATTTTTTTGCTTGGTTTTGTTGTAGCATTTGATTGTTTTAATAGTGTTGTTAAATTGCATTATTTGAATTTTCATTACTTTTTATGCATTTATATTTTTCCCACAAAAAGTAATGAAAATTATTTTGTTAAGAGTGTGAAGACGTGTTTTAAAGACTTGTGAAGTTTTATTTTGGAAGACTTAATTATGTTGTTTAAAATACATTAAATACTTGAACCCTATCTTGAATTTTAGTTTATAATGACAAAGTCTTACTTATACATAGTTGGCATTTCTTTTAAATTGTTTTGTTTTAGGTACAACTTAATGTCGTCTGAAATGATTAGAATTAAAAAGCAGTTTTGTGTTGCTGTTATTGATACCAATGATTTCCATCATAACAGAGAACAATTTTTTGGTGTTGTCATTACGTAAAAAAAACCTTATAGCAACGGTTTTATAGCGTATTCTTTGAAATTATTAGGCAACGATTTTATAGTGTTGCCATTACTAGTAATGGTTTGAGTGTTGCCATATCCGGCAACGGTTTCTAAGTGTTGCTTTAACTGGCAACAGTTTGTGCCCGATGCCATTGCGTGAAAATCAAAAGTGTGCGTTAAAGTT